>JAMXIJ010000028.1:0-328115 GCA_025742365.1 Coniothyrium glycines
GTATATTAGTTAACTTATTAAACCTTACTTAATATAGAATCCCCTATTTTTTATACTATTTTAGGCCTAGAGTATAGCCTTTAGTATTATATATTAGCCTTAGTTATTTACTTACTTATAGGGGGGTATATAGCTAAATTATTAATACTAAATAAATAATATAGCTGCTATAGGGGCGTCTATCTGAGCAGGGGCGTATAATTAGGGGGGGCGTTAAAACGAGATTATACGGTATGATATTGGTTAATTGTAGTCATATGTTGGAGGAATGATTACATTGATGTCATTGGACGGATTCCATGCAGTAAGGGATACTCATGGTGGTACACATAGCACTCGGGGGTACGAAATGGACAGGATGAGAATGATGTCTCGAGGGATTGTACAGCCGCGCCGTGCAGTGTGCAGCATGAAGCGGGCGACGGGACAGCTGCACCGCTTCCCAACAGCTTCTCAATCCTTGTGAGACATGCTGCGTGTCAGAAACACTCGCCTTCCAGCGTCATGATATGACCGCATGCTTGGACTGGAGGAGCAGCAAGGAATGTCATGGCAGGAGAGGTGGTCTAGTTCGGACGATCTTATGGGGCGGATCGCTCGCCTGATGACGCAGGGCTGCACGGAAGTTTGAACGAAGTTATTGACGTCGATCTTATCCTGTTTCAACCTGTCGCGATGTCTGTTTATTGCTTTACAACGTTTGCTGCAGTCGCGATGACCATAGAGCCACTGGTTCCCTAGGACGTGTGGTCATCATCTCCCGCCGCTAGGTGTAGAAGACGTCCAATAAGCGCCACAAAGTTCAGCATTGTCTTTGCGAAGCTCTCGTTAGATAGACTTGGCAGGAGGATCAGCTTATCGCAACAGCAGCACTTTATTCGTGATGACCACGGTTGTAGGTGTGATCCTACCTTCTTCCACTTTCGCATTTAGGGCCAAGAACGGATCGACTGGTCCGGATGTGCAGAAGAACAATGGACACATTGCACTCGCTTCTCCACACGAGGATCCGTTGGTGATATTGACTTCTATTACCACCCACACGACAAGTCTCTTGTAAAGACCCTGCTTAAACGATGACGGAAAGAACAATTGCTAGGACGCTAGGGAGCGGGGAGGGCGTCGGCAGAATCCCAGTCAGTAAGGATAAACAGTGGGTGTCGTCATTTTTGTGGGTAAGATCGTCGCCTCCCTCGATGAGCTGGAGCGGTTGTCGCAGAACACTCAAAAGTGAGATAAGCGTGCCAAGAACAATTCTGGTCTGAAATTCGATCAGAGGGAAATCGTGTTGTGCTGAAATCGATATTCAAGTCGAAGAATACGTTGCATCCAGATAGAAGTGGAGCCCATTAGGGCTGAATTTACTATGGCCATCGAAAGTTCGGTGCGTGAATCGTGCTTACGATGAAGTTTGTGCAATAAGTATTCCGACCGCTTGAAGAGGGAAGTTTAAATTGTAAAGTAGAAAGCCTGTGAGCGTACATTGTTGTTCTGGGTGCAGCACGGGGGAACCGCGTTAGAGCGAGCATGGAAGAATTTCTACTTTGAAACTTAGAAGCGGTAGCGGCATGCAGATAGTGTCTACCAATGGCCGCATAGTGCTCAACCTCCTCAATCTTTGACAGCGCTGAAGTTTGTTAGCATACGGTACATCGATCCCGAGTCTAGACATACATACCTAGACAAAGCGCGACTCCTCGAGATTGTCGTTGGCCGTCGAGGTGTTGTTCACGTTGTTCACAGGCTGCGGCCATGGCGCCACATGTCGTGGTGTGACATCACATGTGATTTGTTGTGCGGTACCTGCGTCTTTCAACATTCATTCGACTTTTCCTTGGCTCTGCACGATGAGGCTGAAGATTGGAGCGACTGTCAGCCATCGTCACACCTGACGTTGTTCCCAGCGAAGCTGCTCTGCCGCTGCACGGAAAAAGTGGGGCTATGAGCGAACGGAAAAGACCCTGCATATTTCAAACGGCACACCACACCTTATACGGCTAAGACCGGAGCCCATCTTATCTGAGATGGGACGAAATGACGTTCACAGGCGCACACGGCAGCGCAGGTTCACAATGCATGGCTCCACTGGGGATTTCGAGGGTGTTCCGCATTCATGGGAAAGGTACCTACTGCGCTCCTGTGGAATGGAATCTCGAGCTGAGTGCTGTTGAGTCTGACGTCGTTTCCTGGCGGTACCCGCTACGACATGCGTTCGTAATTACTCTGATGGACTCCGACCGTCCGCTGAGTCACATAGTGCGCGTCACAAGCCCCATATCTGAGAATGAAAGGCTCCATTTGCAAGCTGAGCCAGCTGCGGGAATACCTGGTACCATCGGTGTTGGCCATTCTGAAAACTCCAGGGTAAGGCTGCGTCTGTATCGGCGCCTTCTTACAAGGTAATCCACCACGCCAGGAATTACCGGCAGGCAACCTATGTACTCCTCGGTCACAACACCACTCAATACCTAGCCGTGGTGCAGACTATTTCTGTAACGACTGGTTGTCCGGGGCGATTAGTGCATTCTGCGGCAGCAGACCCCTAAACGTCGCAGGAGGTCCGGTCGAGCCGTGCACAAGACCAGGTACCATCATCCGCGACATCACCACGGCGGACAAGATCCTCAGGTCCTGAGCCGCGGCAAACTGGGGTGTGCGTATCGTGATGTTGTGATTGGGCTGCATAAGACCCCGAAGAAGGGCGAGCTTTGCTAGAGTCTAAAGTGGTAGGACCCTGTAGATCACTGAGCGCCAGCCGGACGTCTGTGGCCGTCGAGGGTGGGTCTGGTGTGCGCCGATAGTCATGGATGATCCGTTGCCGTGTACGGTGATGATGGGCCGCATTGCTTTGCCCGCCGCCGGTACACGTGCGACGCGCCAAAGGTATATAGCTGACACCCCGCTTCCGCCAACTTTCCGAGTCATCTCAAAGCAATTTTTTCTCGATCTCACTACATATTTTCGATCTCCAGACCCGTCCATACATTTCTCTAGTACACTTTGAGCATTCGAATATCTTTATTCAAACTTCATAACAACAACGCAACATCACCATGTCGGCCATGACTGAATCTCGTCAATCCGTATACGTGGCGGAGGACTTTTCTGAGCCCATGACTGCTCAACACAATTTCGCCAACACGTTTGATCTCAACAATCCTGAGTCGGCCATGTCAGCATATCAAAGGTATGTTCATTATGATCGCCTTCATGGAATCAGTTACTTACACATGCACTAGAATTATGCACGAGCACACCAAGCGCCAACTCAGCACTGCCACAGACTCAGCCCGACGACGAAGCGTTGCATCGTCGCCAGGTGGCTCTGTCAGCTCCAGCAGTTCATGATTAGTTTGGAGCTTGTCATGTTTTCTGCATATCACGTTCGACACGTGTTTCATCTATCTGGGATTGTGATCAATTGATCATGTCCATCATCATATTGTGAAAGCCACACATGGGTCAGGGTGGCGTTCTGGTTCTCTTAAGCGGTCATTGTTATGGAAGGCACGGAGCTCTTCACCATTCTGATTATCGCACGATATCCTGTTTCTCGCACAGAATATTGATCCCTCTTAGGGGATCTCAAATATCATCAAACTACAGTTATGATTTGATCATTTTTTGGTGTTGTGAATCCCTTGTACAGGATGTACGTCTTATGGCGACGAAATGTTATGTTGTCATTCTACCATGTGATAGATCGACGACACGAGTTCGAAATTGGAACGAGTGCCAAATACCGCTGCGGTCGGTTTCAATTTGCGGTCACAAAATGTACGCGGCTCAATGGTCCGCATACCTGCCCGACCAATAGCGCGCGTTCATTACCTAGTGCATTTGTTTCAGGTTTCTTAGCAAGACGCCAATCTACGAATCTCTTGGGCTCCAAGTATTCAACAAATTGGACACGCGCACATGATCATTGCGACTCGACGGTTGGGCCGTAGTCTGATTCATGGCGTTAGCCTAGCCCCACACTGAAACCGACAACTGGAAAGTATGAGCCGTACAGCACGGGATATGTTCCTAAATGCCATGTTGGACCCTGGAAGCGTGAGACGGAATAAATTCGCGCTACGGTGACCAACAGCATCAAGGATACTGTTCAGGAATGAGCACCTGAGAGGCGATATTTAACAGATGGAAATATATTGTCCTGCATAGACCAAAGCATATAGCGATCTGCAAAAGTCGCCTCGGCCTGATTATTGCATTGCGGGCCGGTGAGCGGAAACGTTGTACGATGACAGGGTTTATCCAGTATCGGAATTGTAGTAGATCTCAATATGTAACAACATGGGAATGCCGACAGTTTGGATGATATGATCCCAGGAGCTTTTACCACTACTTCCAAAGAAGGAATACGCGCTCTGCTTGTTTGAAGAACGAGCAAAACTTGACATTGACATAGGATCTCGCCGGACCTTTGCCCTAATCGAGTAAGGCTTTAGATCCCTGAGCAAGTGGTACATACCCGTATCTTGCGAAACTGACTTTAGCTAGCTCTACACCGTGTAGCCATCAGCTATTTTCATTCACTTTCGTCTCAGCAGAATATACGGTAGTCAAGCCCACCAGTATCGCGTACACAGCGGTAATCAAGCGTCTACTCGAACATCATCCTCATGCCCTCATTGACTCGTGCTTCTCCTACTTGCCTTTCTAACGATTCTGTAACTCTTGAGCCTTAATACCAAAAGGTAGATACATACCGTGTTCTTGAACACATGACCGAATCCATCCTCTAGTCCAACCACAACAGTGATAAGCCTTTTAGAGTCACATTTTAGCTTATCACAAATCTCTTGAATAGTTCGCTTGTCAGGTCGCTTAGTTTCATTAAAGATGCATGTGACAATCGCGCTTGGTGACGCGTAAACCCTTTACGGTCATCTTGTGCATACGTTGAATATAAGAGATTCTTGAGTTGGTGCTCCACTTCTCAGGTGATGCGGTGTTGCGAGATCATTTGACTTGGCCAATATAGCTGTTCCATCACGCACTGAATCGATAATTCTTCTCCAAGCGCTGGCTATATGTGAGAGAAGCTTGTGAAATCAAAAGCGTTTCCCGACAATCCCACCATGTCGTCCTCATCGCTACTGTCCATCTTACAAGCTTCCAGATTTTCTCCTGCTCTACGTAGTCTTGCCTTTTGTTTTGCTCGCCATGTCTCCTTTCTTACATGTCATGTCATTACTTCGCTGACGAGCCGCCTTGATTGAAATCTAGGGTACCAGCTGTGTTGGTCATGACAGGAAAGACTAACACCATATCCAGTACGAGTAGTAAAACGGTGATCACGACGGAGAAGCCCTTGTTCATTCCACGGACCCACAGCATAACGATAGGACTTAGAATGGCTGCGAAAATTCAAGCGGCCAGAACAATTGGAGCAAAAGCGATGAAGAGACCCTCAAGAGATTTACTGATACTGCTTCGTAGTTCACCCCATGCCAATACCAGGAAGACATATGTGGGAATCGGCTGATTGTTTTGCAGATGATCATCATCGTGAACATCACTCAAAACGTCATTCTTGTACTTTACGATGCGTGAGCTGCGAATGTTAAGATGAATAGCATAAGCAATCATCACGAAGCCAAACGCGACGAGGACGAAGGCATCTATGGATAAGCCGCGCTCGAACTCGTGAATTTGCATGCTGAATAGACTGGCTACAAAGGACAGTGGAATGAAGACAAATGCGAGTTTTGTAAGCTTGGAGATATTCTCTGCCTTGGATATGCTTCGACGACTGTCCACAGTCTGCATTTCAGACAGTAAAGAGGCAGAAGTACGGTCTAAAAGCTATATTGGAAGTTAACTTAGTTTAAGCTAACACTTGTAAAGTTATTTATCTAAAAATTACTCAGCTAAAAGAGCAATTACATAGAATTATAGAGTATATAATGCACTTTTGGGTTATGGGTCCATTGTATTAGAAAATCACGGAACCTTCAAAAATAATGACCTATCATCTAAGACAAATGTTACTAACAATCCAACCATTTTTTAAAATAAGTAAGAAGATTGTAATTCGGGTATAATTAACAGGATTCAAGGTATTCATGATCCAAGGTCGATGCAGTTCCGCAGGATTTGCCTAGTATCCATTGCCAGTTTTTCAGAAGGCCGTTCATTACGCTCATCGTTTGTGAGTCGGTCATTATTAAGATCATAAGTGAAGCTGACAAATGTGTGTAATTGTTGCTCCGCATCCACGAGTGTGAAGTTCAGTTGCAGTGTCAGATTTCTCCAGAGTTTTACGCGTTTCTGCATTAATTCTTCAATTGCGGTGCCTTCACGGATGCGCTCACACGAGATGTGAATGATGTCCACCAAACTGTGTATGTTATCATGTATGACCCGTAGGAGCGCCTTGAACGGATCGTAAGTGATAGCCTCATTGCCCTTGCCTGGCATTGGGAGGAAATATTCAAACTCATCCACAGTGGAGCTTGGCTTTTGTAGACCTTCAACGTAGGCGTGCAAATCAAAGGTGACGAGAGTGTTTCCAACTTTGGTAGATGAGGATGGCCGCGCCCAGATGGGGTTGTAGGGAACGATAAAGCAATGAGACATCGAAGGTTCAGACACGGCAAAGATCCGATATTGAGGACCGTCATTGTGAGCTTTTTGCTTTGCACCAACGTAAATCTCTGGCTTACTGGCAACCTCACCAGTATATCCCGGATTATGACCAATGTCGGCCTTGGTAGGCCTGAGACGCAGGGCAACTGGCGAAAAGTCTTGCCGTTCAGCCTCAGATAGTCTACCTAACCCTGTTGAGCTTCCTGGATCAGTTGCAACGAGTTTGCTGGGTACTGCTACGAACGATTAGGGCGTGGCTATTGGCAGTGGTAGATTTCCTTACTGATGGAAGATGCTTGTCCACCAATGGTGATGATGGAGGACCTCTCTCTCCAGCCTCGTTGCACTTCGCTCAGCTAATGTCTTTTCGCACGCCCATCTCTACCTGCACATTGTATTTCCATGATACTGGTGATCTCGCAAGATGGGAAATCTCAGATTCGCGGTAGCCTTGCAACGTGAGTTGCCCTTTAGTGTCTGATTTCCGACCCTGCGTTGATGTGCCTTAGGGCTTGTGTCTTTTCTCGACTACCACTATCTCCTCATGTGCGGACAAATTATTATGATTATACTGATCTGTACATAGGTTCGGCTCTTGTAGCAACTAAGCTGAAGGTGTTCACTATCAATTCTGCTTGCTGGCTGCTCGAGCTTTTCATAGATGACTAATGTTTTCATCCTCAGCTTGTCTCACTCTAACTCGAACCATCTGGTCTGACCACGATCACAACAAAATCATCTCAAACTCTCAGCAATCACAGCGCTGAAGCTCAGATCGAGGTTCGTGCAGGACATTTTGGACTCTGCGCTCGTAAGTGTGTTCCAATGCAATGCAACTGCAGGATTTGCTGACTTCCCTCATTCACCACAGGACAGCGGGGTATTGTCTGGCTTTGTAGTTCTAATGCCACCGGTTTAACAGAGCAAATTGGGCCCGAGAACGATCCTTTGAATCTCATTGGTACGACGGCATCTTTCAAGAATGATGTCCTATTTTGTGGGTTGCTTTTTATGGCCGTTGCTCTCGCTGTGTTTTGCTCTGTACTACTAGCTACTTTTCCTGGTTGGCATGAAGAACATGACGAATGTACTGGCTGCGACGTCAACGTCAGGCCTTTCCCTTCCCGTTCCGTATAGCAGGTTGCGATGTCTAACACATTCGTTGCTACTATGCTTTTGCTCACTGACAATTTATGGCAACACGTAGGTGCCGTCGGTACAGCTACTGTGGCGGTGACCGCAGATTATGGCAACGTCAAGGCAGTGATCGGAGTTGGAGCTATGGCATAGAGTTGGATAGGCTTCACCGTCGAGATGACTGTGACTAGTGGCCTGGTAGTCATGATTCTCTCTTTCATCGTGCTAGATCGACTTACAGACAATGACTAGAAAGAATGAGATCTCATCTATTATTGCCAAATGTCATAGACGGAGTAGCAGTATCTCTGGGCGTTGAACAGCCTTACCAATACCGCGATATGGTTACCTCTTATGGCTATGATAGGTTTGTGGGTGCTGCGGCGTCTAGTGTTGAGAACATGAAACAATTTGATGTCGACTAGGTCTGGCCAAAAGCAACGTTGGAGCCCAGTGTTCTGAAACGGGAAACTGCAGAGTACTGGTCCATCAAATGATGCTTGTATGAGGACTCTGTGCTTGACAGTCGCTCCATTGACATGCGAATGTCATTGTACTTTCAGCCTCCGCCCCCTATGTAGGTCGTTGCGGGCCACGCGCAAGGGCCCGAGATACGAGCGATCCTCGTACTACCGGCACACCTAGTCCAGTAAAATCGCACATTGTTCGAGTGTGCCCACATACCTAGTAATTTTGTCGGACGGCTGTAACACGGTCCGAGACTCCTGAGCCGATCGCGAGCGTACTTGTGATCGATGCGACTCGCTTCGACAGTGCGGAACTTTCCTTGCACCCGTGCTCGTGAATGTACAAAACTCAATTCAGCTAGGTATGCGTACCGCTACATAACTACTACCGGTACGTATGATTCGGTATGAACAAGGTGTTGTCAGCTCGGTCCGTGACCCTAGCTAGCGGCATGGGCAGCTAACTGGATCTCGTAAGTGGGCAGCTGCCGATCCTGAGTAGCGATGAGATTCGATCTTGACCTACTCTGGTTAGACAGTATACCACGTGCACTAGCAGGGTTACAAACCGTGGTGACAACACCCTGTACATTTGACGCCGCCTAACCTCCTATGGATAATGGGAAAGTTTTGTCAACAGAGGTCGGGGCGATCAACTAAGCCCCTTGTTTGACAGCAGCAGAATCTGCTAGAATACGTATTCACTGAACTAGAAAATAAGAGTGCGTTAACATTAGCTACTAAAGCCCGTCCGAAATAGCCCCTGTTAACAAGACAATACTATAGTACACTGTCCGAAAGGTATGGTTCTGTGGCAGAATGGTGGCCAATGAGAGGCGGACCGCAGAAACGCGTCGCCGGAGGTCCGCGGATGTATTTAGTCCGCCTCAAATTGATGCATGACCCTTGACTCGCGACAAGCATTCTGCAGGTCATTTGCGACAGCTATGAGGAAGGAGATTTCGTACATAGTACATAGTAAAGCATTTCCGGCGAAAAGCCAAGTTGATGCTTTGTGACATTAGGCGTTAACTCTATCTTCACAAAGAAAATGCAATGCTTCATATCCTCCACGGTCATCGCCCTGGGAATGACTATGGCGGAACAGCTACAAAGACAAGAGGTCATTGCTGTTGTCTCGCGCTGCAATACATTTTACATTCTATGATAATAGGAAGCAAAGCAAGAGCCAATGTTACCACATGACTAAGTCGATCATGGTCAATGACTGCAGCGGCTCTCTTCCCGACCGGGGTAATCATAGGCTTGGTGCACGTGCAATTACCGATGTACATTAGCTGGAACCAAGCATACCTTTTCATTTGCGAACTCCCTGGGATGACTGAGGGTGGAAATTGCGTCTAATGACTCGGGCGGACGGCGGCGCAGAGATGACAATCTGAACAACATATACAAGACTCCAATGATCCGCTTCATATCAACGTCGAGGTTGGGGAAGCCAAGATTTGAACTTTACGAGTAATCGAGGAGCGCCTTGTGATTCAAAAACTATCTGAAGGAATCCCTTTCCAGAACGCTCCATGTATGCATATGGGTCATAAGACCTTACACAGTAGGAACATTGAGTGCTGACACATTGCAGATATCCAGTATGATAGCCAGCATCTTGGCTCTTCTCTCCGTAGGGCTTCCACGTGTCCCGCTCATTCCATCAACAATCCCGGGCTTCACTTTAACATGGAGCGACAATTTCATTGGAGCCAAAAACAGCTTGCCTAATCCTGCGAACTGGATCATTGACACCGGGACATCTTATCCTGGTGGACCACCAAACTGGGGAAATAGCGAAAGCCAGACTTACACTAGTCGCCCTGAGAATCTCAAGCTCACAGGGGATGGCCTCCTTCAGATTACACCGCTTCGAAGTGCAAACAATACGTGGACCTCTGCACGTATCGAGACTCAGCGCACCGACTTTCAGGCTCGCGAAGGGGGCAAAATGCTCATCTCTGCACGCATCAAAATGCCCGACGTTTCGGGTGAGTCTGCTGCAGGTTACTGGCCGGCATTCTGGACGCTCGGTGGCAATTTTCGCGGCGACTATTGGAATTGGCCATCGGTCGGCGAGTTCGACATCATGGAGAACGTTAATGGAGTCGATCAAGTTTGGGGTGTTCTGCATTGCGGTGTGAACCCTGGTGGCCCCTGCCAAGAAGCAACCGGCTTGGGACGCACCAGTAAATGCCCGGAATCTTCCTGCCAAGGCAATTGGCATGTCTATTCTTTCGAAGTCGATCGTAGCTCAACACCCGAGAAACTCACATGGAGTGTTGATGGAAAAAGCTATCACAATGTGACCGAGAACGATTTGGGCGCTTCAACTTGGGCGGACACTGTGCACAAGGGACACTTCATCCTACTTAATGTAGCAATGGGAGGCTCGTTCCCGAACGGTGTGAGAGGAAGCCCGACACCAACATCGGACACCGTATCCGGCGTACCCATGTATGTTGACTGGGTGGCTGTGTATAATTCTATATGAGCATCAGGTCTGTCGCAATATCTGCTTGCGAGATTCTAGTTGCACGGTGGCAAAACTTCCCTTCCTGTAAATACAATCTACTATCAGTATGTAATATAACAATATTAAGGCCCAAGTGCTCTAGTCTCAGGCGCACACCACTCAAAATCTTCAATCACCAAAGTCATAAGTCGGATGTTAAGCGATACCACAATGAGTCTTGATCTTGCCATTCTTCGCTGATCCTATGTTAGTGGTGTCCGACGGACTCGTCCAGTAAAGTAACACTGTGGCTGCCAGTAATGATCACATCCATGAACTCGAATAAGCAAGCATTGATATCCTTTACAACAGTCAAGTCGATATATCGCCATCTAATCTCTACAATTCGAGACACATAGTTAGGCCTGGTTTTCCACATGCATAGGTCGAAGTGTCTACTCATGTCAGATGCAATAACCTCTACGTAATTAGACTAATTAGCAGGAGGGTCTTACTACCTGTAGCGTTGACTCTAAATCTGTAGAAGGGGCTACCGCAGAACGGAGGAGTGAAGATAGTACACTATTAATATCAATATTTTGACACTTCCTTTGTAAATAATATGATTATAATAGTTAAAAGCTCGAAAGTAGCTTTAATTGCAAGTTAAAGTCACTTAAAGGGGCTCAGATCGTCCGTAAGCAGTTACGCTGATTGGCTATTGATTCTGCATACCAATTGTGAGAGCCTACGTGTGAGAGCCTACGTGTGAAAGTCTCCGTCTCCAATGGAGGCCTACGTGTAGCGTCCATTTTGCAGATAAAGCTGCATCTAAGTTAAATGTTTACTTCTACCTTCATTCGGCAGCACAAGTCATATAGCAGTTCTAATTGCAGTGGTGTGCGGGCAGCCAACCATGGGCAAAAACCGATAAGTAGACTTCGGTGAGTTGCTTACTGGACCGATGTTCTCTTATTCTCTTATATTCTACTGGCGAACGAGGGCTTGTTGGAATTTCTGTGAGAAGCGAAAGGGATGTATCATGTGTGGCAGTCTCATTGCAGAAGCAGGAAAATGCCTCCGAAGGGTCACTTAAAACTGCGATGTGGCCGGCGGCCATGTACGCCTAGCTAGTTGCTGCATTATCATCCTTGTAATGGCCTAAGACACGTGTGGAGAACTGTCAATAGAATCGAGGGTTATTCAAGACGCTGACTCGCAGCGAAGCTGGAACCACTCAATCTCGTTCAAAGAGTCGGCGAACTGGTCCGGCTCCCCTGATCTGATACGTCCATGCGGATCGCCAAGCCTTGAGCTTGGCATGCAGCCGTGATCGTTGGCGTCACTGAGTTGGCGCTCTGCTTTTGGTCTACTACTTTACAGAATCTCTCATCTGTATCTTCGGGTCAGCCGAAGCGTACCGGTACCTGCTTGGAGCTTTCGTCTTCGAACAACAGCAAGGCGTCTCTGTGCTGGGTTTTCTAAGGAAAAACAACACCGACAACTCTTAGCTAGTATTATGTTCAGCTCCGCAGTTTTGACTACCTGTGGCGCTTGACGCTAGCTGGGGATCGGCGGTCCGTTCCGTCCTAGACTCCTAGAGGTAGGCATAGTCATTTGCACGACACGTGACGTGCGGCACCATTGATCCTGCAGATTCACATTCATCCTGATTCCTACGCATCTGGCTACCGCCTCTTCTCAGTTAGGAGGGAAAAAAAAGCGAAAGTGTTTGAAAAGAAGATGAATAAATCACAGGCAAGAGCTGCTCAAGGGACTAGTTTTGATTCGGTCGTCACTTCTTAGAAAGCCTTGTCAGTTTCCCTTGTGGCTGACAAGAGGGAGTAGAGGAATACAGCACATATGCACATAGTCATCTGGATGTAGCCATAGTCTGTCCAGTCTGGCATCTTCGCTACATGAGCGATTGGCATGATGTCCACATTGCGTCGCTGATCCGGGCGCTAACCGAGCATCGGCCAACATCGACGGCTGGCCAAGAACACGGAAAACTGCACGCCGAAGAGATGGGAAGGCCAGAGTCCAGTAATCTTCCTGTTCGTACTCCTGAACCCACCGCAGAAGAGTCCACACCGATCAATCGTGTTGGGCTACATCTCGAAGGGCTTTTAGCCCACTTCCTGCGCGTCGGTGGCTTCAATCGTTGTGGGGATCAGAATGAATGCGCAATTAGCTTCTTCAAGAACATATCGCCTTGAAAGACAGCGCTGTCAGGGTAGCCTCCTAGCACAGTGCGAGCTCTGGTATGCTGCATTATCAGAAGACATCACGAGATAAGATATTCCAATACAGGTCCAAGAACGTGAGAACCTGTACAGAATTGGCGTTTGGCTGTTACAATCCGGACACCAATGCACTGAGACGGAATAAAAACTCTAATATTGATACAGTGAGGTAGTTGCAGGCGCTATGCGCAACTCCACTTTTGCATATATCCTGATACCACTACCTCGCCAATAAAGGCCTGTAACTGACGCCTCGATAAGTGCACGGGCAGATCGACACGCCTAGTAGTCTTTGCCATAGGAAGTCGCAGTTAATATTCCATCTATAAAAGGCCCACGACTCTCGACGGAATCAACTCACCACCAAGCTTCATCCTCACTCTTCACTACCAGCCTTTCACTACCCCATTCAATCATCAAACCGCAAGCTTCTTTCACCACCGCAAAAATGGTTGCCATCCGAAATCTCTTCACTGCCGCTCTGGCCCTCGCTACTCCTATCGCTGCAGCTCTCTCACCTGAACAGATGGTCACCAATATTAAGGAGGTCACTAGGAAGAGCCAGGCCCTCCAAGGACCTGCTCAGAGTATCACTATCGTCAATGGTCCCCTCATCATCGTCGGCCAAGGACCATTCCCCCAGATTATCACAGGTTTCGTCGACATCGTCAGCACTGTTACTGTTGCTATTTCGCAGATGGAGGGCTCCGCACCAGTCCCAGCAGGTGCTCAGTCTGATGCCATCTTCGAAGCGTTCCGTGAAGTGAGTTCCACCCCGCTTTTTCTCATGAACACCCGTACTGATCAATGAAACAGTTTGTCCGTGTCCACCAGGCTCTCCTGAACATCCTCATTGGCAAGTCTGGCCTCTTCGCTACTGTTCCCTTCATCGGCCAGCCCGTTGCTGCAGT
Source organism: Coniothyrium glycines (assembly GCA_025742365.1). Classification (NCBI taxonomy): domain Eukaryota; kingdom Fungi; phylum Ascomycota; class Dothideomycetes; order Pleosporales; family Coniothyriaceae; genus Coniothyrium; species Coniothyrium glycines. Next base: position 13,823 of record JAMXIJ010000028.1, read on the forward strand.
CCTCCGCCAGATTGAGAATGTCGTTGATGTAAGTTGATTCCCTATCCCAGCTCTCAGCTCACCCGATCATTGTACGCAAATTAACTTCTGGACCTTCAGACCATTGCTTTTGCTATCATCGACCTTGTCGAATCTCGTGCTGCCGACCTCCAGCGCGAGGCGAACAACCTTGGTGGCACTCTTGACATCTGCATCAACTCTTACGAGGGTCTTCAAACCAAATAAGCTATTCTCAAATAGCTTCGTCACATGTCTACCACAATGTAAAAGTTACATGTGGAATGCTCCAGCAAATTCAGCATAGCGGTCCTGGCGGGATATTAATAGCGGGACATATTGGCTCGAGAGCTCTAAAAGATCACTGTCTTTGGAAAAAGTTTGTTCAGCACGAACTTTTCTATTCTCAAAATTCTTAGCACTATAATCTACAGTCACTCCTTGTATTCTGACTATCAATACATACGTGCTGACTATAAGTCTTTTACTATCGTAAACATGTGGTGCAACAGAACAGTATATCCGCTAAACTCATGCAGATAAGTTAGGTTTGTTTGATAAGGTGCCATTGTACGAGTTGACTCATGGAAGGGGTCCTCTATTCGCTGATTGAGCCAGTTCAGGCGCACGCTGAACATATTCGGCACCGATTAAAGAGGATGTAACTCGACCCATCATCTCCGATGATCAAGATATTCGATTCAGAATCGATGATGTCAAGGTGCGTGCATTCTATAGGAATCAACATGTCATCGAGAATGTTAGATTCTTCCATCATCGATCTGGGATATAGCTGGATTCTGACGAAGAGGATTCCTACTTATGGCTGGAAATGAGCCACATTTCTTGTGCAAAAAGGAGATTTGAGGAGCCCAAATCGAGCAGCGGCAGATAATAATGACGACTACGTTGCTTTGTTCGTCGGTGGCGAGTCATTCAAAAATGACAGAACTTTCTCCAACGAATTTGGATAGCATGTAAATCGAGGGGTGGCGGTTCGCCCAAGCGAGTGACAGACGATGGCGTGTTAGTTCCTGTCTAAAGACCTGCTGGGAGTATGACTGCCATGGATTTTGACAAGGATGAACGCATGAGATTTCTTTTACCTGCGAAAGAAATGTTCTTGGTGGCTTCGCTTTCTGTATGTCCAGCTGAAGCTACATAGACCGAAATCCGCTTGAACATCACAGGGCAAATCCTGGTTCAGTGCCACTTCGAACCTTTATGTAGATACGTGCTTCAGAGGCTGAAGATGGTTAGCAAGGAACCATGATCCGGGGCTGTCGACACGTCGTAGTCGAGCCCATCCTGGAAGATGATCTCGACCCGGAGCGAATGTAGCCTCGGTAAATGGTGCATGGCTGCGCATGAATTTTGTCAATCATCATAGCAGTCTGGCGGGAAAATTCGATGGCTTTTTCATCTCTTCAAGGGCGTGAAGAAAAAGGTCGAGATGTGACTGTGACGCAGTAGGTCCAATGCGCGGACATGATCGCTTTGTGAAGAGCCAAAACAATCCGACTGCCTTTGAAGCTGAAGCAGTCACTCACGTAGAAAACATCCAACGCCTTGGTATGACTAGGACTAGCGCAGTACGTAAGCTTCTTGAAATAATTTGTGTACATTGCTCGACAAGTTATGGGCAGCGCAAGCAGTCTTCCTGTCTGCTGAGCATCGAGCCGATGTAAAGGACCCTCTTCACTAGCCTCGTCCTCCCAAAGCCGCACCGAAGCAAGGATATCGCCAAGATGGGCATTGATCTGATACATCGGACCATCTTTGGTAACCAACACGTCGGCTGCGATCATCATATGGCACAATGTGTAGAGGTTTCGTGTTGTCACTGAGGACAAACTCGTAGATAATCAAGCGAATTTCTACCGAGAGCTTTGAGAAGAGTTGTGATACGAGCCTGGGAGATGGTGTAGCTCTCGGGATAGGTAGCCATGGGTTTTATGGCACCTTGGTGCCTCGTGGTAGCACAGTGGCTTTCTGCGAAGCACACGAATTAAACATCTTGAGATAATGTTGGAAGATGAGAGCTGTACATTTGAAGCGGATTCAAGCGGTCAAAGAGCGGCACATTTTGTTATTGATATTGCTCTGTATCCCTGGCGCTTCTGCATCAGCGCGATTCCCGTCGTTCGTCTAGAAGGCTTGGTCTGTCGTGACTTTAGTCATCTCAATACCATGACAAGAGAAATGTGATGCGCCTGCAACGAGGTACATCATTCTACGCAAGTGTAGGAGCCCGCTACTGCTTGTCAGAATTCCTCAACCCTCACACACTGGGGACCCCAGCTATAATGTCTCTGAGATCCACCATTATGTGGTTTCAGTATTCTCACACAGAACTAGCAACCAATGTGTCACCGAAAGCCCTATTCGAATAAACTGTTACAGTAGATACTCAATGACTGCTACTTAATCATAAAAGTCCACCATATCATCTTCCTCATCATCATTCTCACCATCAACTGCCCGTTCCGTCGACGAGTCCCCTTTTTCAGGCGATTTTGGCGAACTTATATATTCCCCTCGAATCTCGGACTCTTCCACCGCTTGTCCACCGAGCACCTCAACCATGGTATCCTCGCCGTCACGGGGTAAGCTTTTGTTCATTCGAGACTCAATCTCGGGATCACTTTCTACAGTCGCAGCGCGCTTGATGCGTGGTATCTCTGTCTCCTGCTCTACGGTAGGTTTAAACGTAGGCTCAAGTACAGGGTCTGGTTGCCACAATGCGATTCTGCCTTTTTTCTTCTTTGTTTTCGACTTTTTCCAGGAAGACCCAAACCCCCAATCATCAACGTCCACTTGAGGCTTCACTTCGGAACTGGACAGTCGCCCATTCTGTGTAGTGGTAGAAACACTAGGTGCATCGTCTTTTGATGCTGTCATTCGGCCATTTGAGCTACTGTCAAGACCGAAGTCAAAATCCAGCCCACCAAGGCCCTTCCTCTTCTTCTTTTTCTCCGTTAGATCTGGGGTTCCGTTAACCCCTCCCTGTGCTCTCTCAGAATTTACGTCGATATTCCAGGCGGATGGACTGGTTATACTATTTTTCCCGAAATCCCAGCCACTTGGTTTTGGAGCAGAATCTTGTAATCCGTCTCCCTCAAACCTTGACCCAGACTCAGTCTTCTCCTGGTTCGGAGAGATCGTGCCCGTCGGAGCAGACGGCAACTCTTTGACAGTCCCATTCGGCCGTAGTTTCTTGGCTTTCTTCTTGTCTCCAAACATGTCTTTCCAGCCTCCTGGGGTCAGGACGAGACCATATCCCGGGTAAGTTATGAGCCGATCATACATTGACCTTAAATCGACTTTGGAAAACGCGGCACCTACAGCGGTCAAGCCTTTGTCGATATGTGGTTCGTGGTACGGGGAGGATGCCGAAATCTCCTTATCGACGGCCCCTCCTTCAGTGGCTCGGTTCAACGTGGGTGCAGAATGCTGTTGTTCGTTTGTTGCATGCTCAGCGGGACGGCGACGACGGGATCGGGAATCTTGTTTTGAGGGACGAACCGTTCTTCGTTGGCGACTAGTCCCTTCGTCGGAATCAGAGGATGATTCCGGCGAAATATACCGACGATACGCTTCATTCGATCGACGGGACTCGATTACAATACGCCGCGGGTCTCGCGTTGTGGAATCCCTTTTAATACGTCTGTGTGGATCCCTTCCAAAACGTGTAGGACTCTTCTCGTTATTCTTCGTGTCTTTATCGGTTTCTTGTGCTCCCATCGTCGCATCGTCCTTTTTCTGTCGTGGAAGCGATGAGATTCTCCGCTCTGCTCTGACTCTTTGCTCCCAGTATACGACATCCTCAAAGGCACGATACCTGTCAGGCACGTGCGTGAAATCCACCGCAAGTGCAGCACGGAGGTGTTGGTAGGACTCGGTCCTTGTCGCAGATAGAGCTCTCAGTATCATGGCACGGGCCCAAAGGAGCATCGAGGGATAATTGTCACTATAGTCGAGGGCCAAAATGTCCTGCTTCAGTGCATCTCGAGACTCGACATTGGTACAGAAAACATACTTGGACAAGTAGGTGGCTAGACAGCCTTGCTCATCCTGTGTAGCCTGCTGTAATCGGATCAGATCGTCGTAGAAGCTTGTTGGATCTTCCGTCTGATGTATAAGTGCTTGCAAGCACATTACCTCAGTCTCGTGATCTCCAAGAGCTCTTGCAGCATCAAGCGCTGTCCGTAGAAATGGGACAAGATCTTGTCGTATGACTCTCGCGGTAGCGCTTGGCTTCTCGAGCCTTCGCGGCAAGTATATGGGTGGTGCGAGGGTTTGGGGTTGGCATATGAAGACACCGGGGTTCTTTTGCGAATCATCAAAACCCCACATGGATTCCTTGCCATGAACTTCACAAAGCACTTTCGCCAAGGTCCATCGAATATACTGACGAGATGCCACCAGCGCTGGATCTGCCTGTAGCAAGCTGGAAATAAGGTTCGTGACCCTCTGCAGTAGCCGCTGGAATGTGTCTTTCTCCGCGTAGCCTGTGAACAAGATTGCTTCAGCAATATCCAAAGCTGCAAGCAGCGTCGAGACGTCATTGGACGCCAGGTCCCAACGGCTAGTCGCGCGATCCAATAACCCGATGTAACCCTTTGCACCGTAAACCCATGGTATGTGTTCCATGGACCCGGCGCACTGTGCGAGACTGACAAATATGTCTCTACAATCCCAAACTTGCCCTTGTTGTGATAGTTCGGAGTACGGTATCACTGAGAAGGCTCTCTTCAGCACATCCCTGTCTATGCCATCTTCGTATCGAGCAGAGTTGCCAAGATTGCGTAAGGATAAAAGGACGGATTGGAGCTAAAAATACTGGATCAATACATGCAGTGTCTTGATCACAACAGCAGCAACATACCTCTGTAGAAGAGCATTTGTTCTCAGATTTTACATATTGGCTCCGAGAAGTATAAAAATCATAAGCGTACTCCTCTCGTGTTTCAGCTTCAGTTGTATGAAGCAGACTAGCTGTTTTCAGTGACGACAAATTGCGGGCTAGTGCTTGGAATTCGTATGGTCTCATTTCCGGTGGCGGTTTCAAAGCATTGAGTGCTCTGTAATCACCTGACTCGTATAGCAGATGTGCATACTGAACGTAAATATAGGCGTTGTCCACATGTTTCGAGAGGATCTTTTCGAAACGCTTTCTCGCAGACATGAAGCATCCAGTCCGGTGGAGTCGAGAGAAGTTGTCCAACTCTGTCGAGATGTCTTTCCCAGTCTCCATATGTGCATGTAATGTAATGTCCGTGGTTTGCGAAATGTCACATCGCACCATGTTGTCCTTGATCTGCGCACCACTCAGCTTGGTCGATCACAGCGTTCTGTAGAATATCTTACCACATTCTGCGCGACATCGGTTGTAGCTGGGGTACGATCGACTGTATGGTATCTGTGGATCTTCTCGGCATGCACGTATTCAGTATCATCTTGGCTTTCCCATGTACTTTGCTTCTCCTCATCATGTTTGTGGGAGAGTTGAGAATCCTCCCTGTGTATATGACGAGTAACCTGAGGTGAAAGTTCATCCCAATCTGACGATAGTGAATACGTTGTTGGGTTGTCTGCGAACTGCACACGAGGAGGTGCAGGCGGCACAACATGCAACGGAGGTCTGGTGTCAGGCACCTGCATTTCAGGCGCGCGCGCAAGTTGGAACGAATAGTCCTTGTCTTGATCACGGTAGACGTAGCTATATTCGCGATGCGCATCTTGTTGCGCATGCCCGGCCCGTCTGCCGGACGGCTCGGGACGTCCCGTAGTGAAAGCCGACGTGGGCATGTCGTGCCCTTTTCACGGTCACGATATTGTAAAAGTTTGCGTAGGATGGTGTATCACGCCAGCTCGCGAGGCTCCAAGCGGGGCTTGTCAGCACGTCGCGGATGTGAATTAAGTTGGGGACTGGTGCGGCTGAGGGATTATTGATTACATGTAAATACCGGCAGCGAGCCCGCGGCGAGGGATTGGAGTCTGCATCAGAATGGCTTAGGCCACCCACGCAAGCGAAGCTGGAAGCATGACATGGCTGTGGCTGTGTGTCACCGCGCATGCCTCGGACCACAGACAGACAGGTGCCTGCTTCTAGCCCGTTATTTGCGTAAAAGCCTCTGGTGGCGCAATGATTGAGTTCTTGGGAAACATGGTTGCGGCCCCCGTGTGAGCGAATGGGCTTACATCTCGTCGAAGCCACTGCTAGATCGAGTTAGTTTAATTACCAGACCCATGAGCGTTGTCAGCTGTGCATAGAACTAAAAGTTGTTCTGAACCGCTCAGCCTTTTCGTCGTTCGTCTCTTGCAGTTCCGGCCTCACACATTCACGACAGCAGACTGGGCTTCCCTTCATGTCAGGACACGATGCCAGCACCTCCGGCGCCTCAATTACCAAGGGTCAACTACATTGGACAACAAAGTCGATTCAGCAATTGGGGTCGACGAGATCCCCAGGAATATCAGGAGCTTCTGAGCGACGCTAGTGGTTCTGCGCAAGACGGAAACGTTACCGTGGACTGTCGTTTCCTCTTCTCCAAAACGCGATGGGGCACTTTCGAGAATCACGACTCTCACGGGGGTATCATTTACATGAACCTTACAATCAATCATCCGCGGAACCATATGCTGGAGGAAGCAGTAGTATCAGTCACACTGGAAGACGAGCCGACATCGAAAAAACCTTTCATCCGATCCGTTGAGATCAAAAACGAATGCTATGGGCCGAAACACCTCATTGGACCCGAAATCACTGCCGAAACAGTCAAGAATTGGATGTTTGGGCCTTCAGTTGAAGCTGTCGGGATGGGCGCTTCGCTGGGCGAGCTAGGTAACACCGTCACACAACCGCGCACTTCGTGGTGGAACTTCAGCTGCACTCCAAAAAGCGCACCTGGCTCGCCCCAGTACACGACGCTCAAGTGGTCAATGGTTCCGAATACCCTCGCGTATACTGCAGACTATCCTGCGAGTATACAGACAGCATTTGCTTTCTCACACAGCAATAAACCCTTCACCTTGAGAGTAGACGTCGACGCAACGCTTGAGCATCGCCACAAACGGTTCAAAGCCCGGCTGAAAGGCAAGCACAAGAGAAGTCCGCTCATGTTACTTTTTGAACTCAATGGCAAAACGACACACCGCGACCAGATTCTGGATTGCGCAATGAGCCTCGATCAAGAAATGACAAGGCTCGCATGCCAGACGAAGCAGGTCCAAGTCTTCCCCCGTGTGTCATCCGTGGATCTACTCGAGAGTGACGCATCGTCACAGATTGAGACAAACTCGGGTGGAAATCACCCATGCAGCATCAAGCAGGAACCACACCTCGAGGCAAGTCTTCAAGCCAAACTACAACAAAATCATGCTGCACTCCTGAACAGCGGGACAATCCAGCCCAAACATGAGGAGAAGTTGACCGACAAATCAACACATACTCCACTGAAAGAACCTCCCAACATTTCTTTCGACACAACATCTGGCGCTATAGCAGACGATCACATTCCGACCTCCACCCCTCCTACGCTCCCACCCACCAACCTCCCAGTCTCCCCTCCCATCGTCACCACCGTGGACGACGTCTCCCTCGAAGAAGTCGCCGAAGCACTCCAAAAGATAGCTCTGTGGATGTTATTCTGGATCGTGCGCATGCTACGCATGCCTTTACTCATCAAGCCTGTTTCGAGATCCACGCACGACACGACATCATCTCCATCAGCATCATCATCATCAACATCGTCTTCATCGTCTACAGCAAAGGTGTCACCATCAGCAACTCACACAGCGCAACTAACCATCGCGGCCCCAGTCGAGCACAGCAGGCCAGCACAGCCCCAGCCCCAGCCCCAGCCCCAGCCCCAGCTACAACCACTCAACACATAGCACGCCAGAGCACCCGCGCCGCGGGCGTCCTCACGTCCCCAGCCAAAACCCCCTTACGCAGAGTATACTGCAAGCGCTGCGAAAAAAAAAAGAAAAAAATGCTGATCCCGCGTCCGGCGCACACTGTGCTTGATACTCCACGCAACCCCGACCCCGTGGGAAAGCTCCAGCCAGCGTCTTCGCAGCGCAGCAAGGTAGTAACTTGAATACATGCAGCCAACCCCGCGATCGCACGACTGTCAGCAGAACAGGCGCGTTCGTGCTGCGACTCCCCAAGTAAGCCACCTGGGATGCAGGAAGGCGGGAGAAATGGAAACAAGGGTGTAAGAGCGCAGTCTTGTCCCCCTGCTGCCACGTCTCCAGCTTTGAAGGAAGAGGAGACTTATGCGTTAGTGCCGGCGCTCATGTCGAGAGCGGCGGAAGCCGGGTCTCTATCTGTGACGGAGAGGCATGGAAGGAGATAGCGTAGACCTTGGTGTTGGGTAGCACATGGCTGATATTACAAGGAAAGCATCCACGCAAGCAAAGTACACATGTAATTGACTTATGCACGGGGCGTCACTTGAACGCGAAAAGTATTACGACTTTTCCCCTTACTGATTCTGTCACGGCAAATCATAATCAGAGCAGTCGGTCTTGTGCAAGACGGTTTATTCGATGAACCCTACGTGGGAAATAGGGACTGCCAGCTCTGAATGAGTCATCAATCTGAAAACGCTGCATTGGTCTATCATGCCGAAGAAGGGGTAAGCTGATGCTATGAACCATATCTCATGTACTCATATCTCGTGTTGTTCTGCTAGTGCGAAGCGCGAAGCATTCCCGGATGTGGAGAGGGTGAGCGGCCTCGAAGGGCTGGCTCACTGGGACGAAGCATTGGACTAGCTGCAGCACTTGCGACGTCCAAGCTGAGCTTGCTGATAGCATCGAGGTTGCCCTGGACATCTTCCTCAGTCAGATCAAGCATCAGCCGAAGCTCATTTGCCTTGAGTGATTTGCCCAGTCCCACCATGAGCTGTTCTTTGTTCGTGCTGCCTGGTACGTTGTAGTAGGACCAGCGATATCCTATATCGTCCAAAGTATGTGGCTCTGCTGGTGTCGTGATCCTGGCCTTGACCTCCCTCACATCGGCACCGAAGACGCCAGATATCGAGGGCTCTGTGCCCAAACCTCCCAATGCCGCCTCGGCTCTTCCGCGGATGGAGCTTGGAACCTTGGCGTCCCGTTCGATTGGTACCTCGTTGAGGCGGTTGGATGCGCCTGCATCGTGAAGCTTGGCGCGCTTGAAGGTGGCATTCTTCAGCTCTGTGGTGCCGAGAACAATATACAGAGGCTTTCCAGCCTGTATCTGCTCATGGATCCAGGCCCTCGCCTCTGGGTCGTTGACCGCTGCCTGGAAAGCTTGCGATGGGTCCTGGCTGGTGCGCTGTATCATCTGCTCCGCCCTGACCGTCAGCAGGTTAGGCTGCCTGTATATCCTCCCAAGGTCGAACTTGGCGCCATAGTTGGTCAGGAAACGGCCCTCTGCATCGACAGAGAACAGATCTTTGTAGCGGAGCTGGATGCGGAAATCGTTGAGGTCGTCGATCTCAGCATGCGCCTTGTCCGGGTAGAAGGAGTCGCGCTCGGGATGGAGGGGGTGCGTCAACAGCTGGCCGATGACGACCGTGTCGGCCGGCAAAGGCTTGGGGAGGAGGCCGTGGACCATGGTGGTGTTGTGACGACTATCGGCTTGCGTGAGGTGTACGATGGCTATCAAAGACAACCAGACAACCTCGCGATGCAGACGTGGTGTGCACTGTGCTCAGGAGAGGGACGGTGGGCGTGGGCATGGCGAATCAAACGCCAGAGCCGCCGCAGCTGGCAGGCGCTTGGCTAATGTAGTTAGCAGGTGCATCGCCGTGTAGCTCACGTTGGTCGTCGCAGCACTGATATTGGCGCGTCACTGCTCGCCGAGGAGGCTAGATGATCCTTTATAGGTTTATATTTGTTTACATGAGGTGGTCAGGCCAGGCCCAGGGCCCTAGCGTTGGCCAGTCACGTGGCTGCGTCGGAGGAATGAAAATCCCCTAGGCATTTCCGCAACCAAAGTCCGCGGTCACTGCACGGAGATGTTGCGAAGCCTAGTAGGTAGGTAGCTAGCCTAGCCCTCAGCTCTCTGCCTCCGTCCTACAGCCGACTTAGCAATCCATGGATCTTCCGCCTCCATGCAGCAGTCGGCAACAGTCATGGCCACAGCGCGGCATGATTGTCATGATGCATTCTAGACCGCGGCATCTCGCAGAGCGATGCGGCTCCGCATGACCACACCATGACACGCACAGATTCTCGGGGCTATCACCGTGCCTGCGAAAGGGTTGCCGGACCTCTGGCGTGCAGGATCAAATACCGACAATCCTCGAATCAAACAACCGGATCCGGAAGAAGGCTCCTCAAGCAAACGCCGCTTTAGCCCATAGCTGAGTAACCATCATCTCCCGTTACCGATTCAAACGGACGGACATGGTCGTGGAGCAGCAACGGTAACCCGAAATGTCAATTGGTAATGTAGCCATCAACTACCGGTAGAGCTGGAGCTGTTGGACCTCACATTCTCCAGGCTACAGGATGCCGAGCGTGTGTCCAGAAACTGCAAGAGGACTGTGCATACGAGCATGCGCCATGGCTCTTGTATGTTTGTCACGGTGGCCTCCGCTTACTGTGCAGGCCGTGAATGGGTAGTGCAATGGCCGAGAAGAAATCAGCCACCACGGTCCGGGAGCCTCGGAACCAGTCTGGCCCCTGGGACTATCAAAGTGCGTTGACGAAGCTGCAATGAATAATGGACATTTGGTAAAGACGTTCGAAATCTATCGACTGCACAGACTGGCGCGGGAGGAAAAGGAAAGCAACGAGAGATAGGTAGGTCGAGAGTCGAGACGCTACAGCCGACAGGGCAAGGGAGCTTGGGCCAAGGGAAGCTTATCGATACGCCGCGGGGCAGGTACGCTTGTCAGCCGGAGACGTCACCAATCCACATGCTTTGCGCTCCACCATGCCCCCGTCCAGCCAGGATCAACAGTGGATGCCACCGCCCGACTAAGCCCACGTCTGCTTTCAATTGGCGAATGAGACTATGTGACAAGATGCTCGAAGACTTCCAGATCGAGCTACACGTCACTGCAATGGAACGCCCCTCGCTAACCAGAAACTATGCATCAAGTTTCAACTTTTTCCGCCCTCAGAGTACTTAGCCCCCTCTGAGCCCCTCGATTCATTCCTCACGAGTTGCCTTTCGAGTTTTGAACTTTCTCTTCCCTTTCCTCTTGAATCAATTACTCATCAACTACCTACTCCTCTCACAATGGTTCCCGTACCCCAGGCCACCGAGCTCAAGGACCTCTTCAGCCTCAAGGGCAAGGTCGTCATCGTCACTGGTGCCTCCGGCCCTACCGGTATCGGCACTGAGGCTGCTCGCGGCTGTGCTGAATTCGGCGCTGATCTTGCCATCACCTACAACTCCCGTGCCGAGGGAGCCGAGAAGAATGCTAAGGAGATGAGCGAGAAGTATGGCGTCAAGGTCAAGGCATACAAGTGCCAGGTCGGCGTCTACTCTCAATGCGAACAGCTTGTCAAGGACGTCATCAAGGACTTTGGCAAGGTCGACGTCTTCATCGCCAACGCCGGCAAGACCGCTGACAACGGCATCCTCGATGCTTCCGTCGAGCAGTGGAACGAGGTCATTGAAACTGATTTGACCGGTACCTTCAACTGCGCACGTGCTGTTGGCTTCCACTTCAAGGAGCGCAAGAATGGCTCCCTGGTCATCACTGCTTCCATGTCCGGCCACATCGCCAACTACCCCCAGGAGCAGACCTCATACAACGTTGCCAAGGCTGGTTGCATCCACCTCGCCAGGTCGCTTGCCAACGAGTGGAGAGACTTTGCTCGTGTCAACTCCATCTCCCCTGGTTACATTGACACTGGTCTCTCCGACTTTGTCCCCAAGGACATCCAGCAGCTTTGGCACTCCATGATCCCCATGGGCCGTGATGCCAAGGCCACTGAGCTCAAGGGCGCCTACGTCTACTTCGCCTCGGACGCCTCGTCCTACTGCACCGTACGTGTTTTCGCACATGTCTTCCTCCTCAATGCTGACCATCGCAGGGTTCCGATCTCCTCATCGACGGTGGCTACTGCGCCAGGTAAATGCCTCGTCTTTCGAAACGCAAGATAACAAGAAAGGGCGCAAGAATATACCACATGACACGCGATTCTTCCTGTAATTAGTTCAATAATGACATCAAGTCCAAACATGTCCTCTGATCAGATGAAGTATAAATAATGTGATGCTTATGATTGAGTAAAACCAAAGACGTCTACCATCATCGCAAGACAAGATCAAGCTTGATTACAGACAATCATGGACGAAATGGCAGCAGCCTAAACTGCTCCTGGTATCGACCTTGCACATTCGTACCAGTCGCGCGACCGCCCCCGCATTTATCTCCGAGTCAGCTTTGCGAGCCGCGGCAACTCCAAGCTCTCCTGCCTCCCTCTCCCAAACACAACCATCACACCAACCTCCAACCATGCCGCTCTACACACTTACTCAGCCCTCGCAATGGCCACCCCAAAATCCATCGTTGCACCCCTTCCCTCCGTGACCCCAACGAAGGAAACTTTTGGCAACCTCGGCCCCTGGGCCGAACCATCATGGTACAGCTCTCTCGCCTCGCCGTACTACAACCCCTCACACAAGCGCCTGCGCAATGCACTGCGCAGCTACATCGACGAGAACATCAAGCCGTACATGCTAGAATGGGAGGAAGCTGGCGAAGCGCCCGAGGCCGAGCGATTGAAATGGGCGCGTACGGGGTTTGCATTCGCAGACGTGCCGGCGCCTTATCGCCCTGCGGATGTTCCCGGTCCTGCGGGTATTCCTGTGGGCGAGATGGATGTTTTCCATCTTTTGGTTGCGACGGACGAGTCCTCGCGGATCGAGGGGGGCGTGGGCACCGCGTTGGGAGGGGGCAGTGTGATTGGGGTGCCGCCGATTGTGCATCATGGAACCGCGGAGCAGAAGAGGAAGTGGTTGCCTGGGCTGTTCTCGTGGGAGACGAGTTTCTGTCTGGGAATCACGGAGCCGAGTGGTGGGGTATGTTTAATTGGTTATGAGTGTTTATGTGTTTGAGGGGCTGGGCTGACAAGCAGGGTGGCAGTCTGATGTCGCGAATATCCAGACCACGGCGAAGAAGTCGACAGACGGGAAACACTACATTGTCAACGGCTTCAAGAAATGGATCACCGGCATGCCCTGGGCGACACACATGACCACTGCTGTACGCACCGGCGGCGCAGGCATGGGCGGCATCTCCGTCATTGTGATTCCGACAAACTCGCCCGGCCTCACGCACCGCCGCATCCCCAACAGCGGCCAAAACGGCGGTGGCGCCAGCTTCGTCGAGCTCGACGACGTACACGTCCCCGTGGAGAACCTGCTCGGGCACGAAAACCAAGGCTTCCGCATCATCATGACCAATTTCAACAAGGAGCGCTTCATCATGTCCATCGGCTGCAACCGCAAAGCGCGCACCTGTCTCTCGGAATCCTTCGCCTACGCCTCCACGCGCCACACCTTTGGCAAGCCCCTCATTGCAAACCAGATCATCAGCCACAAGCTCGCGACCATGGGCCGCTACGTCGAAAGCCACTGGGCCTGGCTCGAGCAGCTCGCATACCACATTCAGCAGTCGCCGCTCGGATGGCAGGATCCTGAGATCGCGGGCCAGATCGCGCTGAGCAAGGTCCACGGCGGCCGCCTCCTGGAGATGGCGAACCGCGAAGCTCAGCAGATTTTTGGGGGCGCGGGGTATCAAAAGGGCGGTCCCGGCGCGATTATCGAGCAGATGAGTCGGGACTTGAGGATGATGGTATGTTTTTTCTTCTTCTTCTTCTTCTTCTTCTTCTTCTTCTTCTTCTTCTTCTTCTTCTTCTTCTTCTTCTTCTTCTTCTTCTTCTTCTTCTTTTTTCAGGTAATGTGATTTGTAACTCGGATGCGAAAGACTAATGAGAATAGGTCGTTGGTGGAGGGAGTGAGGAGATTATCGCAGATTTGGCAGTCAGGCAGGAGACGGCGCTGGCGAAGAAGAGGGGGTGGAAATTGTGAGGTAGAGATGGAGATGGAGGTGAGTTGCAAGCATCACGCAGTAGTGCCAGGTTCTGCTGTAACAATTCGAACCACAATATTGTAAGCGTTAGAAAATGAAGTGGTTTAGTTTTGGGCACAGTGTGACGGGACCGCTACAACCCGACGTGGTGACGATATGCTTGAGCATTGTCCGTCGCAGCACCACGACCCCCAGCATTCTGCTCACCACTTCTCCCCTGATATTTCGCTCCCCTCGCTGGATTCTTTCCCTGTCCGCGCCCCCGCGGCGCTGCATGTCCGAATCCCCTTTGCCCCTGCTGTCCCCTTTGCCCCTCCGTCCTCGCACCCTGATGCACGTATCCCGCTCGCCAATACGTATCCAACGCGTCCCTCCCCACCGCCCTCCCGCTGCCCTCCATCGCGCGCACTGACAACGGCCCGTTCTTGTCCTCGCGCACGAGCACGACCGCCCGCCGCGACCGCGTCCCTCGCTGCATGACGGCGCGCAGCTCCGCGAGCAGCGCCACGAGCTTGCGCAGGGCGAGTTGGTTCTGCGCCTCCCACCTGGCGACTCTGTCGAGCGCGAGCTCGCGCCTGACGCGGCTGACGACGCCGGAGCCGCCGCCGGCGTAGGGCGCGGTGAAGAGCAGCGGCGTGCGGCCGAACCAGAGCTGGTCTTGGCACTGCACGGGGCGGAACCCGCGCGCGTCGTGCTTCTGCGTCTTGAGCTCCGCCAGGTGCGACGTGGGCACGACGTGGCCTCTTCGCAGGACGCGGATCGGCGCGCGGAAGTCAAACGTTGGGCGGGCGGCGAGGCCGCCGCTGGTGGGTGTGGTTTCCGGGGCGGCGGTGGCCGTGGGGGGGTTGGGGGCGATGCCGTCGTCGTAGGCGTCTGCTTCGAAGCGGACGACTACGTTCAGGGGCCCCATTGGGTAGCGGATGGCGCGGTAGTGGCTCGTGGCGTCCTCCATGCCGGCGGCGGGTCGGGTGAAGAATTTCTCAAAGTTGCAGCCGTAGCTCACGCCGTCCGAGTGTTTCCACCATTTGGACTCTTTGCGCACAATGACCAGGGTGTTGAAGACGAGGAAGAGGTTTAGGCGGAAAGGGCCGTTGGCCTTGCCCTGGCAGAACTCGAGTAATACGCGTAGGTTGTTCCGGTCGGCGAGGACGTCGATGTCGTTGAAGCGATAGTTGGGATTCATGACATTCAGTGCATGGAACATGGGTGAGTAAGGGTCCCGCGGTTGTCGCGCGTAATTGTAGTCGGCGTATTGAAACCCGCTGTCGGGTTCAAGTGTGTGAGGTAGGCTGGGTTCGTGCCACTTTGCAGGCTCGCCAGGCACTGAGGTATGTCAGATATCTTAGTAGAATGTGTAGACTGGGGTGACCTCAATGCTTACCAAAGATTGTGTTGGAGCCGTCAGAGGATGCTTGCCAATTGTATGAACATAGCAATTCCGGGTCTTGGTCCCATGTGATATCCCAGGGGACAGGTTTCAGGGAGTCTACTTCAATAGTCTGAAGCACATCTCCGGTGTCTCTGGCAATGGTGTTCTCGAACTGTTTCATTTTCCTCTTTTGCTTTGCCGTCAATTTTTTAACTACCTCTGTGTTGATATCAGCCAGTTCGGCATCAATTTCTGCACTTTGCTCGACTCTGCTTTCGAGTGTGGTTGTCGGCTCTTTACTTTGTAGTTGTTGCCAGTCTGAACCTCTTAATGCCAAAGCTATCTTATCTTCGAAGGACATTGTTGTCGCTTCTGCTTCAGGTGCTGCGGAGCTTTTGATGTTCAAGTACTGCGGCGGGCCATGCTGCATTTTCTCAAGCTCACTCGGCTGACGATCATTTCTACTAGCTTTTATTCCTCTAGGATGGCGTCTGGCTCCTCTGTGTACCACGCCGGGCTCTCCAGTATACGTCAGTACAACACTTCTTCTGAATTCCCAGTTTACATACGCTCATCTTGCATGACTCGGTTCGACCTGTCAGTTTGACACTGTCTAACCGATGAACTTTTGTTTTTTAATGTTCGAATTGTTTGTTGATCTCGATTCCAAGGAAGTCTTTGTGAGCGCTCGTGCTTGTACACTACCAAAAAGTTCTGGTGTCTGCGCGACAGGAGGAATTTTCGTATCCGATCCAGATCGTCCAATCACAAGCTTTATTCCTCGCAACAGTCTCACTGCAATTTTCGTGCAAGCAAGTCGCTCTTACAATGGGTGACACAATTATGTGATGAGCAACAGACGGCGAACGACACGGCCACGCGATCGTGTCGCGGAGGCGTTCTGACTAGCGCGGTCATATGATTGGCTGTCCGCGCTTGAGCCTCGAGTCTTCACTCTTCCAAACAATCGACACTCGGCATTTTTGTAAATGCCAACTCCCTTTGATTGCTGTTAACACAATCGCATGTCGTGTCTGACGGGACAGAACCCTCGATCGTGAAGCTTGGTTAGTAACGACTTGGTTTGGCCCTTGCCACTGAACTGGTCTTGCAGGAACATTGCCATATTCTGCCTAGAATGGAGATGGGGACGAGATCCTCACCAGCTTTTCATCCAAGTCACCCACATAAGCAAGGAATATTGTGCATCACCAGGATGATAGGTACACTTCATCCAAGATGCGAAGCTAATACCAAACCGCCCGCTCCAACCTGAACACTGCAAATGATATGCTCTTCACGCAAGCGCGACAACCCCAATGCAACCCCTCTTCATCACAGTAATCGAGCCGAATATGCCTTTCCCGCCCAATCACAACCGCTACAGTGCATATCCCATGAAGAAATCCAGAGCTTACATTCAGCAATCCCAGGCCATACCCCTCTTACCACCCTCCTGCAGCACGAACCCCTAATACAAGGCTACACCCGCGCAACGCCCTCCCTGTCTCTATCTTCTTCTTCCTCTTCCTCTTCCTCTTCTTCTTCTTCTTCTTCTCCTTCTTCTTCTTCTCCTTCTTCCCCTTCCTCTCCGCAGCCACAACACCCGGCGAGATCCTAACATTCTCGCACCCCCTTCCCCCGTCTGCGTACGGCACCTCGTCGCAAGCCACGCTCCTACACACCGCGCCTCTCCCCACTCTCCCCCTCCCGCTGCACGCCGCCGCGGTGCGCGGTCGTGCGGCTGGCGACGCAGCCACACGGGGAAATGCAGAAGCGGAAAGAGAAGTCGCGTGTGGAGAGACGTGGGACGGATTCCGGCGTTTGGCGTTTGTGGTGGTGGTGGTGCGGGCGGAGCAGTATGTTATGAGGATAGGAAAGGGGGAGGGAGAGAGGTGTGTTTTGCTTGTTGCTTGTTGGATGAGGTGGAGGAGATCAGGGGGAGATCAGGTGGTGGTTGTGGATTGGCGGGAGGGGATATAGTTTGGGCAGGGAGTGCAAGGGGGGTCAGTAGTAGAGAATTTCTGCTTTTGCTGGAAAAAAAAAGATTCTTTGTAAAATGTAAAAACGATACTCCCTTTTTTTTCAGGTCGAGAGAACACCGAGCAAGTCACTATACTATACTATACTGTACTATACGACGGTGAGATTTTTTTTGCAAAGGTCTACTTTCTACACCTTTACCCTGAACGCACGCTGTAGTTGTCCACCGGCGCATCCTTCTTCACGCTCTCCCAGATCTGCTCAATGGCTTGCACCGACGCGCTGCTCAGCTTGCCCTTCTTGAGCCCGTTCGCCGTCTGCTCAATCTGCTTCAAGCTGCTCGCGCCGAAGATGACGCCGTCGTCGTCTCCTTGCAGCGCAGAGTGGTACGCGACCCACCGGTACGCAAGCTCTGCTTTGCTCACGCCCTCCGTCTCTGCGATCTTGTTCCACGTGACCAGTGCATCGCGGAGCGCGGGCTTGTCGTATAGCTTCACGTACAAGCCATTGATGGTCTTGGCGTTGAAGCGGCCGGCGCCTGCATCAAGATCCGCAGCAGTCTTGGTGAGGAATCCGCCAGCGAGGGGGCTGTAGGCGTAGAAGGCGATGCCGAGTTTGCGCAGAGTGGGGAAGAGCTGCGACTCGAGGTGGCGCGCTACGGGGTTGTAGTTCCCTTGGTACACTGTTGGCAGTACGTAGCCCTTTTCTTTGGCAATGTCGTACACTTGCTGGACTTGCTCTGCGGAGAAGTTGCTGAGACCAAAGCGCCGGAAGATGCCCTTTTTGTGGACCTCGTTGATGCCGGCGAGGGTTTCTTCAAAAGGGACCGAGGTGTCTGGTGCGTGGATGTATAAGATGTCGAACTGCTTGATGCGCACGCGGTCGAGACTGTCTTGAGAGTCTTGGATCACACCATCTTTGGTAACCGACTCGCTGCCAAAGCCACCCATGAGCTTGGTGTCAATGGTGAATTGATCGCGCTTGTCAAGTTGGCCGATGGCGACCTCGGAGCCGGGGTAAAGGCGCGCAGTGTCCAAGTTCGTGACACCGAGCGAGAGCAGGAGGTCTGCAATCTCGGTTCGCTGTTCATGGGTTTTGAAGGTTGCGCTGTCTGAAAGCGGGGCGCCGCCGAAGATTGACTTGACCATGTTGAGCTGTTGTAATGGATTGTTGTTGTCGTCAGGCTGTGCGTGTCCAACTGACTCCTGGGTGTGTGCCGGTCATGACTTTTGTTTTATAGCTGTGGCTCGGGAGCTCATTACAAAGCGGAGCTCCAAATGACGCAGTCCAACACCATTGCTGCAGATCAAGTCGTGCGTAACAAGACCTGCCGTACTCATCGTAGCGGGCTTTGCCTGATGCCGCGGGGAAGTAAGTAGTGCAAAGAGAAACCACCCCACCAAGGCCCGGACATATGGTACTTTCCCCGCGATGATTACACACTGCTACCATGACGACTCGCGGACATATGTACTAGCGCTTATCATCCCATCAGTCAACCTTCCCCCTACTAGCCAAGCCGCTGTCAGAATTGCACTTTTGATCCTACATGGATCAGTACGTGGCTTCTGACAATTGCGTTCACAACCGTGAAAAAGGTCACCGGAGGGCTGCTGCGGTACTCCCGCGTACATGTAACTATGCAGCCGTTACCCTCTCGCAAGTTAGTAAGGCCGCTTCGGTGCATCTTTCAGCCCGAACCTAACTGCGAATAGCTTACGCGGCGGTTTACTCATCATTAGACGACGAAACTGTCCAATCAGCTCTGCAATTTGATATGATGCATCTCGACACGACAGTTGATTCCTATCTTTGTGTTTGCAATAACGAAAATAATGTCAGTACCTTGACCATACGCAACCCCGCGTTATGCATGCTCAATTCTGTGACCGTGTCTCTCCTCACCCAACCACGTAGCCCCAGGATCTGCACAGTCCACACACTCTTCATGG
The DNA here is from genome assembly GCA_025742365.1 of Coniothyrium glycines. Lineage (NCBI taxonomy): Eukaryota > Fungi > Ascomycota > Dothideomycetes > Pleosporales > Coniothyriaceae > Coniothyrium > Coniothyrium glycines. The sequence continues at coordinate 33,172 of JAMXIJ010000028.1, forward strand.
AAAATGTAGCGGCCGTGATCACACAGGGTTTCTCGGCAGTAGGCACAGACGACCAAAAACTCCTCGTGTACGCACATGTACTCGTAGAACATGCAACCCGACGGCGAAACCCCCGAGAAACAACGATGCCGAGGAAGAAATCGGAGATCTGCATGCCATACTCGCTGCCACCGAACAGTCTTCATGAAATGATAGCCAGGAACCAGGTCTGGAGTAACTGATCGTTGTTGTGCAGTGACTGCATTTCTGATAATGGCAGCTACGATTTTTGAGAGCCTCATGTGCCGTCTGAGTGTGTTATAGGTGGTGTAGTCTGCGCCGAGAACGACAGATTTTGACCAATATGGCTCAATGATGCAAGGGTGAGTTGCTGTGATATATATGCTGGGTGCAAATTCAGGAATGATGTCAAAGTACTCTTGGACCTCTTCGTCGGTCGCAGGTGTTGTCTCGTTCGACTGGCTATCCGTCATCCTCAAAGTTGTCTCGTCCGACTGGCTATCCGTTATCCTCAAGAATCGTGTCCACCGGTCTTTTAGGGTGGGCCGCTCGATGATAAACTCCACAGAGGCTGATGAGCATGACGAAGTGTCTTCTTGGGACCCTGATTCTTCAACCAACATACCATCAGGTTCCGCATCGCTTTCGTTCTTCTCGTCGGGCGATGCAGATCCACCACGAAGACCGGGACCGCTATACTAATACTTCTTGGCTTCCATACCATCAGGTGGCTCTGGCACCACAGTCTTGCTGCCGACGTTGTTCCAGTCTGTACTGAGGACAGTGCCGCCGCTCTCCTGATAGCTCTTCATCATAGCCCTCTGCTGCTCAGGTGTTGCATCCTTGTATAGCTTCTTGAAGAAGTGTGATGTCTCGTCACCTTCGATATCATCTTTGTCATCCAGATCCTCCGTGGCAAGCTTGTCCCAATTCTTCGCGCCGGTTTTCGATGACGTTGGATATGCAGGCGCGCTGTCAGTCTTGCCCGTCAGGACATGGGAGGGAACGACGACTATGTCTTCATCGTTACCCTCGGGGATACGATCACTCTCGAGATCATGCCATTTGACACCCGGTACCGCCTTCCTCAAAATTATCTCCACTTTGTTTGGTGTCACGCGATACTTGGATTGTGCCCGGTCAATGGATGCGTAGAGTGGGTCGGCGATATAGCTGTAAGCGGAATCGTGGCCATTGACTGGGAATAATACGGACAAAGCGTCTTTCTCAATGTCCACGTTGATCGAATCCTCGGATACGTTTTTTGCGAGAATGTTGATTGTAATGCTTTCATTGCTCTGGTACCAGTCGAGCTTAATCTTACTAGGCGGCGGCTGTGGCAGGTCCCGCGTTGTTGTTGGGGGCAAGTCCTTCTTCGCTGCCTCTGGATTGGATGGCGGGGGGATATTGGGGACCTCGATGTCGGGTATGTCCGCGATGGTAACCCTCGATTTCTCCTCTTCAGACATGTCCTTGAGCTTTGCATCGACCTTTATTCTCCAGATGGGCAGCATCTTCTCCTTCTCGGAGAGCCTCTCGGCGATTCCCAACGCGTGCGATGCATTCACATACTGCTCAAGGTAGTAGAAGGCGAGCGCACGTCGGAATTGAGCATCCTTAATGAGCTCGCGAACACCTCGCTTGTAGGCGAGCACGACGGCGGTCTCAGCATCACTGAGAGCCTCCTTGTACCTGGAGGTACGCTGGTAGGCGGTAGAGCGACCGATGTAGTACTTAACGGCGGTCGGATTCGTAGTGATGGCGCTGGTGTAGTGCTGTATAGCTTCGTTGAACTGGCTGTTGTTCAGCGCCCATTGGCCCTTGTGCGCGGCGTCCATGGTGGGGCAGCCTGTCCGAGTAGCCAATACGGGTGACGAGGGAGTGACAGTCTCGGGGTTGAGGAATATATGTATGTGGGCGAGCAGTGTCAGGCAGAGAGTAGTGAGGCACAGGCAACGGGCATGGTTGTGTAATATGGAGGCAGGTGCTACAAGTGATTTGGCAATCGCACCTCATGATGGTTACAGGGTCCACCTTGCGCTAGCCACTATCGTGCTAGGGGCATGGGCAGCAGCTTCTCGAACATTCACGCTTGTCGACTCGACCGACCGACCGAAGACCAGCAGTAGGCTCTGACGTTGAATTCCGTGCGCATCCGCACCATATGTAGAACTATTCAAACACAAGAAATAAGGCCAAACGCCTGCAATGACTGGCTATGGTATAATAAGCACCGTAAACGAGCAAGCTACCTATGGGAGCGCTCTCCTATCAATCAACCGAAACTGCCTCTCATCTACGTGTAGACCTGGTGCAATGTAGCTGGGATACACGACCCGGAAGGTCGGTGCTTCTAAAGTACAAGCACAGCGCCAAAGACAATACTCGCGGCCAGCATGCCCAAGAACCTGAGTGGAACCTCGACGCCGGCAGCGGCGCCAGTAGACGCACTGCCACTAGCCGCAGGCGCACCGCTGGGAGTGCGGGTGGGCGCGCCAGATCCAGCAGTGGCCGTAGACTCGCTGGGCTCACCAGCAAAGTGGGAACCGTCGCCACTCAGACCGACACCCTGACCGGCACCTTCGTCCATGTACTTCTGGGCGTTGGTAGGCATAGCGGGAAGGGCGGTGCCAGCCTCCCAATCCTCAGACTCAGCGGGACACTCGGATGCAGAGCCGGTGCTCTTGTAGCCGCCATCGCCGGTCGGGTTGTCAGTAGCCTCGTACGCTTCCTTCAAGCGGCGGAAGTCGTCATTGGGAGTGATTTCACCATCGCTGCCGACCTCGACGATACCGTAGCCGTTGGGCTCAACAGTGTACTCGTAGACAAGACCGCCAGAGTAGACACTGGTCATGTTGGTGGAGTAGAGGGAGGCAATCTCGCCCCATTCACGGGTGTTGGTGATGCAGCCAAATTCAGACAGGAACAACGGCTTGCTGTAGTTGGAGTAGGTCTCAACCTTCTGGTCCCAGCCCGACTGGGTGAAAGAGCTGGGGTCACACCAGGAGTAGTCGTTGAAAGCGAAGAAGTCGGAGCGCTCATCATCGGATCCGCAGTTGAAGTACAGCGCCTGTTGCTCGATGTTCTCAGAGACATCAGCGGCAGAGTATCCCACGGGAATGCTGCGAGCCGCACGGTTGGAAATGTACTCCTTCATGTCACGAGTGACGGCCTTGATGTAAGGAGCGGCATGGGTGTTGTTCTTATCGTTGATGACCTCGTTTCCGGAGAAGAAAAGGAGCAGATTGTTGTAGTTGGAGAAAGCATCAATGGTGGCAAATACGTTCTGGAGGTACACATCGTTGTACGATCGATGGAGAGTGTCCAACGTCTCACGGTTGAGGGAGTAGTCAGGTGTGTTGGCATCGAGAGCAAGGTAGATACCAGCATCATCAAGCATCTTCATGCCCTCGTCGTGATTCTTCGAGTTGTCGATTGTGTAGATACGGATGGTGTTGATACCGAGTGACACAAAGTTTTCGATATCACGCGCAAGACCTTCGATATCCAGAAGAGGATCCCTCGCATCCGCCGCACCACCTAAACGACTGTGAGCATACCTCCATGTAGGCACATCGCGTGACACGAACCTGGCTGGTAGGCAACACCGCGGATGTAGAAACGTTCATCGCCGGCAAAAAAGGCGTTTCCACGGACGGTAACGGCGGGAAGATTTCCTTTGCTCTGACGCGATGCAACGCTGGCTGCAAATGCTGGAATGGCCCCCAGAACGGTCAGCACAAGAGTGGACTTCATGGCTGTTTTTGATGAGAAGAAATGTATTAAAGGAAGACGAGAAGGATGCGCAACAATTGTCTAACGAGTGACAGATGGGTAGGAAAAAGACCAGAGGCGTCGTTCAAGATGAAAGCATTAAGAACCACAGGAACAGGAATACGGGATGGCAAAAGTATTTGAAGTAGGGAGGATCCCAATTCCTTGGTATCTCCGCAGGTCCTACATGTGGGACCTTGCCAACCCTCATGGTCTGTCTTGCGTCGGCGCGCGCCAAGTCGATGAGCGTTGGCGGCCCGGCGAGAATGGCGGAGCCCAGGAGGCCAAGTGAATTTGGAGAGGCACGCCGAGCCTTGGTTCAGGGGCACCACTCCAATGGCTGGCGGCAAGCGGATGCCTGCTGAGAGTCCGAAGCAAAATGATTGCGCGTTCAACTCTGCTCGCTCCGCGCACAGCCTCGTTGCGTGGACGGGAGGCCGCTGGACGTCTTGGTGTGCAGAGGGCAATTTGCTGGCAACGAAAGCGCGGAAGCAAGTCGAAACGCGGATTTGCTTGGAGCCTCGTGTGAAATGAGGTTGATTCTTGCGCTGTAGTGCCGAGAAATTGCGGCCGACTCCTCTGACGACATCGTCACCTTAACGCATTGATGTCAATGTGGCCGACTCGTGAGTCGTCGCGCATACGGCTTGATGTTCGGTGTTGTGCAACGGCCGATGGGCAGCGCTGTTGATAAGGAACGGAGCAACTTGGCGCAACACACGGCAGACTCGCGATCTGCCGCCGGCCGGTTGTGATGGATGACGCGCCCCGGAACAGGAGGATGATTTGCCATCGCGGATAGATGCCGATTGCACAAAGATGATTGATTGCGGCTGTCACGGCTGATACGTGCATGACAAGCAACGTCCTTGTTGTCGGCCCAGAATCCGAAGGGGTCGGGTTTCAAGTTACCCAATGCGGCAGGTTTGCGACAAGTGTCGAAAACGCAGGAGTATTACCCCGATTGCCCAAGGCATACCGGAGTCTGTCCCCGAGGAACATACCCACCATTGGTGTCATTGCCTTGTAAGGGCGTCGTGCGCTGACGTGAATGGGCCGATTCAACACTGAGTCCATGGTACTCGGTTTGACGTGTTCTCACAACTGTATAGTTGATGACACAGCAATAATGTGGACGGTGGTGGATCGCCGGGGTGGCTGATGGCCATTTTTAGCATCTACAACGTCTTTTTGTCGCTCTTCTTGATCCCAACCACTACCAAATTCCTCGGACTATACTTGTACTCAAAGACCGGCTCAGCCCACGCGTGCTCAACCTCCTCCTGCTCCGTCAGCCACAAGTATCGGTCTGTAACGACCACAGCCTCTACAACTCCCGCACTAAACGCCATCAAGCTCCACATGACACTCAATTCCTTCTTCTTCTCTGCGTATGCCTCCTCATAGTCTCGTATACCCGCATCCGTCAAGCCGTCCATCTTGTCCCGTATGAATGCAGGGTCAACCTCGCAGAACGAGTTTGGACTTGTAAGCTTGTCCAGTGCCGCTCTCACATAGCTTACGAAATCGCCATAGGCAAATTTTCTTAACGTGCCTATAGTGAGAGGTGTGCTCGTGCCGTCGGAACTCAAGCCAGGTCCACGACCATTGGGAGGCGTCCAATTGACTTGTGAAGTATGTCCGTTTGCGGAGACTGCGCCCCCAACGGAGTCAATTTGGGGAGGAGAGACAACACCTCGATCGAGGAAGATACGTTGGAGTAGCGCGCGGTAAAAGTGCCTCGTGAAGAAAGTGTCACTGTCGGCTGGGCCCCAATTGAAAGGTGCTTGGACGGCCATCATGCGAGCCGTGATATTGAGACGCACGCCACGGGGTTGATCTGCATCCTTGTTGTCGCTAGTCACCGGAGTATCATCTTGATTGTCTGGAGTCTCCAAAGGCTGGTAAGGTAGCGGATAGTTTGCGAGTTTCTCGGACATTGGAAAGCCATTTGGATCGTATGCATTTGAGGTGGCGATCAGTCGAGGGTGGTTCGGTCGTAGTGATGGCAATTTGTAGGTTGGCGGACCGAGCCGCTCGGTAACAAGGTTGTAGCAGCATCCTACCATTGCCACTGCGGAGATGTGTGGGTTAAGAAGCATGGAGCGCAAGCCGTGGTGTACTAGGTTGCCACATGAGTGCAATGAGATGACCATGGCATTTACGTCCTTGGGCTTAGACACGATATCCAAGTCTATTTGCTCAGCCCCAGTGTCAGAGGCGTTTGTAGTATTGTCAGCAGGCACAGACGAGCTGTCCAGTACCTGGTCTATTACAGGAGTCAAGTCACCATCCTTGATGATATGCTCCACGTATTGTACACTCCCGTGCCCTTCAGTGTATATCTGGAGGTCTGTTGTTGTGGTCGTGGCATTGGCATTTTGGCGGAGACTGTCGCGTTTCTCCGAGAAGCGATCCTCCCTGTGAGGTCTTGTTGATGAGGACGGTGGCGGCAACGTGTCGCATTTCTCGTCATCACAGACCAGATCGTGGCGTACACGCTCAGGCGACTGCAGTGATTCGAGAAAATGACCTTGATCATTACTGGCGGTATCTACTGGCTCGCTCCTACTCAGTGACGTTGCTGTAGTCGATACTACTGCTAGAACATCGTTCTCAATCCCCGACTTTTTCTTCCTTGCTTTTCCAATGCTTGCGCGATACTCCTTTTTGTTCCTCATGACCAAAGGCTTCGGGACGAGTTTAGCCAAAACATCCATGTTCTTCGCCCCTTCGATGTTGTGTTGCTTACTCTCCACAGCTACAATGTGTTGTGAGTAAGGAGGCGCAGCAAGAGCGCGACCAAGGTAGTTTTGCCCCGAACCGAAGTCTACGAGATGTGTGATAGGGCTTTCCTGTGAATCCGCAATCTCAGAGGTCAGTTTGTCAATGTAACGTGCAAAGTGATGCACTTCATGCACTTTCTTGACTTTCATGCCTACGGCAATGTGGCGTGGTAGGGTTGGCTTGGATGATTTAAGATCTGAATCGCGAGGTAAAAAGTCGCGGGCCAGTAGATGTTTGCGTACTTTCTTGATGTAATCTAGTAGATCCGCAGGCGGAGATGGGCTATTCCTCCAGGAGTCCTTTAGGCCATGCTCAAATTGCCCGAGGTCTTCTCGCATTAGAAGATCTAAAATGTCCATAATGTCACAAGACTTGAACCAATCTCGCCATGATTGGGGCAGAATGGTGGAATACAAGTCAGGAGACCGAGTGTAGAAGTCCAGGATGTGAACACCGCCACATAGTGTTTGGAGCAGCCATGAGGAAGTGGTGAAGTCCAAGAGTGACTCGACGTAGGCGCTGGTGTCATTGTCGAACTCGGCAGGTAAAGGGAGGGATGTATCCGGCCCCATTTCTCTCATCCGCAATCCCTCAAAGGCTCCGCGGTATGCCGGCCCTTGGTATGTCTGTGTTGCGACATGAAGGAAGTGCAGTCCATGATGTGGGCAGTCTGGCGATAATTTCAGAAAAGGTGTGGGTCCGTGCGGTCAGGGTCCAGCTCCGTCACAGTCATGCTGGCCTGGCCGGCCCGGGGAATTGCCGGCAATTGGACGGCCCGCCGCCCATTGAGCATTGCCAACAGTTGCGCCGACTCTCGTCCCATCCCTCCTCGTTGCTGAAGGCGGGCGCTCGAGGGCACCGCGCATCGTGGCGAGCAGGATGATGTCATCACAGAACGACGACGACCCTTTCCTCCAAGTGCAGGCGTGAGTCGCAGCCACCTCCACGCCCCAGGCCGCCCACTGACACCAGCTCCAGCGATGTTCTGTCGGCGCTCAACACGGCGCGGCCCTTGTTCAAGTCGTATGTACGCATCAGGTCGTCTGCCTCGTCCGCAACCAGCCCCGAGCTCCGTGAGGCCCGCGGCGAGCTCGAGCAGACGCTGCAAGATCTCAGCCAGGATCTCGAGGATCTGGTAGAGAGCGTCAAAGCCGTCGAACACGACCCCTACCGCTTCGGGCTCGAGATTGACGAGGTCGAGCGCCGTCGGAGACTCGTCAAGGATGTGGGCGCCGAAGTGGAGAAGATGCGTGAGGAGCTGCAGCAGACAGTGCAGCACGCACACAACAAGGGCAAGCGCGCAACCAACGGAGATGTGCTGCCTGACCCGGACGCGTTCGAAGACGAGGACACCTACGCCGCTTTCGAACAGGAGCAACAGATTGAGATGATGCACGAGCAAGACGAGGCCCTGGACGGCGTCTTCCGGACTGTAGGGAATCTGCGCCAGCAAGCAGACGACATGGGCCGCGAGCTGGAAGAGCAAGGCGAAATGCTCAACGATGTCGACAATGTTGCAGATCGCGTCGGCGGCAAGCTCCAGACTGGCTTGAAACAAGTCGGATGGGTCATTAGGAAGAACGAAGGTACTCATTACACTCCACAATGTCACGTGCAACCTACTAATTGTGCATCCTCAGACCGGTGGTCCAGCTGCTGTATCGGTGTCCTCATCTTTGTCCTAATCCTTTTACTCGTTCTCCTGCTCATCTTGTGAAGTATGCGTAACAGCCGGCACATTTAATCGTGCTAGCATGAGGCGCTCGTCTCATACATGCTATTGCTATGCCTACCTATCCTGCTACAACAGAGCTGGCATATTTTGGGACTGACACTGCTACGCAACCCAAGTAGTCGAACATCGGTTTGGCAAGGAATCACGCATCGGAGATCGATCGTAAGCATTGAGCTTCACATGAAGCAAGGAACGAAACATCGTCGTACGCCATAGCTAGCCATCGTGCCTGATTGGTCCCAGACTATTTCTGACGGTCCGGATTCATGCCGGTGATCCCTACCACCTCGACATCCCAAGGTTACTCTGGCTGAGCTTCAGAGCAGCATGAAGCAATGTGCTACGTCACCGGTCAGGTATCCTCTGCATGAGCCGCAGAGTGAAGAGCACTTTTTGGGACTGCAGCCAGATATCCGAGCAATCTGCAATAGCACAGCCAAAAACAATTGAGCGGCCGTGATTGATACTCGATCATTTGAACACACTATGTGTTACTCAATCAACAGCATTCCTTACTTGGAACCCTGTAATGCACGATCTTTCTCTCTGTCGGAACTGGGTATTGCCCTTTTCGGTTGTTGGAATGCGACTAACATGTCTCGGACTCTTCAGCTTTTCGCTGGACTTCCCAACAGTTGCTTCTGAGACGTGACTCGTCTGGGGAACCTCAGGTCCATACCAGGATCTCTTGTATACACGCAGCCTAGCCACAATTTACTTGTCACGTCTTAACGCATGTTCATGTTTTGCAGCTTTCTGCACACTGTCACGTTATGTTTTCATTGAACATGCTCACACTATGATCGTGCCCCCTACATTCTTATTACAATTGTTACAGTCATTCGCTTTCGTCTGCGACGTCGTTGTGCCCAAGAAGTGGGCGCTCATGACAACTGGATGGCAGAGTCGAGCAGAAGCAGTAGTGGAGCCTCAGACATCAAGAAAATCGAGATCAAGACAGCTATCGTCAACATTGATGTCAAAATTCCGAGACGCAAGTTAACATTGATTTCCATCACTCTTCTACTCAATGTTCTCTTCTGGAGCTCCATCTTCTGTGTCATTGCCAGCATCTTCCAAGCTGTAGCGGATCCTAATGACACCACCAATATTGCCCCTGTGGTATTGACGCTAACATCGGTAAGATTGCTCTTCCTCGTTACAACAAAACTGCTCATAGATGTAGGCGTTCGCCACGATATTCTACATCGCCGTGCACACAGTCTTCTCTCGTAAACAGCAGTCATGGATGCATCAGAGGCAAAAGTCGTCTGCGATCAAAGACACATCATATATTACCATTCGACTAGCCGTGTCATTGTGCGTGTTATGGCTTATAACTTGCGGTTGGAACATGATCATCGTGGCACGAAGACCCGTCTGTGTTCACCAAGCACCAGAGCTTCAAGGATGGGAGTTTGGTCCAACCTGTAAGGTGAGCCGAGCAGGTATGGCATTTGCCATGATTGCGCTGTACGCACAGAACTCTGGTCTTGATCAGCGTCTCAATACTAAGCATGGTCACAGTGTCGCAGCGTTGACGCTTTTCATTTCTCTGAACACGGTCAGACGTCCCTTTGAAGCCCACATATATCATTTTGGGAGTCGACGAGCCAGGGGACATTGGTTTGAGCCGTTGAACACCGAAGACCTGTTAATTTCTCCTGGTACAATGGAGAAGAAGTCTCACGATCGAACATCAATGTCAACATCTAGGACTATCGCTTCGGATATGTCTAATTCTGACGTTAGAACATCTGTGGAAGCACCATTATCAACCATGCACGCTCCTTCTCCAATGAGATCAATTGGCATGGGTATATTTACCTCGAGTATGACTCCACCGCCAATCCCACCTGCTTACATCGCCTCACGTCGAGCTGCATCAGACGAAACACTGCCACACGTTTTCCATCCAGCTTTAGCACATGTTCATCTGACACGGCCGCCTCGACTCTCAGGGCTGGCCGGTGCTTCAAGCTCCGTGCCGCTATCGAAACCCGCACAATATTCAGCATCAGCATGGAGAGCTGTCCACCCCGCGAAGCCCCCTCAACTGCGGCCATCATCGCGCTCCCATCCGCAACTGCGTGGTGTAGCGTACTCCTCACGAGAACGGGTTTCAAGATCATCCTTATCACTAACACGACCTCAGAGACTCAGTACCGCGTCTCCAGTCGAATGCACTACTTCGAGCTCGCAAAGCGAATCCGCAGAGCTCGATGCGGTAGAAGATAGTTTGGAGAGGAGAGCGTCACCAGGTGAAATTGCACATGCAATACTGTACGGCACGACGATTCCGGGAACAGATGCAAGTCCACTCCCCGCGTGGAACACTCACACGCGTACGTCCAGCGCTCCGGACGCCACGTCCGGTGCTCAACAGGTTAATTCGCAGCCCCGTATGGCCAGAGACTGGAAACCACAACTTCCGAGCTATGGCTCAGAGCAGAGTGCCAGCTCTCAAGAACTTAATCTGACCAAACCAGTCTACGTACCGCTCAAATCGGCCCAGCTTACACCAAGCCGATCGTTGGGATTTCTTAGTCGCTTCAGTCCTGACACAAGTCCTGACGAAGATGAGAAGAAACCACAGGTACAATGGGAAAGGCAATTCGAAGCACTTTCAATGAAGAGGAAACCGGTGCCTGCACGTCGGTCATGGTCCGTCGAATCTACGAGAGACGAGAAAAGAACTCCAGCAGCAGCTGACCCAGCACAAGCTGCAGCCAGGATGCTTAGCAGAATGCCAAGGGATGTTAGGTTGCATAAGAGGGGATTGTCAAGGGAGGAGGTTGAAAGGAAGACCAAGGCGCAGTACGAGGACATCAAGAATAAACCTTTGCCACGTATAGCGTTCCTCTAAAGAACACGGATTAGTAATTCATTGTCAGTAGTCACCTAATATTCCCTATTACACCCGTTCTGAACAGACTGGTACTCTCTCTAGTCGCTAGCTAGACTCTATATTCTCTCATATGATCGTCCTCAGTGTCTATGGCACATGAGGGAGTAGAATACCGTGTAGATACCTCATATTACCTGGACATGTCTGGAAACTAATCATTGACTCTATGTAGGCGACCAATTCTCTACGCCAAGTGATGGAAGGGTAGCGTAAGCATTATGATCACCAATGACTTCACCGGTATCTGTGCGTATACAAACATCCTCATGATACACGATTTGTAATAGAAACATTTCCATGGAATAACTGCAACAAGCTGATGATATTTTCAAGTCACGCGGCTCTCCACTTCTGGCCGCGCTGATGGTCGCCTTCGCAATGGACTTGCACAGAAGGTTCTTTGCAAGGACGTGACTTCCGCGGAACCATTCACAGCAGCCAAAATACGTAACCAAAGTGTTGGGTGTACGTTAGCCATAAGCTTACAACCAAGAACTTACCACTGCTGTGAACCAATGGGTGATCGTCAGCACATGCATGAGCACGAGGTTGACGCATAACGGGCCGTCCCACGCTCTTTTAACCGGATCCAGTCACCAGGATAGGCAGATATCCCACACTGTACAGCCACACTACTGAAAGAAGATGCGGAAAGCATCAGATGTCTCGTCGAGGCAGTAGGGCCTTGTAGGATGTCTATCGGTGTGACAAAATTTACTAGATGATGTTTGGAGACGAATCGTCCAGTAAGACATGTCAATGCCACAGGTTTCTGTGGAAAAGAATATTCATACTTTCGAGCACAGATATAGTGGTTGCATACCCTAGCCTGAACTCTGCTCCCGTATCTTGCATACATCGGCCAATACACACGACCCAAAAGATGTTCACAAGACCAACCTTGCACAGAGCATCGCTCACCGGCCTTTCTCATTCGCCTTTTCACCATCGTGAACTTACCAATGCCATTTCACGCGGAAAAAAGACTGTCAGATCGGTCAGATTATACACGAGCTATACCATCATCTCTTATACCCCCGATGACAGCTCCTAAAAAAAACACGCGTCGAATCATACGAGAAAGATGCTGAATCTTTCCGAGTGTCTGCCTGTTGGTGGTATGTGTACTGGTCAGCTACACCTCACCTCCATTATGTGACTGGAACTGAACTTCACCGATCAACACAGGATGCACCACTACTGGTGTGTGGTGGTGACCTTAGTAATCCTGTGGTCTGGCAACCCACTTTCTCAAACAAGACATCCTATTACGCATCTCGTGGGGAATCAAGTCATCAAGATGTGTCCAGCACATCATGTATATAAGCCCTTCTCGCAGTCCTCTACCCACTTCATTCCATCCCATCTCACTTCATCTCATCACCCCAACATTCTCAACAACTTACACCCGTAATCTCCAGCTCCCAGAACCAACTCATCATGCAGCTCACCCTCCTCACCACCCTCTTCGCGGCAGCCGCCACTGCAGCTCCCGCCCTCGAAGCCCGCCAGGGCGTGCCCCGCGTGCGCGCCACTTTCTACGACGGCGGCGGCTGCGCGCAGGTCAACTTCCCCTGGCGCGAGGACTTTGTCTTCACGCAGGACCATCCCGTACGTACTGCAGTGACCTGATCCATCCATCTACCTATTCATACCCTAGAGCATGCTAAACTAACAAAAAAAATGTGCAGATTGGCCAGTGCATCGACTTGAACTTTGGGCCCTTTGGCAGCACGTATTTCAACGAGAGTTCATTGACGAGGTCGCGTGAGTTTTAGGCTTCCCTTTTTGTTTTCTTCCTTCATCTTAGCTTGTCTCCCCCTTCATTATCATATTCCCAACCTCAACATCCTATATATTGAAAACTTGTGTGCTAACATACATTTCTCTACCAAAAGTCCGTTTCTACAACCTCCCCTGCTCCGCTGACGAAGAGAGCGGTAACCACTTCGACATTGGGCCGAGCAATGGCGCGACCCCGGGGTGCTTTGCGCAGGCTATCCGGAGCTACAAGGTTTTGTAAGCGCTGGACTTGCTCTGTGAGAGAGGGGATGAGGAGACAGGAGCAGTGATGTAATGACGAAGGCGGAAAGAGGTGATGGAGGTGGAAGTGCCGGGTCCAACACGCCGGTGCGCCACAAGGATGACTGATCAGCGGAATTGACTCGAGTCGCTCATTTGTGCTTGGAAAGAAACGTAATAAATAGAACTTTGATGGGCTCACGCCTGGACAATGTTTGGTTCAAGGATGCGGAACATGTTTGTCAGCGGCCATGTGATGTGAAGTGTGAAGGCACGTGTCATGAAATGTACGTCGCGTCTAGATCTCGACAAGACTTTCAATTTTGAAAGACACGGTTGGATGAAACGATGATGGGAATACCGCTATCCAACGCCACACATGCATTACTCACACCCGATATTTACATGACAACCCACCACCCCATCAGTCCCATGCAAAACAAAACACCCGTCCATCCGGGCCTCATCCCCACGGCTCCATCCTCTTGGTCTCCGTTGCCCCCTCCGTTCCCCTCCGGACTGGGATTATTGCCTCCCCTTCCTGTCTGCGCCTCCCGACTCGTCACACTCCCACTAACACACTGCGCCTCATCCAGCGCCCCGTTACTCCCCCACGCAACACTACTTGCCTTTTCCCACAGCCTCGTAACATTAAAGTACATATCCGGCTCATACCATATCCGGCAACTACTGGTATCATTCAGAAACTGCGTCGGCACACCCGCGGTTTCCAAGCCCCTGCGGATATTATCCTGAAAGTTGACGCTTGCGTCCACGGTCGCGATGCTGAACGTCTGGGGCACAAATGTCCGCCACTCGGCAGCCTGCGAGGTGGAGGATGCGAACTGGACGAGAACGTACTCGGATAGCGCGTGCAGGTAGAGGGCAGGCAGCACGAGTGTGCCTTTTGTGCCGCCGACGGGCACGCTGGGTCCGGGTTGCGGACGTCCGCCTACGGTCAGCGTGCGCACGCCCGACTGCTGCGTCATGAGCTCGGTGAAGATGGAGCAGGTGCTGGCGCATATGCCGTCGGAGAGGATGAGCAGGTCCTCGGCGCGGAATGGGTCTGTGGTGTAGTTGTCGCGCGAGCCGTAGCCGGTGATGGTGATGCCGACGGCGGTGCGCTCGTTGGAGGTAGTAAGCGGATCTGAGAGATTGTATTTGAGCAGCGCGGTGAAGTTGTCGTTGTGGAAGCGCTCCGGGGGGTACATGTCGCTCCAGGTGGCGAACTCGTCGAGCTGCGTATTGACGTAGGCGTCATTGCTGAAGGGGCTAGTGAAGAGTTCGGCGTTGATGAAGTTGATGGACTCAAAGGAGGAAAGGGATTCGCCGAAAACCCTACTGGCTGGGCTACCTCGCCAGCGGGACTGTGTTTGTGGTGCTTGGCTGGGGAAGAATTGCTTGTACATATCGTAGCCTGAGAGAATCTTGCCGCCGCCATTCGCTCTCACGTCGATGATCACTCTCTCAATACCGCGAGACTTCGCCTGCGAAATGTAGTCTTGCACCACAGCCTGGAACTCAACAGCTCCAGCTACATCTTCTGTGTTGAATGTTTGAACGACAAGCACGCCAATTTCTCCTTCATTTGTGTTAACGAAATAGCCGGCCAAAGGAACCAAATCTGCCGAATGTGCCACGACTGGCTCAGGATAGAAGACTGGCACAGAGCCATGTTTGACAGAGAAAGAACCTTGGAAGTCATGATCTCTAGGATTCTCAAGATGCATAGGCAGCGCATTCGGATCCCTCTTCTTGACTCTCTGAGCGCTGGTGTCCGGCACAATGTACGTTTCGTAGAACGACTCTGGGCCCGTGACAAATGTCCACGAAGTCGGTTGGAGCACGATTGCAGAATTAGTATACTCTTGCGTCGTACCGTTCTCATACACAACAGTCGTCGTGGGACCAGGGTAGAAGCGCGGGTTCGTGAAATATCCAAAGTTCTCCGCTGCCTGCATGAAGAACATTGCGTTGTAGCGGGTATCTGGATCGTGGTACGAGGACAGCCTAGCCTCTTCTTCCAAGAACTCTACTACGTCTCGTCCTTGAATTTGTATTATGGGCGACGGCTCGAAACTTGAATCCGATTGGTTGAAATCGGAGTACGCCCATACTTGGGGCGTCGAGCTGCCGTCTGTGGAAGCGGAGATCAGAGCTATCCGGCTGCTTCTGCGCCACTGAAACGCGCCCGTGTATGCCATGCCGTTGAAGTTGAGATGTCCATCGTGAGCACTCACCAACAAGGACGCAATGTCGTTCTCGAAATCGTACTCGTTGCTGTATTCTCCATTGTCGACCCTTGACTTAATATTGTCCAGGCCGCCCATAATATCCACAGCCTCATTTGGCCAGCCTTGGGGTGGATCCTTCAAATATGTGATAGTCGACTGGAACTCAACCATTTGCTTGATCGCATCTACAGTGCCAGATGCTTCCTGTTGGCGTATAGGGACAGTTCTGAGACATGCATATGCAAGCTCAGCTGTTACAGCTGAAATATCTGAAGAATCATCTGCCACAAACTCTGCTATCTGTGCACATGCTCGATCTGACTGAATTGGCCCGGAAACAGAGTCTGTGACTGTGGGTTCGGCATTGCCTCTGGATGTCGCTACTCGCGTAGGCTCAATGTCGAAACTTTGTGATGACCTGCCGAAACCTACGGAGGTTTGTTGTGCTACGGTAGATGCGACCAGCGCTGAAAGCACTGTATACGACCTCATGGCCGTGAAGTTATTTCGAATGCTCCCGAGACGAAATGTAACTCCCTCTAGTCGTATATCCTTAGTATAGTGCAGCTTTTCCGGAATGTCTGTGAATTGTCTGCTGCAGAACTGTGGTCTGAAACGCTTCTTCTTGCAGTCTCATGTCCTACGGAAACAGCCTGTTCCCCTTTGACCCAGTCTACCTCTCTGCTCGTGTATGGTCGTGTCGTGATACCTCTTCCCTAATTCCTACAAAGCAGTACCGGATCGGTAATCCACCTTCGTCTTGTCTTACTTTCTCCAAAAAACTAGAAGAATACCACGTCGCAAACTTCCAACCTCGGACGCTGGCAAAAGCCCATCAAAAACCGGATACCACATCCATCTTAAGCCACTTTCTTACCTCGTGCGGCGTGCCGTCACGCCTCACCCGCCCAGTCTATACCACTTGGCAGTGTGCATACGTCGGCCGCGCCGCCTATCTTCTGTGCCTCTCTCCACTTTCTCTGCAGCGCCGCACCCACGTGCGCCTGAACGAGCATGGCGCCCTTTCTTTTCGCAAAGCAAAGCTGTACTGGAGTGCGTTGGCGAATCGCATCGCTGGACGCCTCACGGCAAACAGGGCTACCGGTGAGCAGGGACCAAGACAACCCATGCGTACACTAACCAGATCGCCTAACGTGCTGCGGGAAAAGAGTGCATTGTGGCGTGCATGTTGTTTTGGGAAAGGCGCTGTCGACTGGTGTGGTGGACCGCGGTTGTGTACATTGCCATGCGTAGGAACCAGAAAGGGTAGAGAAAGGGCTATGTACATCGCAGGATGATAATACACAGATTGTACATCCTTCTGCAATTATCAAGCATACTGTACTTTACCTGCCTGTCCTACACCAGCAGCTGCGTCCCGCCGCAACGTCATCCCCCAATTCTAGAGACCCGCCAAGCCCACATCTATACTACGAGCGCGTGCAGCCCACAGTACGCGCTTTGAATCCGAGTTCATTGGGGATCAGCACCCAGGCAGCCTTACGCTAATTTCATTGCACAGCCTTTCCCCACGGCTACCTTTGTCCAATAATCAGGTTCAGGAAACAAGGGCCCTATGTACGTGAAGCAGTGCGTGCGATATTGGGGATGTGTCTCCGCCTTGCCGAAGCTCCGGCGCGGCTTGGCCAGCCAAGCTTCCAGAGGAGTGGTGACGTAGAGGCAGGGAATAAGGGGGGTCCCTGGCGGGTACGCTTTGTAATAAAGTAAACGCGGCTCTTACTTCAACGTTGCAATTTCTTCTTTATATGTCTTTTGTTTAGTATATCTGTAAGTTAGTTTATAGCTAGTCCGTGTACATACATAGGTCTTCTATTGCAGTGCAGAAATAAGTGCGGCTAGGCTAGTAGTAAACTACTTTACCTTCTTTGTCGCAACAACAGATTTCCTTTATATAAGATGCTATAAATAATACTCTTTACTAGCAAGTCCTTAAAAGATTTGCAAAAAAAACTGTAAAACAGGTTGTAGATTTCATGTTTTCAAGACGATGCTTATGCTGTTCTAGTGTTCTGCCCATTTACTTATCTACATTTAATTTTTGCACCGCGCGGAGGTCATGCATCAGATACCTATCTTTGTGGACACATACTTCTCATTTGAGCAGCTTTTCGCTACCGAATCATCTCTACTCCCAGGGAGCTCGACTCGCATAATCGCAGTACATAGCTACAGCGCTGTCGATTCTATATACTGAGTAGTGTGCTGGGAGATGCAACCCGCACGCGGTAAAACTCCAAGCTCTGACAAGGGCTCGTTTCTCTCTTTGATATAGTACGGACAGTCGCTGCATGAGATGCTCCGTGCCATCCCCATTTGCGAGCCAGCGGTTTCGAAGATGAACATGCCTCCCTCCTTTGGCACTGTTTACGCGTCTAAGTACTGACAGATTATGACAAAGTATGCAGATACCTTTTGCTGCCAATCCCCCCCCTTCGCCTGTCACGTAGATTAGCATCTCATCGATTATACAGAGTATCTACTTGATACTTCGTCTAAAGCCTGCCGATACAGAAAAGTCAATACATGGCAGGTCAACCGCACTTCGAGGATCGCGGAGACAGACGCGCAGTACACTGTATTGAGCTGTCATGTCATAATCCACATATCGACACAATGAAAAACAATCAGGTATTCAGAACTTGACACAAATAGGAGACGAAAGGAGAAGAGGAAAGAAATAAAAAAAAAACGAAATATCCTGTTCAATACAATACTTTTATGTAAATAAAGACCCCCCTCCCCCAACCCCATCATCCTGCTTGTCACCCTACACCCCCCATCTCAGCACCTCGCCATACCCTCTCCCGCTTTCCTCAGGCGGTCTTTTTCTACGTCAAGTGAAAAAAAAACCCTGTATCTCCACCGGCAAGATACATCTTCTCTGAGACCTATCTCGCGAACGCATGGGCTAGTGCTGCTCGTCCTTGCAGTGCGACACCCAAGCGCTGCGTTTTGCGCGGACAGGGAAGGTGAAGTCGTGGCGCTGCTGCTGCTGCTGCTGCTGCTGCTGTGCAAAGCAGTCACCAGTCACAAGTTGACGTTGTGGTAGGGACAGGCTGATAAATACCTATAGAACAAGATATCATACCTAACCCAACGAGCCCAAAACACCCGCATCCAAGAAAAAGCAGTCCACACGAGCTGAAACCCGCCCAACTACAGCCCCTGGCCAGGTATATGTATAAAAGTGTGTCCATGAACAACACCCCCCCCTCTGGCATTTCCCCCTCACCTTCAAAGCCAACATCACGACATCGCAAGCATGAGACTCCCATACCACAACGGCGCGGAGGCCCGCGAGTTACCAAAACCGCATCGCCTAGCATGACACCCGAGCAGCGGTAGTACTAGTTGATCAGATGGGTGGGGGAACGGGGCAGCGGGGTCTGGAGAGCTGGCCGCAGTGCCTTAGTTTCGCGTCGCAGGCAGGCAGACAGACAGACAGGCAGACAGACAGGCCATGGCGTCTTGTGCACGAGGGATAGTTCTACAGGCACGCGATATACTACAACTTACTAAGTACTTAAGGTACCTGCCGATTGACTCTACATAGTCTGCACACACACACACACACACACACAAGAGTGAAAAGATGCACGATGCTCAGATATACATTCAGCGTTGTTTCATTTTTTAATTGTGTCTCTTGAACAAAAAAGTACATGGGTGCCGGTACGTACATGTACGTGCCGTACGTACGTACAGTTCTCGCTCCCAACATGTGCATGCGGCCCAGCCATCACACACGCACACACTTTGACATGTCCCTGTAACGCTTCCCACCTGGACGTTGCATCCCACCGCTTCACTGTGAACTAAGACGTCTCGCAAAGTGTGTTTTTTCTTTTCAAGAATAGAAAAGAAAAGAAGAGACAGAACCGCAGAATTGGTATTTGAGTTATACACGCAGACACACACACACGCAAGAACAAAGGAGAGGCTACACAATATAACAAACAAAAGTGGGGGTGAAAAGCTCGCATGGTAACCAAACATTGTCCTCCGGGGATAAGATAAACGGGGGCTGGAAGAATGCTTTATATACCGTGGCGGGACGGGACACCCTGAAACCGAAACCGCGAGAATTTCATGTACCAGTGCGGGTTGGTGGAGCTGTGGAAAGGATAGTCGTGGAGGGAAACGCCGGGCCGATGCATGCCAAAGAGGAAAATAATGCAGGTGGATGACCCATTTGTGCAGCATCGTAAACGTCAGGAGGCAGGAGAAAAAGCCTACGCGCGGCCGAGGAGACCGTGCTGACGATCGCGACGCGCATGGACGTTTGCGTGGCGGCGGGCTTTCTTGTAGGCGCCATCGACAGTGACATATTCAATGACTTCTTTGATGGCGACCTCGTACACGGTGCCTGAGACAGTGTAGATCGTGGTGGAGATGATGCAATCCTCGTCGGTGGGCGCGCTCGGAACAACAGCGAGCGGGGTGACGGCTGGGGCAACAGGTGCGGGCTCGGCTTTGTACGCAGAGGGCTTGACGTCGTTTACAGAAGGCTTGGCTTCGTCTACAGAGGGCTTGGCTTCGTATGCAGAGGGCTTGACGTTGTATACAGAGATACCACCAGCACCCTCTGAACGGGCGGGTGCGTAGCTCTGAGTGGGGACCACGTCGATGGTCGACACGAGACTGGGCTTGACGGTGGGCTCGTTGTTGTCGTTGCCGGCCTCGAGGGGGTCGGCGTATTCTGGGCCGTACTGAATGGGGACATCACCGCAAAGGCCCTTGGCGGGACCAGCGCAGTTGTCGTTTGAAAGAACCTTGGGCACATCTTGCAGCTTGCATTGGCTTTGCTCGGCCTCAGACTGGAGCCTGTTGTTGAAGACCGGGCAATCGGAAGTAAGACCGGACGCGTTGTCGCACTGATCGACGGCGGCCTGCAGGGTGTCGACGTCCCAGCCGTTCATGAAATCAGCGTGGTATCCGTAACCTAGTCATAATTAGCGGGTGAACAGAGTAAGAGCATTTGCAATCTTACCAGTAGGGTCGCCATTGGACCAGACGAATTGCCCAGCTTGGCCCTTGAAAGCATAAGTGTTCCAGATGGTCTCGTAGAAAAGCGAAGGCAGGCGTGTCTCGAAGCCCTCTGGGCACTCGCCGCCATCAATCAAGCTGGGGTAAGCGACGTGGCTCTGGTGGTCCTCAGAGTCGACGTCCTTGCCGTTCCAGCACGAAGGAAAGAAGATCTCTGCACGGATGCCGTTGGCGCAGTTCTCGTCCATATACTCCTTGGTAGGGAGGAAGTGGCGGTAACGAGATCCCTCGGGAGCCTTGTTGTAGTTCAAGCAGTTGAAACCAAGGGACTTCTGAGCGAGTGCATGTTGAGTATAGTCCTCAGGACCCCACGCAGATGTTGGCGGGTCAGGCACCGGGCCAGTGAAGTTGCGCAGACGAGAGTCACCGGCAAGCATCTCGAAGCCTTTGGGGAAGGCTTTCAGGTTGTCACCGAGAAGGAGGTAGTATGCAAGCATACCACCAACCTGAGGAACGACTTCGGTCTTGCCGCCTTCATGCACAAAGTGCAGAGAGGGCGTCCAGTAAGCCGACTTGTCATCATCAAACTGGCACGAGGTGCACTCGGACTCTCTGAGCATATCATAAGTGGTGGTCTCTGCGAAGTCTGGTAATTGATTAGCGAATGATTCTGCTGTGGAACGGTCCCTGCCTCAGGGAGGACCGGACGTGCGCGGGCCGACGACAACTCAGGCGGTCTAGGGACCCGTCGGCGCAACGCTCAAAAGCTTGCCAAGCACAAATTGACATTGATGCTTCCGGGATATGGCGTTCCAAGCAAAAAGCGGATGGTGTTTACTTACTGCTGCCTCCGTGGATGGAGTGGCCGTGAGTGGATGCTACGCCGGGATCGACGATAGGATCAAGCCGGGCGAGTGCGGTGCGGTCGTGGCAAGGCATGCGCCAGAAGGCATTTGCGGTGCCGGAGAGGACGGCGGCCGCCGCGGAGAGGGATGCGACCGACTTCATTGTGAGGGGCAGTCGGCAGATGGCTTGCGGATGGTGGTGGGTGTGTGGTTGTGTGGTATCGGTGGAATTCGTGAGCACGGAGCGAGGTCTGTTTGGTGCGGAGTATCAAGAGTCGGTGGACACTGCTCTTCCTCAGCCGCCAGGACTCTTCCAGATGGTGTGGCGCGCGCGTGAATCAGTATAGAGTTGAAACGAGTGAAATGTCGTTCGGAACAACAGGTATCGATAGCGAATGTAGGGAGCGGTGGTGCAAAGGAGCGACAGTTGTAAAGGAATGGCAGACACGGCAAGGGAAATGAAAAGAGGGAGGGGGGACGAGCGATTATCACCAGGGCCGGGAAGGAAAGAGATGAAGGAATGCTCGGATTGGCGAGGTGAAACCAGAGTTGGCAGCGCGGCATGGGTGGCCCTGTGGTGCCTCCTGGTGGACTGCGCACCAGGCGCTAGCACGTGAAGAGTAAGATGAAACAATGCGGCAAGGGATTGGGCGTATTCTTGGCCCCAGTCATGCAGGTCCGCCAGCCTTGCGAGCCAGACGGCGTGGAGTGAAGGCTGTGCGCCACAAGCCGTCAAAGGCGTCGACGGTTGAGCCAGTCGTGATGCGCAAGCTCCCGTTGTCGACGCCAGCTGGGAACGGCATCCTCGCCACCGCACCGCGCGCGCTGCTGGGTGGTCGTGTCCAAGCTGGCAAGCTCCCCTGCTGACAATGAATCGTTTGCACGCCCGCCCTCGCACACGAGCGGCGTGACTGTACCTATTGAGCGGCGTGACTGCAGCGAGCGGCGTGACTGTATTGAGCGGCGCGACTGTATCGAGCGGTCCGTCTCTTCCCACTTCTCCTGAACCAGCGCGCTTGGTAGCTACCCAGTAACCTAGACAGATAGGTACCTGGACACGGTACCTGAAATGCACGGCTCCCGCGTGCGTGCAGAGCGCAATCTCAGGCTCCTCTCAAAAATACCATTGCGCCCCACCGCAACGGCGCATCTTCTATCGAAAGCGGCCACGGCCTACGGCGCCCAGCGTCATCGGTCTGCGCGGCGTATTGCTCAAGAGAAATTTGGTCGCAGGGTCGATGACATGTTGCGGCAGCGTTTGCACCACGCTCATTTCGCGGCGTTTGTGGTTTGGCGGTGAGCTTGCGAATGGCAGGGCCAAACAGGGCCCCCAAGAAAGCCTTTAGCCGGCACGGCGCCGCGGCGTGGTGACCATGCGCACGGCATGCTGCGAGCAGCCCCATTCATGGTCGTCGACTCGTCGTTGCACCGACATGCTGGAGGCGCAGGCTGCAGTGCCAGTTGCAGACTTGCAGTGCACGGGTGACGGCGGTGAAGAGGCACAGAGGGTGGCGGTGGTCGCACGATGCAGGCAGCAGCCACACACAAAGTTCACAACGGCCGGCCCGCCACACGTGACACCGCCCGCCAAGCCCCCCGACGCCTCGTGCGCAATTTCCCGCCACCACGGCAAAGCCTATCGATAGCACCCGTTACGCGCCTCTCCCAGCTGAGGTGAGCTTGCCCTCGCATGGTACCAACTGTTCTCCTGCAGTGTATTCGTGGAACAGAACGCAAGTCTTCTACTTATACCTACATACCTATGCTTACCTAGCTAGCTGGCTTTCTGCTGACCTCTCGATGGGCGCTCGAGCAGCCATGGCGTGTGTGCCCCTTTTCCCAGCACCACCCTCGCCAGATGCGACGCGTACGTGTCTGGGGCCCAATTACATACGCGCGCTTGAATGAGTCGCAGTCCCAGTCCATAAATCATAAATGCCGTCGCCCCGGGGGAAGGGCGGGCAATGTAGTTTTCGCATAGGTACGCCGCACACCTGGATCCCGGCACCCGGCCACTTGCTCAGGTACGCCGCTGGTGCTATTGGCTGACGCATGACACACATGACGGTGCGCTGCCTTTTTGTTTCACCGCCGCAGATGGTAGTAACGTGTGTATGCGACAGCGACCAGGCTCTTCTCCAGCACACTTTGCTGCTGCGACGCCGGGTCATGCTTGTGCGACAAGCGGCAAAGTGACGACACTCGTGGTGTCGTATCGATAGTGCAACTCCCCCCCGCTCATATCATCGTAGTATCGTACAGGCTCGGCGCCGGCGTCGTACACAGAGTAGTCCCTGACTGCGTCTTCCCGGCTGCACATCCTCGCACTGGCACCACATCCTGCGTCTTCGCCATCGTGTATCGATAACATCCACTCGTTTCTCAGACACTGGTCCCACTGCTGCCCCCATCCCTTGCAGCAACATCCATCAGAGCTTTGCGCCATCTCTGAGCGGGACCGCCGTCCACGCCTCGTCAAACCCGCAGCTCCGTACCCAATGCGGCTCACCCGCCTCCACAGAGTCAATCGCCATGTGTCCCAACTTTCTCCACATGTCACCCTTGATCACGAACCCGTCCTTGTCCTCGAACTTGCGGGATGCTTCTTGTCCGTGTGCCAGCGCTCTTACCAACTTGCTTGCGTGTCCATCGTCTTCCAGCCTATTCACGCGCTTGATAGTCTCGTCCCAACTCGACGCCTGCTTCGACTTGTAGTCTTCAATTTCTGAAAGCAATAGCTCTGGACACCCACGGCTGATGTACAGGGTAACATCGTTCCATACTTTCCACTCCAGCAGCCGTCGACGCGTGGCCGGTGTGAGGAAGCCGTTGGTCGAAGCCAAGAAGTTGGCGAAGAAAATACTACTGTTGACACAGTGCATGTAGAAGAAATCAAACTTGATGTGGCGAGGCGGTCGTTGCGCCGCTCCAGTAAAGTAAACTGCACATTCGTCAACCATCGTTTTCTCGGAAAACACCGGCAGACACTTACCAGCTGCATTAATCATCTCCGCAGTCTTTTCCTCCAAATCGTCCTCGTCCTTGATCCTGTACTCCGTCGCCAGATCAATCATCTCTTCATACGCTCTCTCCAATACACCTCCTCGAATCTTATTCCCATCTTCAAACCGCGCCGCTTGGCTCAACGTCGCATCCTTCCTCCCCTGCTCGAGTAACTGCACAATCGTTTTTCTTTCTCCTTCCCCACTCCTCTTCGTCTTCACAGCCTCTTCACACCCGAGAAACAGCAGCGCCATCCAATCATCGTGGACCGCTGCTTGCGCCAGCGCCTCAGCTATCAGCGCAGGCTGCTGGAACTCGATCCCAAAACCCAGGTGAATAATAGGATGCAGCAGGCCCGCAAATAGGCGTACAAGCAAATCATCCGCGCGCTCGTCCCCGGCAAAAAGATACTCGTTCACAACACTTTGCCAGCCTTTGTGATCAATCTCTTTCTGGAAGAATACTAGGAAATCGTGGTAGTATCTCTCTTTACCGAGGCGCGTACTGAATCGCTCGGGCTGGCGCATGTCGTCGATGACGGAGTCCTTCAGGCCCACTGACGGGCGCTGGTACGATACATTGCCATCGTACGCCTTTTGTATCTCCGCAGGCGACGCACCCAGCGCGAAAAGAGTGCACAGGTGATGCGCGATATGATTCTCGCTCCCATGTCAGCATGGATCGCGATCTCCGCTACCCGAGACAGGACCTCGCTTACATGGAACCCCGATCGGTTGAAAAAGGTGTGGTGCTTTTCATGGTTGATTTGGAGTAAGTGGCTTGTTTTCTCTGCGCTTTCCGTCGTCAAGCCTTGCACGTAGTATTGCGGTTTCTGCGAAGCGTCGATATGTATTCTTGACCCGGTAGCCATATTTCTGTAAGTTTGCGCGACAGCAAAGGATCTCTGAGGGTGGCGTGCCGTTCGTAACGAAGCGAGGCGACACGGCAAGATATAGCTAGAATCTCTTTCCACGCCCCGCAGGCTTCGGGAGAACATTGCTGGTTACCCCGCCTAAACCTTGCTATCAGATCATCCCAATGCGTGCTGTTGAGATCGTGGGTGCTTGCATTGTTCTGGAAGGGGCTTGATCTGATGTTGAAGATGACGTCTGTGGGGAAGCTTGTTCGCCCCCCCCCCCTCCAATGCATCCGAAGCTGACAGCTCCGCCTCCGCAGCGCATGCACGACGCGAGGTCACCCAGACGCGTGGTCGCGCTCCAGCATGGTGTCAAGATTTCCACTACACACTCGAAGCTGAACGAGGCATACATCCTGCGACAAATTGCCATGTGCTGCTAGCCCTCGATCACAGCGTGCACGTCCGTGTCTGCATTTGTGGCAGACGGTAGATTTCGCTCCACGGCCTCGGACAGACATGAATATATACGCACGCTAATCATTTGTCCAGCTCGTACTAGGCGATGTAAACTTCCTCCAGCAATTTGACACCTTGCCGTAGTCTGTCTCGTCGGATACCCAGCTTCTGCGTGATGCTTCGCGTAGTCGTCAAAGGACATATTTGGTTATTGCTCATCTGGGTCCATCCACTCCACATAATGCCCGATTCTTGCGTACGAACACTCGGTGGCCTGCCAGATCGATCTGGGAGATATGAACTGTTCTTGCATCACCAGGCTCTCGTATCCATATGGACCCATCCAGGTGTTTCCTGCGTATGGAACGCAAAATTGCAGGTTCCGCATGTCGATATGAGTGTGGCCATGCTCCGCAGAGTCGACTTCTGCCAGTCTGCAAGGATGCCGCTATGACAGATATGTATGACTTCGAAAGGGCCCGGTCGGATTTCTAGACGGTGCAGCCACTATCGTGAGAATGGATTCAGCATACACGTCTTATATTCGTGAGGCTTCGGAGTTGAAATCACCATCTGATCCTTGGAGGATGCACAATGCATTCACCCGTAAGAAGCGGAGATTCATATTCCGACACACTGCGATAGCGTTTGGTGTTACAATACTCAGTTTCTTCACAGAAATGTGTTTCTGGGATTGTCGGTAGTTGCGCTGCTTCAAAGTCAGCTGGGCTATCGTACTCCAGCAGTAAGTCGACGATGCGTAGAAATAGTTGTCGAGTCTCCAGCAACCCATCGGATCTCATGACGATAATTTGTGTTCGGCAAAAAGGTCGAATAGACAGGTGGGCTTTCGAGCGGCATCTCCAAGATCGCAGGCTGGATGTTCTGGTACGCAAGCCTTGGGCCACTCGCGAGTCACACGGTAACAAGCTGGCGACCCAGTATTACAAGAAACTTGGGCAGTCTTCGCCCAAACTGGACCACTTGTCATTGCCGCAGAGCTTTCTTCATTTTGTATGGAAACAACAGCGCCATAGTCCTCAAACTCCGAGTCAACCTGCTTGATTCCAAGGGTACACGCATCTGTGCCATGACCGGAGCTTCACAGCTGAGTAGTGAGCATGACCAGAGCCATTAGCCTTTTCGTCGATTTTAGCGGCTATCAGGGAACAAAAGTGGCACCCTCTCCTTGCGCCAAGGATGGGTTGATAGGCCACTCGAGAAGTGGAGCTCATACACGACTAAGGTGCAGGTGAGCGCCAAGGCACTAGGCTCGCTTTGGGAGATTGCAATAGCTACGTCCAGCTCCAACCGCGAGCCAACTTACACCAGGAACCTCCACTTTTCATTCCATCACATTGCGATACCCTACAAATCGAAGTCGTTTGTAGTTGTGTGCGAGTAAAGGTGCCGCGTGTACTTGCGACGAAGTGCTCGGAAATGAGATAGCTTATCCGGCTCCGCTCTGATCACGTGTGCCTCGTCTTCTTTCTGCCCATCGGGGAGAGCTAGGATAAAAAGTTCAGTAGAACTGATGAAAAGAAATTCTACTTGCCGGCGTGTAGACAATCGATTGATCCATGGGTCAATGACACAGGATGCCGCAGATAGCGGTCAGGGTAAGGTCTATTGGTTGGTCCATCCTTGAGCCAAGTGGTTCTTCTTTGAGCTTGGCTTGTCCTTGCTCATCTTCACACAATTGTAGGCGCTGTGCTCTTTCGGTAGGGTTGATCCTCGCTTCGATTGCGACTTCACGCGACTGCTGCAACGGAAGTTGGGCATCAGTGAATCCACGAAGGCAAACATGCCCTAACATTCACACTTGAGTTGTTTTATATACCTTATACCGACCGAGTTCAATCCTTCGTCGATACGCGGAAACTACAAGCACGGATTTCATCATTGATTTGGTTCCTGTGTACCGTCAGCCTCTTGCACCGGAACTGATTTTTAGCCACGATTCCATTCCACACAATACCGAGAACAATGTCAGCTTCCACACCAGACATCCTCCTAAAGCTGGCGGCGGATCTTACTGCTGTTAGCGCACAACTGTCCGACGCGTCAGGCAAGCTGGCTGTTGCAGCTAACACGCTCGCTGAAGAGGCTGCGAATATCGCTGCAGAGAACACAAAAAACTGGGGCGTCGATGTACAAGTTGCTGTGAGGACCGGACCATACAGGAACGGTGCCGCGATTGACGGTGGCGCGGTAGTTGTCAAGCAGTGATCGGGAAAGACGTTTTTGCGATGAAAGTTGGGTGCATCGAACGCATATGACGCGATCGCGCATACTTTCACCATACATGTAATCATCACAAGGCTCATCTTGAAGACATTGCGTTACACATCCCGTTGTTGGGCCAGATTGATTCGCTCAATACTAGTGAAGACAGAGTTTTAGTCCGTGTTCGTCGTCCGCACCGATACCTTGTATGTACTATGAAAGGCCGCAGACATGCTGACTCGACGCTCTTCCAAGACATCGTCACGAGAGACAATTGAATCTCGTAGTTCTACCTTGTTATCGGTTGGACTAGAGTTGGTGTCAATCCAGGCACTCGAATACCTCACAGGCACGCTATCAGGCACGCGGCAAGTTCGGGCAATGTGCAAGAACCTCGATAGAAACAAATTAGGCGCCATCCTAGATATGACATCTCAGACGAGGTCGTGAACTAGATGGAAGTGTGATCCGAATCCCTCAACTTGAAGAGGCTGTTAGGTATCATGATCGCTGGAAAGCAGAACGCGCTAAATCATTGCGAGTAAGACTTCGCCGCTTTGGTTATGCTTGTTGCTTTCTCAACGATTTGTACAAACTTTTTTTTGTGATCGGTTGAATGTACCATTCTCTAGTCAATTAGACCTCCGGTGTAGCGGCGGAATAGGTAGGTATGCATGGTTTCACTTTCACCGACACAAGTGGTGCGCTCTATAATAACAATATGCCCTTCCCGCATCATTCCTCATACTTTCTTTCCAACTCAATCACTGGCTAACCACCACTCTCGCCTCTTGAAACATTGCATCTTGTCAGAATCAGGCGTGACAAACACCAAGATGCATTTCTTGCATTTCCTCACGGGCGCGTTCATATTCCTCACGCTTACGACTCTGGTTTCGGCTGTTCCCGTCGCGGAGGATAATATTCGTGCCAATATCAGCTCCCTGATTCTCGACTCAGCCACCTTGGTCGCCGGCAACTCAACTGTCCCCGTCAATGTCTCATTCTACGGTAAATTCTTCCCACCACATCTCAACTAGCCATATAATCTGACTTGATACCAAGATCCTGGCACTGCCAGTATCGCCGGCTACGACCCTTCGTTCGAGTGGCACGACTACTCCACTGTACAAATCTGGATCGGGCGCACCCCCAAGAGCGTCGGCAACACGATCGGCGGTATTCTCTACAACAAGGTCTACCATATGCTTGATCACAACTGCCCAGACGTTGACGTCCCTTGGAGGAGAAAGCCCCGCACGTGTACCGATGTTGCGGATGATTCATTTTTCACCACTTGCCTTACACATCCTCCTTTCGGTGTTGGGCTGTGCTCTTTCGTCATTCGCGAGGTCAAGGCGGTGTGGATGAACGAAGAAACGCGTCGTCTTCTCATTCAGGCCGTGGCAGCTACGCTAGAGGCACTTACGAGCCAGCCCGTGGGTCCAGATAGTAATTGCTTTATGGTAGGCGGATCCAAAGGCTGCAATGTCGGCGATGCCATTCGTGTAAGTTGACAACGGCATATACCCCGAAAGTACTACCAACTGATCGTCGGTGTAGATCAATTTTCCTACGGGGCCTCCGCCTGCGCGCCAGCGAAATTACATGTATATGCGTTTCGAGAACATTGCTCGTCCCTACGGCAGGTTCGAATGCTGCAAGTCGAACTCTCGCCAACTCGTCGACGCTGCGATCGATCGTCTAGGTCCTCAGATCATGAACGCCTACATGAATATGTGGCCAAGTCCTCGTTCATGGTCACGCGACACCCGTTGCATTATCAACGGATGGAAGGCTTGTTGATTTGCCAAGTGCACACATGGATTCTCCTCTTACACTGGCGTCAGATGCACGGTCATCGCTTTACACGCTCAACTGTGCGCATGTCTTTGAGAGGATGTGCGTGCTTGCAAGAATTACACGAAGCAGTTTTGGGCATACATGACCATGTTGTTACGTCTCAATAATAACTACTCAAGATTTCTGATGAATTTCTTACTCTTCACTGTGTAGCATCGGTGGTGTTTCCGTGCGTTAGATTTCGTTGCGATATCGTGACACTGAGATGGCAGCGTGACCGCGAGAATGTTCAATCAAGGCTAGGTTTACACATGTCCATTTGAAACTTCGAGGAAAACGAGTCATGAAGGTGATCGAAAGCGTTCTATATCAGCTGACCTGTGTCACCAGAATAGTAAATGCTTTCTCCTTGGTACTTGACTTCGGAGCGGCGATCGTTTCTAGTGAATGTAGCATGACCAAATCAGAAAATTTCACAGCCGGCCTCAGTAGAAGAAACATGTGCTCAAATGAAGTTCTGTTTGATTTTCACTCTTCCTTGCATCGCGCTCACGACCTTAGTGACAGATACACACAGGGACAAATCAATAATCTTGGCCGAAAACTTGAAAATACTGTGGTAAGGAAATTCGCCTCACACTAGTTTGAAGGTCTCAAGATGAACTCCCACTACGCGTAAATTCTCCGGCAGCACCTCGAGAATATATGGTTTCCGCTGATAGCGTTCAACCTTGATCACCATCTCTTCAAGAACAAGCTTCATATCATTCTGATAGGTAGCGGTCCTAGTGTCTTGTAACACAAGTCCAGATCCAGCTATCCCTTCGAGCGTGTCATCTGATGAACATACTGGTCGGTAATGACTTGGGAACTTGCGCCCATATACCACCTCTCCATACATGTAACCATGGACGTAGCAGATGCCTACGACTTGCTATGTTGTTTCAGATATTGATGTTCTGAGCATTACTGGATACCGACATCCAAGTAACGTGCACATCAGGTCTCCTTCTTGGGCACCCGCTGGAGCGAGTCCTATATGACCATCTCTTGCACGATAAAAGCAACGGCCTTCGAGATAGCCACGACATCTGGCGAGGAAATTCTGATAATGCCCGAGAGATAGACTCTTTACAATTGTCTCCGCTACTGCCTCCGCTGAGGAACTTGCCCAGATTAGTTCTAGGAGTTCTTTGCTCTGTGCAAGGCTTGGAATACCCTTTCGCGGCGGGATGAATGATTCAGCGAAACAATCACCGACAAGTGTCCGACAATGGTCTTCAACACATCTCGCTCTCCACTCTGACGATGTAGTTGATGTATACCGTGATGGTCGAAATCGACGTAAGGTCTCCAGCAGCGAACGAAACTGAAAGATTCGAACATCATTCTCATTTAAGTCATGTTGAATGAGTTGTTCGATGTCACTTATACGAACGCCCGCAGTCGCCAGTGTGTGATTTTCAATACCAGGATGCCCAGTCATCCAGCCGCACGCGCTCCAAAATGTTAACGGGTTGGTCTGAATCGCAATCGAGGTCGACCAGTCTGGGATCCAGCTTGATATATCGAGCCGCTTTGTCGACAATTCGCAAGTCTCTGGGAGACCAAGAGAAGCCCTGGAAATGTAAAACTGTTGCGCTGTATTCCAATACAAGCGCTCCGTGTTCACTGTGTAGTCTGACGTGATACTAATGTCACTATCATTAGTCAAGCTGCTTGAAACAGCGTACAGTCGATCGCGCGGATCTTTGCATTCAGTGTTTCGGAGTGAGAACCTCAGGTCTTTCAGATATTGCGATACTGACGCAAATTTGCAGACCGCGTAAGCATCAACTTTGGCATTATGAAATTTATACGGATCTACTAAAAAAGAAGGTCCATGGTAAGTTTTGACTGAGAGGCATGCCACTGCTGAACAAAAATACTGCCATGGCAGCTTTTCGAGTCCGCATTGTACAAAAGCTTGCGACGCTGACGATATCTCTTGCCGGGTCCATAGCCTGCGAAAATAGGGTCTGCTCAAGAGTAAAGCTACCGGAGTCAATTCGCCATGAAGGTATGTGAACGACCTGTAGAGGTCTTGCAAATCCGAGTCGCAAACTCCTTCACGAGCTTTCAAAAGCCGTTGAGGCCAATTAATTTCGACTTGTGCAGCTATATGACGTATCAGAGTCATAGCACTGTTGCTGTCCTGCATTGCAGCTCCTAATCAAACAACCACCGAGGTGGCTTTGTTGAAAATTGTGGACATCATGGCGACTTGGAGCCCTTTTTCTTGATCATTCCTTTGGTTGATACAGATTGCATCAGCCCAAATTGCTCGGATGGAGTCTGGCTCGTTATGTCGGAGATGTCGTAGCGCGACCTTCAGGTTTTCTGTGATCGGAACGATGCCTTCATCTAAACCCTGACTCTGGATCCAAACCTTTGAGGTACATTCGCTAGACCCCCATGCGTAAGAAAATGCTTCGTATGGTCTTGGTGGATTAGGAAACTGCGAGCAATAGCTTTCGATTAGCATAAAATGACAATATCAAAGGTTTGATGAGACTATGGACTATAAGGGAAGGAACACTAACTGATGACCATGAGTCTTCGGTTTTCGGCATTTTCAATGACATTACTTCGAATGAAACTACAATCTCATCATCACAGGCACCAGGCTGAAGATATGCTAGCCTGATCTGCGAGCTTGCATCGGATAAAGCTTTGTACTCGTAGTTCATGTTAGATGACTAAAACCACGAAGCAGGGAAGACGACTTGGCGTAGTCTTGGAGAAATTTTTGATGATGGTCGATGATAGAGGCGTGAGGTGGTTGCGGCTGGGCAGATGCAGCTTGTCGCTTAGCGTCAGGCAGGTCCATGGACATTCTCATGGCTGAGGTGTACGCAACGACTGCAAAGTTGCGATGAATGATGCCCATAATTCACAAATATTGAGTAACGAATACCAGACACACTGTTGTCGCCGCGCTCCCGGCACAACTATGTCCTCTAACCATCAGTTCGGCGCCTTTGGTCTCTACACTTCGAACCCTACTCGGGCAATTTCTTCGAAATTCGACGCAAGTTGCCGTTGGGGCCGAGTACCACGACAAGGCTGCGATAAAGGTACACATCTATTGCGCAGCAGGTGTAGCTAGTCGGCAGTCAGTAAAATCAATAAGATGCTCGTGTGATTTCTTGGTTATCTCATCTTACCTTGCCACATATCAATCAACACGCTCTTCGTCCCATTACGCGTCAACACCCCAATAGCCGCAACATCGTTCAACCACGCATACGAGCCATTCGTCGCCGTCTCAAACTGTCCTCTCAGCATCGTGCGCCCGTCGTTGCCAGGCGGCAGTCCAATCGTCTGCACGAAAATGTTGGTCCCATCGTCCGTCTGGATATTGTACCGCGCATCTGGTCGAATCGCGCCATTCGCGTCTGTGAGGCGCCAGTCCGCGCCGAGGTTAAGGACCTTGCCTGTGAAATATGAATAACGGTATAATGGTTGTGAAGGGATATGACGTCATGGCAGTCATCGTATATGAGCTTGAGCCACACGCCACCATTGTGATCGTAGGGTGTAAAATTTGAAATTGGAATACAAATGAACTGCTTACCGGATAGTCTTGGCCCCTTGAAAGTGCCGCCCACGATTGGGATGACGATGCGCTCTTGTCCATTTGGCACAGGTCCAAGAGAAAATCTGTCTCCAAGCAGCGCCTCCATGCTGTACAGCAATGTCAATTCAGGCGGCGAAGGTGCGGTTTGAGCCATCGTCGATGCGATTGAGACAGCGAAGAACGTAATGGTATGAAGAAAACGCATGTTGTAGATATACGAATACTAGCTACGGACTAGCTTTACGCAGCGGAAAGGCGGAATAAGACCGTTATCATCAATGTCGATGTCAACTCTAGAGCTTTTATAGCTAGGCTCATAAGCTTAGAAAATTCGCGAAGGCCGATGCCGAGTTCGAGATCCGGGGATAGACTTACAAGCTCTTCGTTTGTGGAGCCCCAGATTTCGGCACTGTTTATCCTAGTCTGAATCTCGGTAGATTTCTCCACGCACAATCTTCCGTGCAACGTCATGAGGCGCCAGTCCGATACGTTTCGCCATGTATGGTGCAAGCGACACATCAACCATGACTATGCTTATTCTGAATATTGAACATCTTGCAGCTAGGTTGCCATCAAGCACGAAGACGTATCATCTACGAAGCCGGCGGTATGCCCGCAGCTCCAACACCAGCCTCAAAAACCGGCTGTAGCAACTTGCACCTATAATCTAGCTGCGATTGAGGCAACACGGTGACTCCGCTTCCTCTTGCATTACCAACATCGCCAAATACTCCCAAATTCCAGTCTCCTGCGACAATGCTCGCGCTTTGGTTCTTGTAAATGCCGCCGACCGCTTGGGCATTAGCACCTTGCAACACCATACCACGAGCACCAGTTGCAATGGGGTTCCAGCCAGGACCTCGAGCTGGATTCTTCGCGAACTTGGCCCAGGCCCCTTGAAGTGTCTGCGAAAGCGCATATTCTTGGGTGGTCGTGTTCACCTGGTTGTAAGTTCCGAACACGAGTGGAATTTCGGAAGCATGATAGGAGCCCAATGCAGGAAACCCCTGGGTGTTGTAGAACGATGCATTAAAGTAGTAGCGCCAGGTTGGAATGCCAATGGAGGCTGTAGCATTTGCCCAGAGAGCTTGGGGCTGTAGTCGGTCAGGTTAGGCACGTGTTTGTGCTGATCAGGTACAACTTACGCATTGGAAGGTTATTTCTGTCACGATTTGTGCAATCGCATCATAGTCATTGGTAATTTCAGCGGTTCCCACAGGATAAGCAGCTTTGAGGACAGGAATCAATGCAGGCGCAGTCCTGCCGAACGTCGTTTGCAAGAAAGTCGTGAGATTATTTTGCCCAATCGTGAAAACACTAGCAGGGTCAGCAACGTGCTCATCAACGACCATCCAGACCCATTTACCGTCCTTCCTGAGAATTTGTGCCGCCCAACACAGGTATGTGCGAAATGTTACCGCTCAAACGACGCGCGGCCGGATTCGTCACAAGTGTAACGTTATCAGCCACCGGCTCGAAGATGAGCGAACTCACATTGATGATACTCTGAATCTTGGTGGCGTTGGCTGCTCGAACACAGGTCAAATTACTACTGTACGTGCCAGGACAGCCAAGTTGTGCCGTAAGATTGTTCCACGCAGGTACGCTTGAGCTCGGAGGGGCGGAACGGTAACTGTACTGTCCACTTTGCAGAATGGCTGCACGGAACGGTGGCTTGTCATTCTTGCCGAAACTCGTCAGAAGTGAGTCGATCGAGAAGGCGCCAGCACTTTCGCCAAAAAGGGTGACTTTGGCAGGATCGCCGCCGAAAGCATGAATATTCTTTTGTACCCACTGAAGTGCAAATCGCTGGTCTAGGAAGCCAAGATTACGACCAGTCAATGCCAGTTCGGGCGAAGCAGGAAAGCCAAATACTGCTGTGTCTTAGCGCAATGGACATGAGATGAGCATGTGTACTCACCATTGGTCCTATAATTAGTCGTGACAACAATAACATCTTCGTATGCAGCGAATGAACTGCCATCATACGATGGGATCCCTACAAGTTGTCAGATTTAGGATAGCTTCATAACTATGGCATCGCCTTCATACCTGCTGTGCCAAACTGGAGTGAACCTCCATAGATCCAGAACAAGACAGCTCGTCCTTTCCCGCCGGCTGGTGTACCTGGTGCATAGATATTGAGGTACAAGCAATCCTCACTCTCACTTGGAGGGGGATTGTTAAAGATTGATTGAGTTACCTGCGAGCTTGCCAGCGGATCTGCGAGCCTCAGCATTGTGAAATTTCACACCAAATTCATAAAACATACATCGGAATTGCTGTAAGCATGCTGGCTTGAACGTGGTAGCATTGATGGTTGTGCTGGAGTGAGATACTGCTCGAGGAGGAGAAAAGCGTTCCGGTGGAGACTGAGCAAACGGGATGCCTAGGAACTGATTCACCGTTCCCGCTGCTGCTGGAAGATCGGTTGTCTTGCCCACTACAACACCAGCTTCAATTGTGGCGGAGGGAGCTGCGGCATTGTTTGCGTTGATAAAAGCTGGCAGGACGCTCAAAGCCAGGATACTACGAGTGTACATCATGACAGCCGGATGGGTATTCAAGTTCCTCTCCCGCCACTGTATCCCGGGGACAGGTACGTCTTTGTCATTTTATTTGGTCTCCACGCATCGAGACTGTACCCTTAAGCGTCATTGCTAGCGACCGAGGCATCTATGAGGGCGCCATACCCCTGATTGGCGTATGTAGGCCTTGCCCTGCATCACGAGCACCACACCATACATATGGATATTAGACTATGGATATTGACTGGCCGAGGCATGCTGGTTCTTGGCATGAGCCATCGAGGTGGAGTTGGTTGGGGGCGAGTAGCGACATCGCAAGCCAGCTCAAATGAACGCAGCAAGAAATATCATGTCATCGTCATCGAACGACGGACTCGTTCTTCTTGCGGGACGGCTGACCTCATACATGAATTCCAGAGATGACAACGCGAGTTATAGGTTACGGAGCAAGACGTTTGTGGTAAGGGAACCGAGTATGCGGGATAAATGCGGGGTACGTCAGTACCGGTAGTGAGCTGCCAGCCACATGGCATCTCCAGACCTAATTTTCTTGACTACATTACGTTTTTGTCGACCGCGTTCTAGTACCTATGAGAAATTTACTGTAGTGGACTTGTCAAATCTTGAGTGTGAGCATGTACCGGAGACTTGGTAGTACGCAGCACAACTTATTGTGCCGTGGTTCTTGGCACGCAACTGTCCTGATCGTAATTATTCAATTCCGCCAGCATGGATGTGATATTCATCTCAAGAAGCTGAATTTACACAAACTATGCGAGACACTGGCATTAGGTGTAACATACTGATTGCACACAACGCAGTAGTACGACATCTGCTCTACTCTCCTCGAACCCTTACTTCCCAAACCCAACACTCCTCAAGAAACCCTCAAAGTCCCCAACCTCCTCAAAATCACTCGCCGCCCCAACCCTTCCCGCCCCATCTCCACTCCCTCCACCACCCCTGGGCCATTATACCCCCTTTCCCTAATCATCTTCAAATCATTGAACAACTCCTAGTTCCCGCCAAAGCCCTCCGTCCGCATCTCTTCAGAAGCACACTTCTTCCCCGCAATCCTCTCCACCACACTACAAACATCCAGCGGCGTAACCCACCCCGACGCCGCAAAAACCTGTTTTTGCCCCACTGTATCCTCAGCGAGACACCCGACAACAAACTTCCCCAAAGTCCCGCGCACCATCGAACATCGGGATCCGCGCATCGAGCGCAAACATTGCTTTTTCCACACACTCATCCTCCTTCTCCCGATTCCATCTCCAATAGTCCAAGCCCTTCCCCGCTACATTACCCCCATGAAATACGCAGGTAGCACGAACCCAGCTCGCACGTTCTGCACTCCCCTCCCCATCCCCCTTTATTTCCCTGAAACCTTGAGATGTGCTCCTCCACGAGGGGCCTTTGGACTCGAAACGCTGTAGCTTCGTAAACTTGCCTCGAGCGCGGGTCACACAGAACCGTCTTGGTTGCCCGGCGCGCCGGGGACGGGCATGAGTTTGGCCACGGCGTGTCCCTTTTCCTTCCCGCCGAGCTGGAACCAATACAAAGATTGCAGCATCGTGGAAGCGGCGGTGCACTGCATACATATACTGTCTGGGTGTAGGCGCACACATGGTCTTTTTTTTCAGGGAGCGACATGCACAGAGCGTGTGATTCACTTGAATCATCTGCTCCGCGTAGCTGTGCAAGCAATCAGCCAGGCTGGGGAATCGACATAAGGAGCAACAGCCATGCCAGCTGCTGGGCTTATGGCTATACAACGACATTGCTCTGAAGTGCTCGATGAGGTATGGGTTGCATGTAGATACCGTCGAGTGCGAGGATCGTTGCGCGCAATCAACACTTACGCGTTGGCGCGGCGTGGGCTACGCCATGTCGGTATTTTCCCAGGTATCCAAGAACCAACAAGAGCGAATTTCTCAGATTGCAAATGGAGTTGTCGCGGGGATGGCTGCAGTCACGTGCGTCCCCGAAGGCCTGTGACTATCAAGTCGTAGCGGCGTTGTGATTCTTCGACCAAGTAGCAACCTTCATTTAGCTCTGCAAACCGTATATCTGCTAATCGACCCTTTTTCATTGTACGTTGTAATTCTCCATGCACGTTTCTTATTCTGCCTTTGGAACTTTCCAACCTTTTTTTGATGCCCTCTTGTCAATAAGATCGTTTGCCCGTATCTCCATACAACACTTCTCTGTCGTCTCCTCTCACTCTTCAGAAGTACAGTTCGGTACAACCCGATCGTCCCCTGCCCTTATCCGACACCTCACCTTACCGAAAACATCACCAATCTAGCCCTTACCAGCGCCCTCCCGGCATGAAAAATACTTGCCACAGGATTGAGCTTAATTTGAGCAGGACCGCTGGCGTCAAACTCAGCCATAGCACCCAAAAACGCCGAGATGGAACGAGAACTCCCCTTTTTCTCCTGATGTCCTGAATTTCCTGTTCCTGCTTCAAGACGATTCGTCATACCCTGTGTGTAGCGCCGTGCCCAACCCCTCTCCGTGCTCGCTTGGCACCGCTCCCGCCGACGTAGTACCACTCCCGCGGTACCCTGTTGCCACGCATATCAGGCTGGACTTCCGTCACTGCTCCACGAACGAAGCCATACAAAATGGCGTTCCTCTGCTGATACAGCACGGCAGTACCCCAGACGTTTTCGCCTGGCTGGAGAGGCCGGTTGGCTTCATTAAACAGGAGAGTATGGCCGCAGGGAAGAATGAAGGGCCTTTGCGGCTGTTCGATACTTGTGTTTCTGAATGAAGCGAAGCCGAGGACTTCTCTACTGGTTACGGTGGCAAACTAGTTGGCGGGTTCGGCGGCGTGTCGTGCTTCAGCGTGCGGAAGATTGGCGACAGGGTGGGGATTCAACCCTGTGGCGGCGATGGGGACTCGGGAGGGTCTTGTTGTGGTCGCTGTTGGCATCATGACTACCATACTCAAGTGCACCGTTCTCTGCGGCCTCGACATCATCCGCCTGCTGTTTGGTCAGCCTGTTTGATTTGATAGGATCTAGGTACTCGGCGTCAATAAAATATCTTATACGCAATACATGTTTTACACAAATGTCATTGTATCAGGGTGATTTCTTGTTTGTCGCGATCGGAGCGGCTCGTTGTTAGCTGAAGAGTTCACACTTTTTTGTAATTGAAAAAACCCACCAAATTAGCGTGCTCACGTCGCAGAAGTACTTTGAAGGCTTGGTCCACGCACGCCAGCCAAGCGAGATCATAGGCTGATTAATTTGAAGAACCATTGCGGCAGACGTGAGGAAGTGAAAGATGGTGGTATGGAGACAATGGGTGAAAGCAACCCCCACGCTGACGAGTTCATGCGCTTGTTAAGCGGCCATCAAAAGAAGTGGCAGCACCATAGCATATATAGTGTATGTAGATCGACAAATCGTTAGAGGATCAGGTGTGTATTAGCATTACTATGTTGGTTGCCTCCTCTCGCAATACCTTGACATGTCGGTTTCATATCTCAATATAGGGCCTCGTCTCCAAAGCGCTTAGCGTACATACCCAGCGCCTTGATCGGGAAGATGAATTTGTAATTTGGGTATGAAATCATGCTGCAGCCATGTCAGTCCTTTGAAGCACTATCGCCATCCTGGATGTGCACTTACCATGATTTATTGAACACGCCCTCAATCGCCTCCTGCAACCACTCTCCGTTCTTCTTCTGGCGTGACATGATCAATCTGACTGCTTTTTCTAGTGGCTGCTTGTCTGGAAACTCGGCTTCCAACATCGCGATGACGACCCAAGCAGTTTGTACAACCTGGCTTTGTGGATGTTGGCGGTACACGCCATCTTCACAGCTCTTGTATGTTTCGCCCCAGCCACCGTCTTCCATTTGCTTGTCGAGAAAGAATTGGCATGCTCTGCGCACACGCTCGGAGGTTGCATACGTCTCACCGCCGCATGCAAGACTCTCAAGGGCGAACATGCCGGCATAGGTGAAGCAGATGCCCCAGCTACCGTACCATGAGCCATCAGGTCGTTGTGAGTCACGAATATAGGCTACAGCGCGGTCCCGGAAGGCAGAGATTTCAGCAGCGCGGTAGTCAGGGTAGTACTTCTGGAACATGTGAAGCGCTGTGACTACAGCAGTCGTGCACTCTGGGTAGTCGTACTCGATCATGATCCTGCCAAAGACTTCAGCCGCGTTGAGGTGCTCAAGAAGTTCGCTGCCGCGAGTAGGTTCGTACGATGCACAACCACCAGACGAGTTTTGCATAGTGAGGAGGACATCGATGGCGTCCTTGCATCTGCGTTCCGAGATCAAAGCAGGATATTTGTGCGCGTTTTGTAGAATAAGTGTCGACTTGAGCCCCTCCGATGTGCAGTCGCTGACAGTATAGCCCTGCTTTCTTGTGCTGAAGCCCCAGGCACCTTTTCGCTGTTGACGATAGCACAAATGTTGATCTCTACATTCTTCTAGTATTTGTTGATCCTCTAGAAACTCGAGGGCCTTTGTAAGCATTGGCCTCCATTTCTTGTTGTCACTCCAACCACAGTCTTCTACAGCCTGGATCAGGAAAGCAGTGTCCCATGTCTGAACTCCATTTGTGCCATTCATGAGCATCCCCTCATTTTTAACCCACAAGAACTCAGGAAGAGTTTTGATATGTTCACGGAAGTTGTACGAGTCCGGACCAAGCTTGATGTACGATGCCAAGGTGTTCATAGGCCCGTTGACTGGGCCAAGATTGGAGTAACTCGTGTTATCGTCTTCAGCTTGGATCAGCCACCAGACGTGTTCTTCGGCACGATCAACCATCCACTTGGGCCGAATGTATGGGATCCAAATAGTAGCAAGGAACCAAAAGAGAAATTTGAGAAACCAGGACTTTGGATGGTAGTTGTCTTGCGGAGAGATGTCGTTACGATGTGCGCCAAAAGTTATCGTCTCGAAAGGCTGTACTAGAAGTTCCGAACGAAGTTGCCGTGTTAGGTCATTCAGTGGATACGACCATTTTTTGGAGTAAATGTATGACATAGGCAGCATGACCTGTCGCATATGGATCCACCATCTCCATGGCGCAATCGGAACCCAGTCGGGGAGTAGCCAGAGTTCAGGTGGAACGGGATTGACAACATCCCATTCCAGGACGCCAAGGACGCTGAGCCAGAACTTTGCCCAATGTGGTCCTTTCAGTGCACCACCCAGCTTCCATAGTGTTTCCCTTGCCTTGCGCATGCGCGGGTCTTCTGCATCCACACCGAGCAGTCTAAGGACCGTATAATTCATAGCGGTGCCGAACACACTGCTGTCACCCTCGATGTGTAGCCCCCATCCTCCATCTTCGGGGTGCGCGCGAGCAAAAAGATAGTTTCTGATTTCGATCGCATGGTCCTCGGGTATAGGTGTCTCGGTGACATACCAGGTGATGACCAGACCAGGCAAGAGAAACATTGGGCCGCCATACTCGCAAGCCCAATTCCCAGGGGGCAATTGGAGCTTCGAGAAGAATGTGAGGCCATTATCAGCAGCTTCGAGGGGCGTTCGTGCAGGCTTGAGATTTAGTTGCTCCTAGATCACTGCCATGTCAGGCTTTTGTCCCGTGTATGACTGTGAGCAGGTCGTGACCGGCGACTTCACGTACCGTACTCAGACCCAAAAAGTACTTATCCGCTGTACTTTGCGGCCATGCCTTGACTTCCTCGTCGCTCCCAAGATAGTGCCATGTCTGACAGCCGCGATCATCTCTCAGTCTCCACCGTGTATAATCTGTCTTTGCGTCACCCTTCGAGCCCTTATCCCCTCCACTTGTGCCATTGAGCACTTGTTGCTTGGCGCCACGCTTGCTTGCGCCATTCATGGTGCCATTGGTGTGCGACATCGTGCTAGGTGTTGGAGAAGAGCTCTAATGTAACTCCAGAAGGTCATTCAGTCATTGTGAGAGTGTTGGGTGTGAAGATGTGTTTTTGTGTTGCGGTGAGGTCCCTGGTCCGGACATCTTGGCAAGGGTCCAACGCGTGAGATGGCAGTACGGTAGAGGTCGTGTCATTGGGGGATCATATGCATGGATACAAAAGAACCAAAGGAGCCTATTTTCGGGATTTGTACACCTGGTTTGCGCAGTATGATATCCTTCTTCGTGCATCCACGTCCCATCACGAGATCATCACTGTGTTTCGCCCGCGTCTCCTCCATTGGACCCTGGAGATCTGAAGATCATTGGAGAGTTCTTGGGAATCAACTGGGTACATGGACCTATGCATGGAAGAACACCCTCGCAATCAAAGAGAACACCAATATGTAGCCCCATCAATATAATCGGCTTCGCGTATCGCTTGGTCAATGTAGCTTCCATAAAACTTTGTACTTAAGCTGAGCGACGGCTATGACCCAGCAGCTTCGGAATGCTTGGCAGGCACAAGGGGGACCATGGACGAATAGCATCATTGCAATCTAACGCACGGCAGATCGGATGTCTTACAGGATTCCTGACACAGTAAACCACTTGGGCTCCTGAAAACTTGAGACGGTTCGAAATGCGTCCACAACAATAACGGATAAGTCGGTTTGCAACTGTGGAAAATAGTAAATATGTGAGCAGCATTGATGTCATTTGGATAGCACAATGCCAGTGTATATTTTGCGCTCATAGTGACTTCATCGAGATATATACAGCATCAACAAGCATCCTTCGGGGTGCGTATCGGCGCTAAAACGACTGCCTCCCAAAAAATAAGGAGGAGTTCTGGGCATCGCTATCCAAGCGCAAACGCAGATGTGACAACTCCCGCTGTGTGAGAGCATGTGTTGCTTTGAAGAAAAATGATCGCATCCGTACCCTGCCGTCGTCTTTCGCGTTCAATCACATCGTGTACAAAATTGTTACTTCGGGTATCGCAGAAAGAAAAAACATGCCGCATCAATCACTGAGATCGGGGTTTGCCACGAAGAGCCGCGTACCCATGGTCATGGTCCGTTCGTCAACGCTTCCCCTTCTTACCAAGTCATCCTTGGAGCTCTTCTTCTCTTGTGCTGGTTTGGGGAGCGATTGCGGCATCTGCCCGACTTCGCCAAAGTTTCGTTCCCCACTACTACCACTGCCAGTTGACAAAGTCGTCTTCGTGTGCTCAAAGTAGTCGCTGGCTTCTTGATGAGGGTCAGGTGTGGGCTCTTCTTGAAGGTCGCCAAGATCGTCGCCAGACGAATTCTGCGGAGGGGTGGAGCTGGAGGATTGTCGACCAACGGGGTTGGCGTAGGCCACGCGGCGACCGGACCCGAGTGAGCTGCGTCCAGAGCCGCTGCGATGATGGTACTGTCCTCCACCCTTCCCTATTGAGCCGGCATCCTCGTCATTTCCCTCATCAACCTCTGATGCACTCAAGCGCATTGGTACACCAGACCCAGCATATGTGACTGGCGCGTACAGCGAAGCTTTTGGCAAGCCATGATGGCGACCGATTTTTGATCTAACGCCACCAGTCATGCTGGACCCTCCTGAGGCACTTCGTGGCGGCGCGTGGTGGGGCCCGCCGGCTACCTCCATATTGGCTCTCATCTTGGCCTGACGTTGTTGCGCCAGTATGCGAGGATCCTCGTATTGGGCGCGGTCACACCACACCGTGGCTTTCTGCTTCCGCATGAGCGCGACATATGAAGTGGGCGAGTTGCTGCCGGAACGTGTGGATGAGGAGCGGCGGAGGTTCCCGCTGTTGGAGCGATTCGGCGTGCCTGTGGTGGAGCTGGTCGAGGAGGTAGGGGTGCGGCGGAGGCCGGTCTGGTACTGCGTGGGGTATTGCGAGTTCATGGTCATCGTTGGTGAAGGAGCCATTGGGAAGACACCGGAGCTGGTGGTTCGCGATCGCGAGTGGCCGAGCTGTGCGTCGACATACATCTGCTGCGAGGAGGGGCGTACTGCGACGCCGGGGTTTGCTATGGGTTTGCGGCGGACGGGTATGGCGCCGTAGGGTGAGGCTGGCGGAGGTTGTGCCATGACGGACTGCATCTTTGGCTGTGGCTGCGTGCCTGGCTTGGCAGCGACGGGATGTGAAACGCGGAGCAGCGCCTTGACGTCCAAACAACAGCGTCAAGAGGGAGCGTGACGGCGACAGCGAAGACGCTCGGCACCGCGCTGTGAAGCGGCGTGAAGAGGAGCTGGTGTCTATGTAAGTGTGACCAGCGAGGGGGCCTGCTCCTTGGCGCCCCGCTTGCGGCGATTGCGTTCCCTATGCACTGGCTTCCCACTGGTTCCGGCAATGGCCCGACAGGAACGTGGGTGTGTTGGTGATGCTGAGGTGGACAATTGTCAGACGCTGCAGACGTGCAGCCGGTGGTTCTTCTCAGGCGCCGCGGAGGCTAGCGGTCGAGCTTAGCGATGGGGAGAGCGTGGTGGTGTGGTGATTTGTGGTGGTTGCTGTGGTGCGGGCGGGATGTGCCTCAGTGTGAAGGACTCGTTCGCGCCGGGCCAGGAACGCTAGAGAATGCGAGGCCTAAAGAAAGACGCCGTTAGCTGCGAAACACGGCCGACACGAGCCATTTGAATGCCTGGGACTGGGAGCCCAGCTGATGCTTGCGAGTTTTGAGCGTAGCGACTCCGCACCAGCTCAGCGTGGGCTCAGCACGGGTGGGATCTGGCATGGCGCCGAGTGCAGACTTACAGATGCGCCTTTCGTCTGCCCGTCCAATCCGCGGGCTGCAGGAACGGCACAGCTGCGCTCAGCTTAGTGGAGCCAGGAGCCCTACGCGAGATGCAATGCACAGGAGCAACGAGCGTCGCCGAAAGCAGCGTGGAGCGGAGGAGCGTGTGTATGCACAGGACGGTGCAGGCAGTGGGTGCAGGACTGCAACCCCACCAGCGGAGCGGACTGGCCGCGGTCTTGTACCTATACCAACATGTACGTATCTTTGCGTCTCCGTGCTTGCCGTTGGAGGCGAGCACGCTAGAAATGAGAGAACCAAAGCTTGTCTCCACCCATGGCCGTCGATGACGGCATGGAGACCTC
Organism: Coniothyrium glycines; assembly: GCA_025742365.1. Classification (NCBI taxonomy): domain Eukaryota; kingdom Fungi; phylum Ascomycota; class Dothideomycetes; order Pleosporales; family Coniothyriaceae; genus Coniothyrium; species Coniothyrium glycines. The sequence goes on from JAMXIJ010000028.1 coordinate 77,963, forward strand.
AGGAGCGCGACGTTGTATGGGCGCCCGGTGTGTACATGGTTTCAGCGCTTGTTGGCGCAAGTTGCAAGTTGCAACCCCTCCTTGCACGGCCATAGCATGCTCTGCTAACGCCACAAAACTTGAATTCAACCTGTCCAGCGTGCCAGCCCAGGCCCCAGCGTAGGTAGTCGACCGTGTGTACCAACACTCCCCCAGCGGAGGCCAATCCGCCGGTACTTGGACATGGCCCGGCGGCTCATCACATTACCATGCCGCTCTGTTGACGATTCACACTGCATTCTGCTGCTCCCCGTCGAATCATCGGCCAACGTGATAGCGTCAAATCACGCACGCCAGGACAGTAGGAGCTGAGTCGTTGCATGCAATGATCGCCGGCGTTGCATTCTCGCCTGGCTACTAGTAAACTACTTCGTACCCGGGCTGCGACATTGAGGTCGGACAGATCATGATGGCTGGCGTGCCGGCCATGTGTCTCCCTCAGACTTGCCCATGCCCAAGCGCCGCCATCGTGAATACGACGCGATGACCTCAGGCCAAACGTGGGAAATGCCTCACCCTGATGCTGCCCATGCAAGTGTACCTGGCCACGGGTCGGCGAGATTTTCGCGACCACTCGCCCTGCCTGGGGTCGGCCAGGATACAGAGTACTCCGCTTCTGAAGCAGCTTGCGCTGTTTCACTCTCCCGCAGGTGCCTGTTATGATCTGGGTATGTAGGTAGTTTGCCTGCTGCTTGATCAAGCCACCCAAGCACAAGCACAGCGGGGCATGTATGCAAGGCAAGTTGCTGCGCGCCATCGCGAACAGCCCCCCCGATACCAGTGCCCCGCTTTCTAGCTGAGACCCCAAGGGAAGCGGAACAAATCCAGGATCACGATCTCCAGCTATGTTGAGGCTCTTGCAAGTTGCCTCGGCCGATAGCCGCACCGCACCACACATGTCCTCATCTGGTGCTGACCGGACGAATTCGTCGCCACCTCCTGAGCATCATCGGTATCTTCGACAAAGATTTGTGGGGAACACGGGTATGTATTTCTGGAAAACTGGGGAATGCGCTGTGGCATTTCGTGGCGGTGTTTTCCTCAAAGATTACCGTCCGCTAGAAGACCCTCAGCTCGTGAACGGACGACACGGTAGCGTTTGTTGATCATTGCTCGGTGCGCAATAGAGCTGGTGCAACCCGCCCGGCGCCGTCCTGGGAGATATTTTTACCACACTGTCCAAGCGTGGACACTGTGTTTTTCGGTCATGTTCCACAGTAAAACGTTAAACATGAGCGCAGAGCTGCAACGAAGGATACCATTGTAGGTCCGCGCCATGGCCGAGGAAATGATCGGATCAATGCTACAATGATCTTTTTCTCGCAATTGACCGAAGCTCATCGATGTAGCATTGAGGATGGTCATGATCGTGGCATACTCATTGTGCCCGGCGTCGCTATTGGCTCACGTACAAGATCAATGAGCCAAGAGCAAGAACACGGATATCAGCTCTGCCGTATGCTCCTGACAGTAACTGGCTTGGCCTTGATCCTGATGCTGTGTTACGCCGCCGGCTACGGAGACGCCCGCGAACACGTAAACACCTGCATCGTGCAACCACGACTGGACACAAAAGCTCCCGGCTTATCGTGTACTTCCTTATCGGGAGATGCGCTAGGATCTTATGGTACTCTTGCTCGTGGTTGGGCGTTTGACTCTTGGCCTTTATTGTGACAACGAAGCTAAAAAGCTATTCTGCTGCCAGCGGTGAGGAGTACCGTCGATCGGTGGTAGTTGGGGCTGAATTAGCCTCCTCTACGGCAGCGCATCCCGAATAAGCCGTGTAATCGCACCTTGAGGGGGAGTAATGTTCTATTACTTGATCGTTTGATGGGCTCTTTATGTGTAACGGAGGAATCTTTACGCATGCCGAGAAATGCTCAAGAGTCTGATGGTTCCATGATGTACGATTCATACGATGCTGCCGTCTTTGTATACGAATTAAGTCAAGTAGTCTGGGGTTGACCTTCTTGAATCGCTCAGAAGCTGTGCCTTATTCCTCCTCATCATATCCTTTCAAAGTCGGAATGGCGCGAGGTCAGAGATTACGTGCGAAGAATGCAACGACCAGATCTCGCAGATCAAAACCTTCGCCCGCCATTGCGTAACCTGTTCGCTATAGTGTTCACTCGTCATAACTGATGTGTCGAGCGAAACCAATAGACTCCTCTCATCTGCCCGCATGTGCCTGGTAAGATGTCTATAAGCGTACATGCAGATCCGATCGAGACTTCTGTATGGCGTCAATAAAGCATCCGGACAGTCCTACGGTACATGCTCCAATAGAAATTCTGAGTATCGTAATTGCGATTAGGTATTTAGTATTGGCACTTGATGTTCCATTAGCTCGAATGGCATGACCAGGTAATTCCTGTTCTCGGCGATCTGAAAAGATGAGGCTGATAAAATGAATTTATTTGTACGGCAGGATTAGGACGCATCCTACAATCATAATTCGAGCTAGGCCAAAACGACACCACAGCAAGCAGTGAAGCTCGGCCAACGTCTCTTGACACTTATGCATCACGGTTTTGCGCGCAATTGATAGATGTTTAGCGGCGTGCCAAGAGTCGACGGTGGTGTTCCTGGAAAGGCAGGAGGGCCCTGTTCGAATCCAGTTAGATCAAGTCGCGCAATCCCGTGATGATCTACGTTAGCGTGTTTCGCTCTGAAAGCGAGCGCGTGCACCCCACAAAGGGTCCTTTTATCATCGCAATCACGCGACTATTTGTGTATATTGTTCTTCCTTTCTGTTGCACAGTCCTAGGCATTGGACTCGCTTGTATCGATGGTGTTGTACTGGTCTCTATGTTTTGGTTATTGTCAGCGACTCCCGATCACGTATTGCTTCCGTCCCATTGCGATGAGGACGATATCGAGGCACTTATTCATTGTTTGAGGTTTTGGTGCCTTTCACACTTTGTATGGTCGTTTCTGTGCAGATACTTCCTATTTCAAAGCTGCGAAGACCATTTTACTCCCACCGTATTGGTAGCAGTTGAGGACTTCCACTTCAACTAATTCAAGCTCGCCAAATCCAATAGGGGTCGATATCATTCTCAACACGGATGACCGTCACTTTTGGTGCCATTTGCAGTCTTCTGCAAAGTGTCGAGAACATATCCACACGCCAACCACGACTGCCCCAGAAGGAAGAGAAAGAAAGTATACGCCAGATTGTCATAAATTGGTTCACGAACCAGAGGCAGAACTTAGACAATCCTGATACCAATGGAGGCGCAGTGCTCTCCGCCCTGTTCCCGCATCGACGAAAAGACCGAGTGTATGGCATGCAAGCGTGTTCCCTCGAAAGGAAGCTCGTCAGTCTGCTATCTTTCAATCATGGACAGAGAGCTGTTTTAGGCGCTTGGAGGACTGGAAGACACGGTGACCTAGGCGCATATGTCGAAAGAGCCATGCTGCCATGGGATGGTACATTTGGCAGCAAGCGGGAAATTCCAATCGAGGACGTTGATCGATTGCTTATACAACTTGCAGCCAAATACAGGTTCTCAGATGCGGCAATTCGAAGACAACGAGACCCCGACGTGAACATTGACGCAGCACTCAAGGAAATATTCATCAGGCTCGAGTCATGGGAAGCAAAGTGGATGGTTCGACTAATTCTCAGAGAGTATTGCACGATCGACTTGGAGGAAAGATTTGTTTTACAGCAGTACCATTTCCTCCTGCCTGAGCTGTTGATGTTTCAGAATGACTTCGAGGCCGTATTTAATATGCTGAAAGGCGACTTGCGTAAGTACCCTGCAGTGCCTACGCCTTCGCAGGAATGCGGCATGCGTACTGAAGCTTCACGGGAGCTGAAGGCTGTTGTTGGTGTCAAAGTTGGGCGGCCAACCTTTCATAAGGCATGGGTAAGTGACGGAGTTTCCAGAACCATGCGCGAATTCTGATTTTCTCTCTAGTCCTTGAAGCACTGTTTTCAGCTAGTAGGCAAGCGTGCTTGGGCTGCGGAAGTCAAGTATGATGGAGGTAGGTCGGAGCTTTTTTGTGGTCGGACCTTCAGCTGACTGACTCAAACAGAGTATTGCGAAGTCCACGTTGACCTAGACAGTGCCATTCAAAAGGTCAAGATCTTCTCTAAAAATGGCAAGGACGCTACGACTGATAGGCAAATGCTTCAAAAGTACGTCCACAATGACTGTGCAGTCGGCCTTACTAATGGTGATAGAACAATACATGATGCTTTGGGCATCGGTCGTTCCGATTGTCTCTTTCAAACAAACTGTATCGTCTTGGCTGAGATGGTACTGTATAGTGACAAGGAGAAGAAAATTCTACCCTTTTCCAAAACTCGGAAGCACATCTCGCGCTCGGGATCATTCATGGGAACGTTACAAGATTCTTTACCACACGAATGGGAACACCTCATGCTGGTCTTTTTCGATGTTCTTGTCCTTGATAATCGGCCCATCCTGCGTCATTGCCTGCAGGAGCGCCGCAAAATCTTGCGCGATTTGGTCCGTGTGATACCTGGTCGATCAATGCGATCGGAGTGGACATTGCTTGATTTCAAAACAGGGGGCGGCATGACAGACCTCAAGCAGACCTTTGCTTGGAACTTGGTTGGACGCCAAGAAGGGCTCGTCCTAAAACCGCTCCATGCGCCGTACTTCCCGCTACTTACAGAGCAGGGCCATCGTCAAGCAAGTTTTTTCATCAAGCTCAAAAAGGACTACTTGAGCGACATGGGCGGTGAGCGCGATCTCGGGGACTTTGCAATTATTGGAGCAAGTTTCCACGCGCAAGTCGCGCCAAAAACTGATTACAAGCCTTTACATTGGACGCACTTCTCCCTTGGATGTTGTATGAACAAGCTTGCAGTACAACGAACCGGAGAAAGGCCCCGGTTCAAAGTCGTCGCTACATTAAGCCTGGATAAATGTATACCCAAGACAGATTTAAAGTACCTCAATACACGAGGGCACATACGGCAGTTGGCCTTGCATGAAGATGGCTCGAACGCTGTTTTCGATGTTGTTCAGTCCAAGGGTTACCAGCAGCGCATGACCGTAGCGTTTAAGAAGCCTTTCGTTGCTGAAATTCTGGGAGGAGGTTTCGAAAAGGTGCAAAACGAGACGTTTGAGATGCTGCGCCATCCGCGCATTAAGAAGCTCCACCACGACCGCACTTGGGAAGATACAGTCTCGATGGAAGACCTCGAACGTATGGTTAATGAGAAATGGAATGTCCCTGATGCCGAGAAGCTCGACGGACATGCCAGGGATGTCGCCCTGCTTGTGAAGGACTACACAAGGCAGATGTATAGCTCACAGCTCACGGTGACAACTGATGGGACTACGCAACAGACTACGCCGCGAAAGACACAAGAGACAACTCCGCCAATGACACAGACGACACTAGCGCAGTCTCCATCTGATGACACAGTGTTAGAGACACAACAAGAGCAGAGTATCACTAGTATGTCGTCGACGCGATGTGCGGCAGCTGGGAGCACCCAGAACAGAGGCATCAACGCTTCTCGACAAGCTCGCATCCTCGTGCGCGAAGACAGTTCCGAGCGGTTGAACAAATGGATACCCCCTACACCAGCAACCTCGGCGTCTGCAAAACTGCCATGCTTGTCTCCAAAATCCCCCGCGGAATCCGTGTTATCAACAACTTTAAGAAAAAGGAGGAGTGCTAACAATCTCATCAGTCCACCGAAGTCGAAGCGTCGGAAGATTCTGAGTCCAACTGATGCATCGAGCAGCAATCGACAATTAGGAAGTTTCGAGTTTAATTCCCAGGAAGGCATTATTCACATCTACGCCACAGAAGGGTTGCAAGTCCATGTGCATACCGGTCTGACTAAAAAAGGCTGAGCATTGATTTAAGTTTATCCTTTGTCTAAAGATACCCCAGTCCATAGAATTTTATTTCATTGCAAACAATCCCTTGTGTAAGGTTCTATTCACTATATATGCTGAACTCGAATTTTGTGGCGATCCACATTCATGGCATGCGCAAGCAAACAGCTAAGCTCGGTACCTTGTGAATGCAACTATCTTTAGAACATCCGTCGCGTCCCATGCTTGACGTCTTAGGTCGAGTCTACTATTTTCATGTTTTCGAAAGACCCGTGCTTATAATCAATGGGGTCAGCAGGAGTTACTAGAATCCAGTCTGTGCCACCGTAGAACATGATCCACTCCTATTTCTAGAAAGCCTCCTATGTATAGATTCATCAAAACCTATCACAGGAACTGTAACAGTAGCTGCCATAAGCCGACAACGATCTTAAAAGCAGTAGTATGTGCGACCCGAAATAGATCTTCATTGCGTATATCTACTAAGTTCCTTTCGTCTTTGCCATTTCAGAGTTTGGTGAATTGACCTCTATGCGTGTCATAGACCTGCTGAATGGCAAGATGATCTGCCCGACTACAAGGACGAGGGACGAAAGGCCTGGCGACTAGCATGATCGATGGCACGATTGCGAGTGATCAGTACGCCTGAGTCTCCACGACGACAATAGAGCTCAGTCCAGAAGCAGGTCACAGCAGATTTGAGTTGCGTTGGGTAAGATGTTTCACACATACCATACTGATCTTGTGAGACGCCTTGTCTCCAACAAGATGGTATAGCAATAAGTCCTAACAATTCGGTCATGCATTTTCTGTAACACTTCAATTTGTCTTAATTCTCCGGCCTGAAAAGTGAGTGTCTCCCTGGAACCAATGTGACGGAACCACCTTGAGCGTCATCAGAAATCCAGACGGTGTTTACATACAGAAGCTCCTGTATGACCTATAGTCAAGCGAGGTGACTCCAATCTTTCTAGAATTATGGAACCGCAAGCAAAGCATGTCTTGAAACATCAAGCTTCAATAATCATCTGATAGCATTATATAATGAGGGAGATAGTTCTTGATTGTCAGCTGTTCATGCTGAGCATTGATCTCCCACTATAGAAGCATGTATTAATGATGTACGAAAGCTTAAAGTGACGTGGCTGACGAACGGTGAGGGACTCGTCTATGCCTTCTCCACTTGCACATGAGCCTCCTTAATGCTGCCAGTATGGTTGTCCAAGCCCTTGCCATCGATATCAATATCAGCAACCTCTGCGTCCTCGCCGTCAAAGATACGAGCAATCTCTTCGAGAGTGGGGCCACTAGAAGGAAAGTTAGCTCCAACGCAAAATGGCGAGGACGAAAATCGACATACCGAGTCTCGACGTAGAAGTAGTAAACCCAGACCAATTCGAGAAGAACCCAGCCCGCGTAGCAGGCAAACAGCTTCCAGTTCTCGCCGTACCAGCCGCCGCCCTCAGAGATGGGGATGGGGTTCACGTAGTTGTTGATTGTAAGGGCGACTTGAACAGAGAGATTCATGATGAACACACCCTTGGCGCGGAGCTTGTAGGGCAGAATCTCGACGGTATAGGCAACCAAGAGACCAGACCAGGCCAGTGCGTAGGCGACACCGTGCAGCCAGACAAAGACGATGTTGGCGTAGCCAATACCAATGACGTTCTTCAGAGTGTATTGCTGACCAGTGATAGTGGTGCAGATCAAGAAGAGAAGCATACCGGAGGTGCTATGAGAAGTGAGTCAATTTGTCAAATGAAGCAGCGGATGTGCACACTTACGCAGCGAGGAAAAGCGGGCGTCTACCAATACGGTCGACCAATAGAGCGCATGAGATAGATACGAACAGAGAAAGCACCTTGTTTCCAGCATCCAAACCTAGCTGGTCAGTCTGTTTAGTGATACCGGCACCCTTGTAGATGATGGCAGCGTAGTAGCTGATAAGGGCATTTCCGGACCATTGAGAGAAGAGACCAAGTGAGACGATGATCATAAGACGCTTGCGATTACCCTTGGTCTTGATGAAGTCCATGTATGAGGAGGTCTTCTGGTGCAAGAACTCCATGCGGATAGTCTCTTTCATTTCAGCATACTCGAACATGACAGTGGCGTCACTATCATTGCCGTCGGCGTGGTAGTGAGCCAGCATGCTGAGCGCCTCGTCGTTCCTGTCTTTAGACAGCAGCCAACGTGGGGATCTAGAAGTTCAAGTTAGCCAATCCTGAAGGATGATATTTGGCAATATCAGGAAAACTTACTCAGGAATCCACCAGATGAATGCGAGCTGAATGATGGAGAAGATACCTTGGATGAGGGTTGGGATTCTCCATGACCAGGTGCTGTTGATGTGCTGTGTGCCAAAAGCGAGCCAACCACAGATCAAGGCACCAAGATTCCACAAGCAGTTGTAGACGGTCGTGATTCTGGCACGGTGCTGAGGGTGGGCGATTTCAGTAATAAGCATAGGGCAAGAGAGTTGAGCCATCGAGTTGCCGAAACCCATGAAGAAACGGGCACCCTCATATTGTGGGCGGCTCATAGCGGCGGCTTGAACAGCAGCGGCAATGACCATGACGATACAACCAATGGTGATGGGGGTTTTGCGCCCAAATTTGTCGCTGAGCCAAGGAACAAGAGGGAGAGAAACAATAGCACCGATCGAGTACATGGCACTGAGACGACCCAAAGTGTCCTCTGAAGGGTGATCCATCGTTACCTGCCAAGAATCGAGAATCTGAGAAGTGTTCATGAGAGATCTTTGTACAGTCAGTCATTGGACCTTCTCTGTTTGTATGCCCTCAAACTCACCCATCGTAACCAGTGGTGGCCGAGCAGACGCAAAGAATGATGCAGTAGAAGTAAAGCTTTCGCATGTTGGGCGACTTGGTCCATGACACTGGTGGAAGCTTAGGCGCAGCTTCCTGTGCCTCGACCACACTCGCCTGATTGGGACGCTTGAAATGGGACTTCATTGCGGATAGTATCGACCAACTGTTCCTGCGGCCAAAGACAAAAGCAAGGCAGTGGTGGAGTGGATTCTGGGGAAGAATTAGATCATATGGAGAACGTTTCAGTCCTTATATGCTAGTCTCTATATCCATGCTACTCCACATAGGCGGGCCGCACAGCAGGAGATGGCAAAGCACAGGGCGGATAATATTGCAATTAGGCTAATGTTTTGCCGGATCAGATTCAAGGCGGCTCATGTGATTGGCAGGTTACTGTGTGCGGCTCAGCCACCAACGCTTCTAGAAGTGTTGGACCGGCCTTGACCCCGGATTCCCGGGTCGAGAGATTGATTCCGCTAACATGCCAAGAGCATTGGGAAAGTTGTTTTGGACGACACACAAAGAAGTTTGTATAGACATGAATGTTGGAGGGCCGACAAGACGGAAAATTTGCTACACACCACAGAGCTGCGAATAAGGCTTATCTGAGTAGCAAACTCAGGTCATGATACATTTTGTCGCGGAGATAAGCCTGTGGGCTGTGTTGCACTTCTACTGTACCACTCCAGTTCAGCTGCAATGAAAAGTGACAGGGGTGCTTAAAGAGGCAACAAACAGATCACAGGCCAGATTTACTTCAGAACTGGCTGCTCATTCACTTGTCACTTTGTCACTGCGTGATAGCACTAGTCAGTTTTCCTCGTACTTGCAGAAGCTCGGTATTTAGGTGTGCAAATTATTGGTGATATAGCAGCGTTTCACGGCAAGAGAAATATAAACCTGCACTGGCCCATCAGTATCCAGGTTGGCCGCGCGATCCCGCTCCTAATACCGATACAACAATCAAGATTGAGGCTATTCAACTGCGGCACAGTAGCTGTCAATGCGATATTTCCAAGGAGTATTGCGACAAGCTCCAGATAGATTTTCGACATATGCAGCTATTCATATCTAGCTAGTTGGCTTTTTTACCCATTTTGTAATACCAAGCTCGTAGTCATAGTCGCTCTAGCAGAGAGCCTATCTACCCTATCATACTTCCCTCCTGTAAGGCAGTGAAGAGAAATACTCAAGACATGGCTCGTTCGACGCCAGTCCGGTAATGGATTGTCGTGTTGTCTGATTTTCAGTCCTTCCTCTCCAGTGGTGCATCGCTGAACAGAGCCTGTGATCTGTCTTTGTCATATGATCCTCCGAAGGCTCATTGTGCTTGCCACCATGTTTTTCCATCGCAGAAGCTTAAATCTATGCGTTTTGAAAAAAAGGGCTAATGTGATTAACCAAGCGCCGGGATTTGTCGCGTAAAAGACGGTAGATGAGCGGCGTTATCGGATCCACAACCGAGGCTCTGGTCAGGTGCCTCCGTAAGCGTCGACTCCATATGTCAAACATCAACCACAGCTTATGCAGCAGCATATTGTGGCTTACCTTTTATATCTTCTGGGTCTTGTCGACTTACCGTCTATCCGCGTTGGCGTTAACGTCCTAATCATCAATCAGGAATACAACCAAGCATAAGCTGACAACGCAGAGTTCAGGGGCGTCCCAGCCCTATATACGACAATACGATCACACATAAGTGGTCTGTACATGTGTCTGGTTCAGCACTTCCTTACAGCTTGTCGAAACGTAGTCGTGCGTCTATGGAGTGGGTGGTGCCCCAACGAGACATATCATCCTCACTAAATCTGGCTGCAGTATCTTTACACTGAGTGAATACTTACCGGTGTCCAGCCTCATATCTCAGGACTTAGCCTGCTTCAGCTGCCATACATGTCTGCGATACGATAGCCTGAAGCGACCTGGGTCTGTTCCAGAGGATCGCCGTCCCTGACTGCTGAGGCTCCAACATCATCGCCTCGATTTTTCATTAGCGTCAATCCGATTGAATTGATCAGATATGGGACTGTCGAGAACGTTATGGTACATGGTCTTGAGGAAATATCGTTTTCCTAGGCAGAAGTAGCTTTCTTCGCCGGCAATAGCGATGAATGGGCGCTCAACTCCAAGACAACATAGACACATTGCAAGGCAAGTTTGATTGCTCAAGTCTTACAGACTGCCACCTAAACTTAGCTGCAGTCCTTGTCGGGAATACTCTGGCATATCTGAGGAGTATCACTCCTTCGAAAATGTTGTTGCGTCGACTTCAGATATAAGCTGGGAGGGTGTCACCGTTGCTATGCAACGTGGATGCAATTTTGCACATAGGCTATAAAAGAGTTGACATTACGGCAGCTGGAGCATAGAGATCTTAGTACGAATTTGCGCTCTATTCTTCACGAATATCGATGGTGAATTGATGCAGGGCTTGACCCACTTCTTTGCTTCTGACTTAGCGTGTTCAGACTTTGTCAGGTTGCGGACTCAAACTGGGAGCCTTCGCCGTCTGAAGGCATGGATGGATTGAAGGCAATCCATGTTCTCCCTGAGTAACTGCAATGGCTGTCTGACGAGAATCCCCTGCTGACTTGCTCAACCAGAAGCACTCCTCCAAAATTATGGCTTCAGATCGTGTTAAGGACGATGTCCAAAGCTTACTAGATTCAATTGGTGACATATGCTGGCTTTGTGCTTGTATGTCCCCAAAGACCTTGGCGCAGCTGCTTGTTACGCTTTCTATATCTGTTTCTTTGTTTGTTCGTTTCAAAAGGGATTATCTGTGTATCGCAAAGGATAAAAACGTGATCACCTATTACATATCATCAGTGTTTTTATCGCACAAGCCCGATTTGCAATGTCTACGGACAAGCTCATCAGTGATCTGTGTAGTAAAAATGGGAAGGGACTATGAGTTCAAAGTCAGTGAACGACACGTGGCCTCTTCATAGACGCACAAACAACTACTGTAAAAGGGTTTAATTCAGCGCTTCGCATTGACAGCCAGCCGTCGTTTCTGTGGATGTGCGCTCTGGACCTGGACTACGTAGGTCAGCGCGACCATGGCAGATTTTCATAAAGGATCGCCCATTTGAAAGAGGGGTTAAGCATGAATCACTAGTAAAAACCCTGTCCAATTGAGCAAGACTATGCCAGCCCTCGTACTCCTCTGTGAACTACCAAGTTCGGACGTCTTTACTTTGACTTCAGAGGACATTGACACAATGATCAATGCAATCAGGGTTGCGCCGACTTTCAGGCGTACCGGCCGGCTATCAGAACTCTACTTATGATAGTGAGGCATGATGTTCAATGCACATCATGATTTCTGGCCAAGGTCCCCCATCACTAACCAAAATCCTTGTCTTCAACGGTGGCGACTCAATCAAAGTATATTTTGCGAGGCGCGGCGCGGCGCGGCGGCACGGCTCGTGTGGATCAGCTTCACTAGCGGCATGTACGGTCTGCAGACTAAAATTCGATACAGCAAGATACACTGCCACTAATGCACGTTGGATGTGCTTGGACCATACGCCAGGTGGAACACAATTATCATATGCTTGAATTGGGAGGTCGAAGCAGCCTTACGATGTTGGTTGGACAGCAAAGCCAGTCGAGCCATTGGGGTTCGCAATGCTGACGCCGAGCGATGTCACTACAACGATCTAGAAGACTAGTCAAAGTTATTCAGACTGCCTCATGAGCTAAAAAAAGATTCGACGGGATGACGGAATCACAGATTACCCAATTCGAAGGAGCTACTAAAACATCTCTTTAGACCCATAAGTAAGCTCGTTTAGAAAAGCAAAAGTTTAAGCCTTTGTTAGTATGACTAGTATTCTTAGCGATAACTTCTATACCTCGTAAAGACATTGATAATATAAACACGAACTACATGAAGCTACGAGATCAGGCTATGCTTTCTTTCATTGCGAAGACTGAACGTGGTGGTGCACTTGCTCTATGCAGCAGCATACTCACTTAGATTGGTACTTGATAGAGAACTCTTGCATATCGTGCGCATTAGTGAAGAAATTCTTGGTAGACAATCACTGACATTCAGTTGCTTCATCGAGTGTAGCACGGCGATAGAATCAGATTGACAGCGCACCTATCGTGCTCTACTTCTGGGTATGGGTTGGCAGCGTAAATTTCGAGGTCCAACTTCACGAAGCTTAATCTGCCTCTGTGGAGACGAAACTACTGTGACCATTGTCTCTCCATACGATTCACAGGACTACGCCACATCACTCTCTTTAGTCGACAAGCGCTTAGAGGTGCATGCTCAAGCTCATGATACCGCTTCTATGGATTAGAGGATGACCGCTTCCTGTTAGGGAAGGTCTGGAAGGCTCTTCGTCCTCGAAGTATGGTCCAAATTTGGCAACATCGACAATAGAGGATCCATATACGAGCTAACCTCTACTCTAGAATCTACAAACTTTGCAAGGTTCTTGATTGGAGAGCGTATTTAGTCCGATCAATCGAGTCCACGTACTACATATAAATATCATAACTACCTGGTGTGACCCATGGACCACTGCCATCTCATCTGATCCCAATTCTAAATACCACAAGCTATTCGAAGCCAATATCTTGTTCGACCTATCTCGTCCAAAATGAAGACCTCCATTCTTACGGGCGTTATCGCCATTTCCCAGGCCGCCGCCATGGCTGTCCCAGAACCGAAGGACGTATCTTTGGACCATGCGCTCGAGGTTCGTATCGTCGGCAACGAAGCTTCTTTTCTACTGTGAAACACGCCAGGAAGTGGTAAATGTGGTATCTTCGCCACTTATACCAATGGCCAATCCAGACAGTCGGTATCCTATCAGACCGGAGGCACTACTAAGTGTAGCTATGAATTCCTGCAAAAGCACACCAATGGTGCTGGATTCTGGGTCGATCTGAACATCTTCGGAAGCAGCCGCGGGGCCAATATCGGGTACAATCCAACGGGCAAAAGCATTAGTCTTGGTACCGCTACTTCTTCGAGCAACGGCCAGACATACCTCAATGGAAGGTGTCAGAACGAGTTCGGATGGGGAAACATCGACACGAGCAACAGTGGAGAGTCGTTCTGGGGCAACTTGGCCACTAAGCTCTACTAGTGTTTGAGTAGATGCAGTCGCAGAATTCAGGTAGGGGAACAAGAGGGAAAAGGGTTACAGCGGCTCGAGAACAGGATATCTGAGGATGGCAATTCATAGAACCGGTATGAACAACAACCTTTGTAAGGAAAGAAGAGACTTGTGGATCAAAAGTCTGGGTACTGGTAGTCGGATCAGGAGAGAAAAACATCCAGATACCATTTGATACTCTACATATACGACAGAGTTCACCAGGGCACTTGTCTCCGTTTCGTTATTTCGTTATTTTGCCCGCGTGATTTCAATACAATGCTGGATTTTGCAGTGACACATGGGAACAGACCAACTGCAGGACGATCCCAAGACACTTGCAACCGCTGTTCCAGCAGTAACGCTTGATAATCGGCTAATCGTGAGCTGAGATGACAGAATAAATATGGGAAAGAAAAAGTAAGAATTCATACACGCTGAGAGGATGAAAGCAGATTTATGTGAGCAGACTGTTTGTCTTTAAGCGGCTATTAGAAAATATCGATATTAGCACCTGGAGTCAAAATGGCCTTGTCTCTGAGGCTTAGCAGGACTATAAGCAGAACTACATCTCTATTCGCTATATAGTAGCAATTAGTCTATTCAGCAGCAGAAATACAACCCTTTTGATCTTCTTCTCCTACATTAATTCATGGCAGGTCCTAACAATCGTGGGGTATGGTCTTGTATCTGTCAACAGATATTTGTGGTGAATTGCAGATGAAATACCTCGAAATAGTTCTAGAACAACTAGCTGTTAAAACAAGAGAAAGTTGTCGGCATGTATGTAGGCTCAGCCGCAAGATCGCAATCACATGTCCCGTGTTCATTGTTGAGCTTGGCTAACATGCAGCGCAAAGCAACTTCCATGTATAGATCACAAGCTGAATTGAACTTCTGCCCTGGGGGAAAGCCTACGCATTAGTGCCTCGTCATTTTAGCAAAATATCGTCCTTTGTGTGATCCTATGTGTTTCAGAATCGTGAGAATTGAGCCATGTACCAAAGAGGAAAAGTACCCCGGCTGTTGTAACGTGTGCTTACATCAATCTGCTTTCGCGGCTAACAAATTCAGCTTAGCCAACTCCGATACCCTGCATACCTTTAGGCAGCAGTCAGTCATTCACAAAATTGCCTGCGAGATGATTTAATTATCCAATTCTGTCAAGGATTGAGTAGGATCATAAATAATTTCATTGCCACGCCAATATGGAAGAGGTCGTGTTCACTCCAAGACTGAAGCTGACACTCGTTACATGCGCGGAACAGGGAAGCCAGGAGTTTGAGTGGTTACATGAGCTAAGAAGCGACGAGAAGGCGAGCTGGTGGAGGTACATAGATCTTCATGATCTTGCTTCTAGATCATATTACCTCTCGATCATTGCTTAGTTTAATTCCAGTATCCTCGGTCGTTCGACTTCTCGGGAGCAAACAGAAAAGCAAATTAGCAGCTTTCTCCCCATACCTCCGTCCGAAGACGCGGAGAAGACCTACCGCATTGTCTATGCCGTTCATGAGCTTCGTTCTACTACAGAGACTTCAGAATCTGATGATGCCTCAGCGCGGTTCGTGGGCCTTATCACAGTGCGCTCTCTAGGATTCAACAGTTTTCCGATTCCGGCTTCCATGTTTCCAGCTTCATCCGGTCCCTCAGCTACGACACTAAACGTGGAACTCGGCTACTCGTTCCTGCCCACCTCGTGGGGCAAAGGCATCGCGACCGAGTCCGTCAATGCGGTTTTCGCCGCATGTCGTCGCGCAACGTCTTTCTGGACGCCGTTCGAGAAAGTGTATATAAGGGCGTTCATAAATTCTGAAAACGCGGGGAGTCTGCGCGTCATGGCCAAGACAGATATGGAGGCGAGAGGAGTTCATGTGTGGGTTGGTGAGCCAGTTTGGCTTGCCGGGGCCTGGCATGAGAGGAGCGAGTTGCCTGTTTTTGGGATGTTCTTGAAGGAGTGAGGCGCGAGCGTGCGATATGAACCTGTTAAAAGTCAACTCGAGAAGTATCAGCAAAGGGGGGCATCTGCTGCTTGGGTCACGTATAGATCTTTTCTTTGGATTTTCAGCCTCAGAGTAATTTACTAATGTTAAAGCATGCCAGGTTATACGCAGCCCGAAACCTCCCCAAATCGAAGAGCTTAAGCTCGCGATGCTTGATAAGTCCTCCGGCGCGCATGATTGTAGGATCGGTGCTAGAATGTCTTCTCGGGCATGATATCGTCCTCTGATATGCTTTCAGGGAGTTTCCAGAGTCTGTCATATCTTCTAGATATCAGATCATCTTTCGATGCATACAAGATCCGCATTTGTTATGAGGCTTTGACCACAAGCCTTTGCGCCTTTACTGTTGAACATGGCGAGCGCCACGATATCTGAAAGACGAACCTGGTATTTTCTTGATCGTCCTATCGGTGACCACATGTAGCATTGTGACGACCAATACAAAGGGCGAGTCCTGTGATACTTCTACAAGCCTATCAGATCATCTCTGAGACTCGGATTCTGATAGTTCCACATTCCACCATGTTGCAATTTTCTAGATCCTTGTAGTGTGTCTTCTCTGGCTTTGGTCTTTCCATCCACCTCATCGATTTAGCTGTAACATGCATTTGTGTCATTGGGTCTTCACGTAACAGTGGATGCAGCGGCTAAGCCTTGGTGCTCTCGAAGTTTGCTATCTGGAAGCGGTAAGCACGATTTGCGTGTTGGTACACGCCAGATCAGCATTGTGAGATTAACACAAGATTCACATGAGGAGAACTGGAGGACCCCTCGACCAGAAATCATGGTTTGGTCTGGTCGGGATCAGGTGGCCTATGTCTAAGCCGGAATGAGCTGTAGCGTCTTGGCTTCACCGAACCTCCGATGAACTTTTGAGATGACCACGAACATCATCACGAATCGCAAGAACGACAATGGCGCAACCGCGACTCTTGCTGGCTCCACTGAGCAGGCTTTCCTCTTCTTCAATCTCCTGCGTAAGGGCAGAAATACCACGTCTGGTTCCAGCATCACAACAGGCAATACGATGCGCAACCACGAAAGCACAACCCAAGAAGAAGAAGAAAACCCGCAACACCTTCATCCAGTATGACTTGAAGCGGGCTGAGCAATTCTCGCTAGTCGACGCAATGCAGTATGTGAATGTACAGATGGCAAGCACTGTGAGCGCCGCATTGTTGACCAGACTGCAGATATATCCGCGCCTTCGAAGTCGGCCGCAATCCCTCCTCGTCGAAATACGAAATGCACGTTCGCTTACGTTCACTCAAGAATGGCCCAGTAGTTCGCAACAGATTACGACTGCCACACCCTGTAAAGACAGATATCCGCATCTGCGTCATTGCTGCTCCAGACTCAAAGGCAGCAGAGGAGGCACGTGCTGCTGGAGCCATACTCGTCGGCGAGGATGAGATCTTCGCTCAGATCAAGGAAGGAATTGTCCAGTTTGATCGGTGCATCTGTCATACAGACAGTCTACAGAAGATGAACAAGGCAGGTCTGGGAAGGATATTAGGTCCCAAAGGACTAATGCCCAGCACAAAGACTGGTACCGTCGTCACATCCGTGGGTGCTAGTGTACGGAATATGGTCGGAGGCAGCGAGTACAGGGAGAGACTCGGAGTGATCCGCATGGCCATAGGGCAATTGGGCTTCACGCCTGACGAAATGCAGACTAATGTCAAGGCATTTATGGATGCACTAAAGAAGGATATTGCACAGATGAGCGACAGGATAAGTAAGGAAATTCATGAAGTGGTAAGTTTGGATCTAGCACCTGACGCGGTTTTGGCGGTCAAGCACTTACAGTTCCATAGGTCCTCAGCTCGACAAACGCCCCAGGCTTCACGTTGAGCGGCGAATTCAAAGGCGCAAACTCGATAGCGCCCAAAGACCTTTCGGGACCTTTGTAGCCTCGGGGTATAGCAACTTGCATGTACAATATCTAAAACGCCACCGCTATGGTCGTACCATGTCATTACGGTCATGCCGCTTTGAGCGCCTTGAGCACTTTCACCGCCTCGGCAGACTCCTCCATGTCTGTATAGATCTTCATGATCTTTATCACGCGCATTGACCCATCGGTTCCAGCGCTCTTCGCTTGCTGTAATGCTGTGCTTAGATCCATCAACAATGTACTCCTAATCTTCGCCATCCTTGGCCCTTGTGCAGCCACAAATGGATGATCTCCCAGGCTCTTCTCAAGCCTCTGTACCAGCCGATATTGCATGACGTTGCGTCTAAGCTTAGCAATAGACACACCATAACTCCCTGTATCTTCTTCCTCGTCTTCGTCCTCGTCTTCATCACTATCCTCCACCTCCTCTCCCACTATGATGGCTTCATTGCCCGTACTTTCAATCAGCAAATCAGCCTCCAACTCCTTCACCTGCGCATCAAAGTCCAAGAGCCTGCGACCAAGCTCAATTTTACCCCTGACATCCTTCCTCTCGTCCAGCAATCCTTTGACCTCGTCCTCCCGCGCCTCCACAACCCCCTTCAGCGCCCCAACCTCCCTCCGAAACCCCAACAGCCCCACCCTGACTTCCTCAACCTTCTCTTCGCCGCCGTGCAGACTGTTTCCCAGGTTCAGAAAATCTTGGTAATTGCTGTTTACCAGGTCGAGCAGTTCTTTGGACAGCAGCTGACTGCGCGAGCGCAGTTCCGCGCGCAGGTCCTCGAGCGTTTGGTGGCGGTTGTGCAGGGTGGAGAGGTATGTTGCGGGGGAGAAGTCTGGGGCGAGGAAGTCTGAGCGCGCGAGGGGCGTGGCGAAGGGGAGGGTTTCGAGGTTGTCGCTGTCGGAGTCGCTGTTGGAGCGGGAGTCGTCGAACTACGCGGTCATCTGGGGTTAGGCATGTCTATCCAAAGCTGAGATGATTTCAAGTGAGGGTGGAAGCGTACGTAGAAGCGACTCATGGTGGGCGCTGTGTTGCCATGCGTGGAAGGCGTCTTGGGGTGGCCTTGTGGGTGCTTGTCTACGTGGAGTGAAGTCGGGCGCACATAAGCTTATCGATAGGCGTGTCCCTGATACGAGAATGAGGGACTCGGAACAGGTCCCGAAATCTCGGAATGCAATTGTGCCCCTCGCCTCGAGCTCGCCGTCTCATTATTAATCGAACGGTCCTGCGTCTTGCCGTGCTGGCTAGCCTCTCCCTCGATTGGCCGAAGATGTTGATAAGGATGTAAGTAGCTTGTAAGACGTCAGAGGGGGAATAGCCGAAATGCAGACTCGTCGATAGTACGCGCGTGTGTGTGCGTTGTTTGCTTGCAGTTTTGTTGTTCTTGTTCCTACTATATCCTCGGCTTCTGCACTGAACGCTGTAACCTTCGTATTCTCTGCTGCTACCACGCCAATTGCATACAAGACGTGCCTGAACGTCCTACGATGCCCCCACTCCCCCAACCCGAGCTTCCTGAGCCAGCACACCCGAAAGTCGATTCGATGCTGAGCCGCAGATTTGGCAAAGAAATTGCGAACTACTTTTCTGGTATGCAAATATCATAGATGGTAGATATGTTGCGATAACTAACACCACTTCAGGTTCACCGTTAAATCGTGTATCTTTCCTGCGCACCGAACATGCCTTTTTGTCCTCTGCGCTCAAACACCCTAGCACCACGTTTCTCCTCTTCAATCAACTCGAGCCCTTGATAAATTCCCCGACTGAGCTTGCACGCCGCTCATTCGAGGATGTCCGCGCCGTGATTGGAGAAGATCCGTTTGAACACCCAGAAGAAGATGTTATTGCGCAGTACAACTCGTCCCTATACCTACCTCAAATAGTGTTCTTGGGCCTGGATGAGCGAGCTGAGGGGTTTGTGTACAAGGAGCACTACAAGGGTCAGCCGTGGTTTGCTGTCGATGTTACGCCAAAGGAGAGCGTTACTGATGCCGCAGAGAAGCTGATCAAGAAGGTACACAGCGAGGGGCTAGATTTCAGCAAAGGAAGGATGAACCTGAGTCTACCTGCTGAGGAAGGTAAGAGCACCCCTCACCATCCGCTCCAACAACAAAAAAGGAGTCGTGCTAACACAATCGGACAGCCGCCATCTACGCCGAAGCCCGCCACCTCCTCGACTGGAACGCCCGCAACCCGTACTGCGCCTCCTGCGGCTACAAAACCCTCTCCGTAAACGCCGGCTTCAAGCGCACCTGCCCTCCCAAAGACATCGCCAACACCGTCGCCAAAGCCGGCGAACGCCCACCCTGCGCCACCCGCACCGGCATCTCCAACCTGAGCTTCCCGCGCACCGACCCCACCGTCATCATGGCCGTAGTCTCCGCCGACGGCCAACGCATCCTGCTCGGTCGCCAGAAGCGCTGGCCCAAGTACTGGTACAGCACGCTTGCCGGGTTTCTGGAGCCCGCGGAAAGCGTCGAAGAAGCAGTGCGGCGCGAGGTGTGGGAGGAATCGGGTATTCATCTCGGACGCGTGGTGATTCACTCGACGCAGCCGTGGCCATACCCTGCGAATCTCATGATTGGCGCCATTGGCCAGGCGATTCCAGAGGGTGAGAAGATTCACTTGGGGCATGATGCCGAGCTCGAGGATGCGAAGTGGTTCACTGCGGACGAGGTTAGGGAGGCGTTGAGGGTCGGGACGAGTGGCATGGGGGAGGATGCAGGGTCCGAGTATAAGGAAGGGGGATTGAGGTTGCCGCCGAAGACGGCGATTGCGAATCAGCTTATGACGGCGGTGGTGAATGGATTTGCGAGTGGGTCGCCGATGATTTGAGGGAAGCCAGGGAAGCGAGGGTTTAGAGTAGAATGTCTTAGAAGTGGTGTTGTAGAGAAAAGGCGTTGTTGGTAGAGGAGCATGTGGATCAAGACATACATGTAGACAATGAGATGTAGTTGTTTAGCTTTTTGATATTGTTACTCATATGTCTACGTCTACTCCAGAACGATGTACTTCCTCAAGCGCTCGGGTATCGCATCGTATAGCTTCTTCTGCTCCAACCATTTCTTCGAAAACAAACGATCTGCGTATCTGTAGGCGCCATCACAAAGCAATGTGACAACGGTCGACCCCTTACCCAACTTCTCAGCAACTTCCTTCGCGGCAACCACGTTCAGGCATGAGCTGGCGCCCAGGTACAGACCTTCCTCATCTAAACATCGGTAGACCATCTCGATAGTCTTCTCATCGCTGATGTGTAATGATCCGTCGAGCAAGTCAATATCGGGTTTCAGGTTATCGGTTACACGACCTTGGCCAATGCCTTCTGTGATGGAGCCTCCGGCCCTTTCTTGCAGCTTGCCTCCACTTTGGATGTAGGAGTGGAGCACAGAACCAGGAGGGTCGGCGAGGAAGCTTTTTACCCTACCGTCACTCTTTTCCTTCAAATATCTCGTGACGCCTGCAAGAGATCCTCCTGTACCGGTGGCGCAGGTGAAAGCGTCGATTTTGCCTTGTGTCTGGTACCAAATCTCGGGCCCGGTGGTTTCAATATGCGCTTGCCGATTTGCCACATTATCGAATTGATTCGTCCAGACCGCATTGTCGAGCCTTTCCGCATGTCGCTTCGCTTGGTGGTTGTAGTTTTCTGGGTTGTCGAAGGCCACGGCTGGCACGGGGTACACTTCTGCTCCCAGAAGCCTCAGAAGGTCTACTTTGCCCTGCGATTGCGTGTTTGGCATATAAATGACCAGCTTGTAGCCCTTGGATCGGCAGACGTGGGCGAGGCCGATACCGGTGTTTCCCGCAGTACCTTCGATGACAGTGCCGCCAGGCTTCAGCAGTCCGAGTCGCTCGGCGTTCTCGACGACGAAGAGTGCAGCGCGATCTTTGACAGATCCACCTGGGTTTTGGAATTCGGCCTTTCCGAGGACGTTACATCCGGTCTCCTCTGAGAGCCTCTTCAGGCGAATAAGTGGGGTTTTTCCGATAGCTTTAATAGCTCAGTACTTTAGATGCATGCGATGCGACTTTTCTTACCATCAATAAAGCCCCGCTGGCCGATGCCCTGGGCTTTTGAAATGCCGATAGCGGTTTGATGTGCAGCCTCCAATTGACTGAAAGTCTCGGCGCTCCGCCATGCGGAAGCAGCAAAGCTCCGCGCCGCAGTCCTGAACATGTTGCAATCACGCGAACTGGGTGAAGAGGTCTGGCAGGCGAAAGGAAATGCCTGCGGCCATGTCGTCGGCTCATTGGCGGGCCACCACAATTACGCCATCCAGCGGCGGCGCGAACATCCCTGCCACTGCTGTCCCTCCCCCGCGGCCTGTTTACACAGGCAGCAGGGTCTGTGCGCAGGAGCCACACCAACATCAACACCAAAACAACGTCGGACGTCAACACTGCAACGAAACACAACGACGTTACTATGCCTGGCCGAACAGCATCGCGCTCGACGCGCGCACCCGCTGCATCAACCCGGAAAACCAGTTCCGGCACCGTCAAATCAACACGCGCCTCCTCCGCACGCCAATCGTCGAACGCCATCGAGATACCTGATGAAGGCGAGTCGACATCGCTGCGCACCCAGATTGCGCAGATCTTTGGAGACGCACAAAGAACAACTGCCACGCAAAGAAAGCTTGCGAACAACCTCAGGAAAATACAAGAGTCATGCTGCTTTGCACCACCCACAACAAACAGGAAGGGGGGAAAGAAGAGCACAGAGGAAGATTATGAAGACTTTGAAGAGGAAGATTTCAACAATGAGATCTTGCGATGTGTGCTGAGGATCATTGCCATAAAAAAGGGCGAGCCTGTCGGTGATAGGCTAATTAGATTTCTGTGCCTGTTCCTCAAGTATGCCGCTGAGAAAGGTCAGCGTGTCTTCCCCGTGCGCGTAGACAGTACTGATAGATCGCAGATCAGGCTATATTTGCGAACGAGAATGAAGCCGATGCCGATGCGGCAATACAGACGCCCAGCATGCGCCTTCAATCGCAACTGCTGACAACAGTCCTCGGACATCTAAATGCCAAGGACAAGACGACTCGTTTTCGAAGCACGCAGATTGTCCAGCTGATTTGCAATACCCTAGACACGATGGACGATGACTTGTTTAATTTGATCAGATTGGGTCTCTCCAAGCGTCTGCGGGACAAGGAGCCTTCGGTTCGCGTGCAGGCAGCTCTCGGCATCGGCAGACTTGCAGGCAACGAAGATGATGAGCAGGATGACGAAGACAGCGACGATGACACCGATGGCGGTCTCCACGAGAAGTTGATACAAATCATGGTGAATGATCCTAGTGCCGAAGTAAGAAGGGCCGTTCTTACGAATATGCCTTTCTGGCCCTCAACATTAAAATTCATTCTCGAACGAGCCCGAGACATGGACCCTTCGATACGGCGCATGCTATACGGCAAGATTTTACCTGCATTAGGAGACTTTAGACACATGTCAATGATCGAACGTGAGAAGATTATCAGGTGGGGGCTGCGTGACCGAGATGACACTGTCAGAAAAGCCGCTGGACGCCTTTTCAGTGAGAGATGGCTAGAGGATTGTGCTGCAACACACGATCATCGTCCCGAGGAAGAAAAGAAACCCGGGGAGACTGCGCCGCCCAGTCTTGAGGCACTATGCGAGTTGTTAGAGCGTATTGATGTAACGCAATCAGGCCAAGATGAGGGTATGGCACATGAAGCTATGCGCGAATTCTGGACCCTTCGACCCGACTACATCAACCATCTGCAATTCGACCACGAGTTCTGGAAAAACCTCGATCCCAGCACTGCATATGTCGCGCGCACACTGAACGACTTCGCGCAAACATCACAAGATGACAGGATACGAGGCATGGTTGAAGACAAAATGCCAGAGGTTACGATATTTGCCTATGTTCTGCAAAAAGAGCTCAATTCTCTGATGGAGCAGGTCCAGAAGCATGCTCTGACGGAGCACGACGACCCTGACTTGGATGAAGCCGAAGAAGAACTGGAAGACCAGCACTTTGTGGTCCAACAACTGCTTTATATTGCACACACGCTTGACTACACGGATGAGATGGGCCGAAGACAAATGTACAACATCATGCGCGAGGCCATCGCGAAGGCACAATTTCCTGAGGAATGCACAAAGCTCGCAATCGAAGCCTTGCGCATTGTATGTGGCGTCCGAGGAGAATCAGATTTCTGCGCCCTTATCATGGAAGCAATCGCAGAAGTACGCGATACTCTACTCGACAGCGATGATGATAGTACGGTCAAGGGTGGAGACGATGATGAGGAGAGCTTCCATTCTGCTCAGGCAGATCTGCAGGAAGGTGGACCCTTCATCAAACCCAGGACTGGGAAAGCTGCCAGGGATCTTTCTGAGGAGGAGCAACTCATGCAGCAGACTCGTGAAAGCACCGTCTATTCTAAATGCTTGCACATTGTCCAGTGTGCCCTGCAGAACGTTCACTGCGATCTGGAGTCGGAAACTTCACTGACCACTTTCCTCAATACTCTGATCATCCCCGCAGTACAACAGGCTCATGACACCGATGTTCGGGAGCTTGGACTGAAATGTCTTGGCCTGGCCGCCTTGCTCAGCAATGTAAGTACTGCCGATCTTCTACACCACGTAGCAATGCTTATTACGACCAGGATTTGGCTTCAAGCAACCTCGATTTGTTCTTCCATTGCTTCGTGAAAGGACATGACGCTCTTAAGGAGATCGTCATCCAGGTGTTGGCGGATGTAGTCATCACTCATCCTCAACTATTCGTGCCGACGATAGCTGATCCTAACGCTACTACTGAGGATGCAGAGCCTATTGCGAATCCTCGTCTGAAGCCTCTGACAAAGATCTTGTTGAAGGGTTTTAGCTCGGACAATAAGCACATGAGCTTGATTGCTTGCAACGCTGCATCTAAGCTCCTCCTGCTAGGCGTCTTACCAGCCCCACAGACAGCCGAGATTGTGAAGAAGTTTGCAATCACTTACTTCGACCCTGAGACAGCACAAAATCCTGCCCTACGACAGGCTCTTAGCTATTTCCTTCCTGTCTTCTGCCACTCGAAGCTCAAGAACACTCGGCTGATGGCACAAATCGCTGTTCCGATTGTATCAAAGCTGTTGCTTATGCGCGAAGAAATCGTCGAAGAAGAAGACATTGACGAAATGGTAGGCTGGCCTGTCATCACAGCGCATCTAGCAGACTGGACAGACGGTCGCAAGGTCGTAGGCGCGACTGAACTTGGTCTCGACGGCAAAGAAAGCACGACTGCCGAAGCCGAAGAAGCGCACATCCAGCTCGCCAACGAAGTCCTAGAGCGCGCGCTGACCAGTACATGCTCCAAGGACGAACGCAAGCCTCTGCTCGCACTGCTCGGAAAGTTGCATATTGCTCCTTCATCCACAGCCAGGAGAGGCGAGGCCGAGACTTCAGACGAAGACAGTTTACATACCTTGCATGGTCTTGTTACCGAAGCGGTTGAGGGCAAAATCGGCACAGATGCGACCCAGCGAAACGCCCTTGCCAAACTCGAAATCAGTCTTACCAAGCGTCTGGGTGAAGTCGAACATGTCACACAAGTCCAAGACAATGACTCTCCTGAGCCTCCCGTTGTTCCTGGAGGGGTTGAGACAGATGCCGACGACGGTGTGACGGAGGTTCCCGCCAAGGGCAATGTTGACGAGACGCAAATCAATACAGATGAGGAAGAAGAAGATGATACTATGTTTGCAGGTATGCAGGGCGAGAGTACCCGTATGCCGCTTGAAGATGACGATGAAGAAGAGATAGAGGAAGATGAGGAGACTACGATGGCGGAGGTTCCTTTTAGACCGCGGCCAGCCATTACAGAGGACGACATTATGGAGAGCTTGTTGCAGAGTGAGATGTGAATCTTATTGAAATTATCGCTGATACATTTGTATATGTGTTTGGTTCACTGTGGTTGCCGGCGTTCTAGGTGGTTACATACAAGGCTTGGGTTCGCATTGCAAGGGAGCTGGGTCGGTGACTTGGGAGGATAATGAGTTATGCAAATGATATCCCTTTTCTATGCTGATTGGGTCTACCATTGTCAATGTGCGTTGGGAAGCATTGGGTTTGAGGCTTTGTCCACGAGCCTATGTTTTTGGAGATGGAGTAATCGGAAAGCCCAAAGGGACTTGACAGCATTCGCGCTGCTCACATATGCATGATGCGAATGTCTTCATCTGGACCACACCATGTCGTCATTTCAATCATAAAACTACATCAAAGACCACTAATACAATACCCCAACAACGCAAAAAGATACCATCTACAGACAGATTTACACAACCACGCTCAAACACCAACGCCAGACACTCCAAAACCCGGACCGAGCCTTTCGCTCAGCCTCCTACCTCCCGCGGTTCTACGCACTCCCCCCCCCCTTCCTACCACCCGGAAAAAAAAAATCATCCCCTACACTACTTCAAATACATCTGCGATATGCTGCGTCATCGCCGTGCACGTCTCGCCCTCGACATGCTCCCTGCACGCCTCCGTCAGAATGACGCCCCAAAGCACTTTTTCTACGTCGTACCCAAGCATACCCACCATGTCCTGCTCGCTGCCCCACATGCGGTGCGGCGTGCCATCTGCTTCGAACGTCGTCTGGCTCTTGTCATGGAGCATGGTTTTGGGGTCGAGTTTGAGCATGTTCTGGTGGAGGAACAAGGGGCGGGGTTTGCGGGGGACAGCGGGGGTGGAGGGGGGGGGATTGTCGTGTTTGCGTCTGCGGCGGGCGTGGTGGTGGGGGGTGATGGCAGCGGAGCGAGGTCGGCCATCTGCCACTGAGCGTCGTCGTGCACGTGGCTGCGCAGGGGGGGGCAGGTAGGTGTAGTCTTCGCGGGGATCGGCCTGCGCGAGGCCGATGCCTTTGAAGGCGCCGTTGCGCACGCGGCCGAGGGCGGTGGCGCCGGTGCGGACTTGGTACCAGGGCTGGCTGACGGCGAGGGCGGCGGGGACAAAGGTTTCCTTGTCGCCTGCGCCGTGCGAGCCTTGGCTGAGGAGTGGGTAGTAGTAGTCTGGGCCGTAGTAGTTGTAGTAGACCATCATGAGGAGAGAGGCGCGGTGAGTGTGCTTGTTCAGGAGGAGCTGTCCGCTTTCGGTGGAGTACCGGGATTGTGGGAGCTCTGGAGGGATGCTCGCGATGTGGTAGAAGTGGAGAGAGGTGGTGAGGGCCCAGTAGTCGGGCCAGGTGACGAGGCCGTGAGAAGTGTAGGGGGCGGTGGTGAAGAGAGGCGTGGGGTCGTGCGAGGGGAACGCGTCGCTGTCGAGGAAGAGGACGTGCTGGAAGGAGGAGAAGAGGATGGCGAGGACTTTATATTGGAAGTGGTCTGGTTTTTGGATCCCTTCGGCTTTATTGTATATGTTGGACAGTACGACACATCGAGCATTCAAGGATGGGAGAACGGTATCGCACACTGTCGGCTCGTACTTGGTCCAGTCGTCGATGAAGACTTCAACAGGAAGCTTGCAACCCGTGCGTCTCAACATACGCAAAGACACCAGAAAGATTGGCATGTATCTCGCATTTGCTGTGGTTACGATACCGGTGGTATCCTTGTTGAAAGGTAATCTTGGTGCAAGACGTTGTGCCGACGTTCGTATCCTGTAGTGAGCCTGCAACAATGCCGTCTCATCTTTGCTGGTGAAGTCGACCAGGCGGTCGGGATGCTTCGCATGTGCTTTTTCGACGGGTCGAAAGTCTGCCATGGAACCAATAGGTTCACCGTCAAGCTTCAATGGAGGACATTGCGGTTGAGCTTCCAACAATGCGGATGCAAGATCTTGCCAGAAGTCGTGCACCGTCGCACTAAAGACTGAACCTGCCTCGGTCACATTCTTTCCATAGAATTTGATCGTGTCAAAACTTGGTGGTCTGTCGTAGCGTCCTGGAAGGAAGAAAAGACTGCAGGTAAGTAGAACGAGAGGCACTGCAATAAGGCGAGGTATGGCTGTGATAACGTGAGGCATGTTTATGAGCATGACGAAGGTTGGGTTATTGGAGACGGAGATCCATAGGATCGGGACTGCTGCAACGAGTGAATGACGCGAAGAATGGGATGGATGGAACTGCGAAAGGTATGCTGCAACTTGGGAGTACTGGCCTAGTTGATCTACTACATTGTCAGTAATCAGACAGCCGCTTGTGGCGGAATGCCCGAGCTAGCATGAAAACATCTTGGAATTGTCAGCAAGCACCAGTACATGTGGCGTGAACCGCTTATCAAGCCCGTACTCATTGTGAGAGCTAGTCGTGCAAGCTCTGTATCGAGGCGTGTCCACCCCAGTGGAAATGCTGGAGTTTGTCTATGAGCTCTGACCGATTGCGTTGGTACAAGTCTTGGAGAACGAACTGGTAAAAGGTAGGTAGTGAGGCGCCATGGTGGAACGAAAGACCTGGCAGATATCCTGATTGCAGCTTCAATCCTACTGAGCACTCCTGCGCAGCACCGAAAGCGTCAGACATGCCACTGGAGCTTATGATTCAGAATGCTCAGCGAAGCATTCGGGACACACGAGTCTGTCCAGTGTTGAGTCGTGTTAGTCAAATTGTACAATCGATGCTAATTTAGCCATGGGTTTCTGGCTCGTAACTCGAGGTCTGATACACCAGCTACACATGCCTGATGAGGTAGGTCAGTCTCTAGCCCGGGGCCATGGACGTTGGAATACGAGTGTTTGTGGTGCCGCGCTAACCGCATGCGACTTAAGTACCTCAGCCTCAGGGTCCGGAAACGTTCAATCTCATCTTGCTCGTGGTTCACAGAGTCCTGCCAGGATTGAGTTGTAACTCGGTCTGACGTTGTTGTGTACAGTGCCCAGACCGTGCTCCCAACGTCTCTCTATGCTAATGTCCGACTTCAGCTGCATGCACTTCTGGTTAGTAGCCTTTGCTGGACAGGCTGCAGAGAAGCGTGTTACTCCCGTCACGCAGGCCACCTTGCATTCCAGACTCCGATTACAGGGTCATGGAGCTGGCTTCCTGCATCAATATTCGGCGTTGAAGATTGTTCTGCTGAGCCCATGGATGCCTTTTGCATAATCCAGGTTTCAATCAAGGCTAACAACCAACACAGCAATCACATCAAACCCCGTTTCTGTACTTTCTTCTCAGCAAATCCCCAACCCTACCTCACCACTATACCTACATGTACCCATCGCAATACAGCACAATTCCAAACCTACCGCCCCATATCCCCTATTCTGTCTTACCCCCTTAGCCCGCTACACCTAGCTTGTTTCCCCCAAACCGCATCGCCTCAAGCCGGGTCAAGACAATATCTCACATCGTGTTAAACACCCAATCTTATAGAATCCCAAGATATACCAACCATCCTTGGGACGGCAGAATAGGTAAAAAAAAAAACTTGTCGCGCATCCCTTGTTTCCTCCCTACATCGCTGCGTTTTGGACCGAGATCCTGCAGCACAAGAGAGACGGACCTGGGACTGTATCGATCCCTCGGCGTAGGGGGGTTTTCGGACACTTTGCGTTTGAGGCGCGGTGTATCCTGAACAGAACAACTTTTGGTAGTGTACTTGAACAGCTAGATGCACGCAGAGTTGTCGTGGCGCCGCCGGTGTATATGTGCGTCCGAGCTTTCCGTGTTCGCCTTGCATGAGCCACCTACCTAAGTAGTTAGGTAGGTAGGTACGTATGTACGTAGGTCAGTCGGTCGGTCGGCAGGATGCACAGAAGTCTGGCATTCTCTGATGCACTTCTTGCAAATAGTGGTTGACTTTTTCGTGTGTGTATATAAAAGAGCAAGATTTCACCCTCAAAGTACTCGCAGGCTGCCCAGCAAATCAAGTCAGGAAATAAAAGGAAGTGTATTACAATCGGCATGACCAGCTAGACGGTCAATCTAGCTTACGGCGCCTTCAGCTATCCGAATGTTATGCTAGATGTCTCAATTTGGATCGCAGAACAGGAAGAACCAAGACTGAAATCAAGAAATGTACGCTCACTGGTTAGAATTCGAAAAAGATCTTTCGGCAGATGCAAAAGGCTCCAGCAAGCCTGTGTTGGGAAACCCGTGTAGCTGCCGCCCATGGTGTACTTTTCGTCCCTCTCCGCCCAAAGTTTTTTTTTTGAAAGGTCCCAGTCAATCCCCAAACACCGCCAATAGAGGTATCGAACTCCGTCGCCAAATGATCTCCAGTCTATACGCACCCGAACCCGCTAGGTAGCCTGCAAATGCCACAAATCTTAATCAGTCCGAATGTTGATCAACTCCCAGCTAAAGCCAATCTTGCCCACGCCAGCCTGTCCGAAATAACATCCCATTTCAAATCGCATCGCATTATCCAGGCTCAAGAAGATCGATACCTATGTACGATATTGTCTACGCCGGTGACTTGTTGGCCGGATTGGAGACATTTCGACGATCATCGTTCATGGAAAGCGAGCCGAAGCCAGTTGACAAGAAGGAGAACGGATCGCTGCGGCCATCACCGCCATTGGCAGCGCCTTGATTAGGGTAAGGGTCCGCAGACGTAAAGGCGGCCTCGGCTGAGCGGCTGTCAAAGGGCGTGGCGTGCATGCCTCCATTTGGCACATACTGAGCACCCATGGGAGGATAAGGGCTCGCCGCACCCATGCCAGACGGCAAAGCATAGGAGCTTGGTGGTCCTCCGTACTGCTGAGCAGGGAAACCCCCAGCAGCATAACCAGCAGGGCCATAAGGTCCTGCACCTGGAGTCCCGCCCATTGAAGGGGGACCCATACCGAAGCCCGAGGGAGTGTCCATAGGGGACGGAAACGCAGAGTCGGCAACAACCGCTGCACCAGCGCGGGAGGCACCACAACGAAGACAAGCGGTATTTTTCGCAAAGTTGTGGTAACCACAGCCGTTCTCGCCGCACTTCCAGTCGCCAGCACGGAAGGGCACAACACCAGTGCCCCCGCGCATGTGTCCGCCACCCATACCGTGGCCGTGACCGTGGCCCATGTGGTGCTGAGGGGGCCCCATCATGCCAGGATGAGCCCCGTAACCGTATCCGCCGTAGCCCATCGGGTCACCACTGGGTGGGCCCTGGGAAATAGCCGGGAACGAGCAGCGGAAGCACGCCGTACGACGCTGGAAGTTGGAAAAGCCACACGAGGGGCAGTTCCAATCACCTGGACGCGGGCGGTTTTTGCTCGGCGGGAAGGGGGTAATTATGTCGGCAGCACGATCGAGAACCCGGGTGGATGAAGGAGATACTTCGATGGCCTTCTCGTTGAGAGCACGGCCGTTCATGCATAGACTTTCGGCGGCCTGGGCTGATCAGTAAAGCAACATGACAGGGAGTTGGATCGGACGTACCTCTTCATGGGAGGAGAAGATTGCGAAGCCTGTACCAGTGGGCTTGTGCTGATCGGGAGTACGAAGCGTCCAGAAGGCGATGGGACGGCCGCCAAATTGTGTGAACCAGCTCTCGAGCTCAGACTGGGTAGTGTCGTGGGGCAGGCCGCTCATATGCAGAACCTTGCTGCGCTCGGAGAGAAAAGCACGAACATCAGCCCTCGCATCCATTGGCTTGGTCAGGACGTCAGGGTGGTCCTGGGATGGTTGGCTCTTGCGAATGAGTCCGCGAAGAACACGCGCAAGAGTGACTGCTTCTTCCATAGCTCGGCGAGGTGAGGCAGGAGCTAGGGCCTGCAAGTGAAAAGGAAGGTTGTGCTTGATGGGCGCCGACGACTGCACCGGCTCAACCTCCAACGCAGCACAAATATTGGTCAAAGCACTGGAACCAAACGGCAGGGATTCTGGGTGGTGTGCTTGCCATCTCTGATACTCTGTTCGGAGATCAAATGTACGGGAATGCTGAAGGTATGGGGGCAGGACCACGGCCTTGTCACGGGCCTCGCGAGGCAGTTGTACGCGGAGATCCCAAGAGTCGAGGGTAACGAAGGCGAACTCATAGTTTTTAGGAACGAGATGCTCCTGTGCAAAAGCAATGAAACGTTCAACGGCGTCACGGAACGAGCCGGCGTTCCGGACCTGGTCCCAAGTGAGAGTGGTCAGGCTCGCTGGAGAAGGACGAGGTCAGAAACAAGCTCCACACACCCAAAAGCGGCGACTTACTGCAAAGAGCGGTGATGGGGGTGTTGACAGGCTTCACCAAGACACTTTCGCGGTGGAGCTACGAGATGAAGTCAGCGGGTGCAGGCGCAATGGGTGGGGGTCTACCGTACTTCCTCGCACGATTTAGCGTCGAGCAGGATCCAGCCGAGTTCAATCACTTCAGCCGAATCTTTGGTTACATAGACGCCGTGCTCATCGCATGTTGTGGCAACGTGGATGACGACATATCTGTCCAGATTGGGGGCTTGGGGCGCGGGCGTTGGTTGGCTGGCCATGTCTACAAGGCGTGCTCACAGCTCAGTGGTCTCGGAATGTGGTGCTCTGGGTGGTGGTGCGTCTGGGCAGCGAGACGGGGTCGAGGTTCTACAGGAAAGGAGCCAAGGCTGGCGAGGGCGGCGGCGGCGGCGGCGGCGGAGCAAGAGGAGGCAGAGGCGGAGGCGGAGGCGGAGGCGGAGGCGGAGGTGAGTGTGGTAGAAGAGACGGCAGCAGGCAGGTGAAGGCAGACACCAGACGGAGGGGAGCTGGCAGAGCTGGCGACGGGTGAGGGAGGGGAACAGGGGTCTCGCGGTGAGAGCTGAGACGAGACGAAGACCAGTGCCCGCAGGCGAGATGGGCGTGTTTGTTTGGAGATGTGGTCGGGGAGACAGCGGCTCCGTGCTGGTGCTGTTGCTTCGAGGGAAGATTTCTTGACGTGGATAGCAGAGCTAAGACTGGCTCTAAACTACTCCCGCTTCAGCTTGGCGGACATGCATCCCAGCAGCACCCGCCGGGGGGGGGGGGGGGCAGCTGTCGACTCCGCGGCAGCGGGAGCCTGTATCTCTGGCGGTCTTGTCGGCGGTCTTGTCAGGTGTAGGTATGTACTATGTACATAGACAGGCGTGGACAGCCGGGCCATGCCACCATAGGCCATTGGATGAATGGCTCGCCGCGGCCGGCCTGCCCTCGCGCGTCCCAGCCTCTGCCCGCCACGCCTCAGGCTCAGGCAGCGGACTCGCCAGTCGCCAGTGTGTCGCCCGCCTCGCGCTGGGAGCCCCCGAATCAGCAGCGGCTGCAGCGTGCACACAGGCTGCAGGCACGCCGGCCGACGGCAGCGCACTCCCGCTCGGCAAAGCTGCTCGCTGCTCGCTGCTCGCCGTGCCACGGTGCCAGGCTGCCCGCTGAAACACGTCGCCGCCCGCTGATTGAGTGTTCCACGCGTCTGTTGAACGCTCCCGCGTGTGCCTCTGCCTCCGCCGTGCCACCCTGTGCCGCCCACGAGTCGACGATCCGCAGGCCTTGCTGACATGTGCAACGAGGGCTAGCCTGCCCGTCTCCCCCATGGCAATTGGCTGCGGCGCCGTGCGCTGCTCGCCTTTCTTGACTTGTGTGAAAGTGGAACCCCTTAAACGCGTCCTCCCTCCTCCGACTCACTTCCGCTTTGTTCCAGAAAAGCACGAGCGTTGCACTGCGCCATACATATCTACCAGCCCGTGACCGCCGTGACCCGTCTGCCATTTGTGCTCCCCTCGCATCCTGCACAATCGCCTGCCCTGCCGTAGACCCAGCGAGTCCCCTTTGCGGCTCTACACAGTGCACACCCATTCCCGCCTAATCGTTGGTCTGCGGCCATGTCTCGGCATCGGCCGTTTCCAGATTCCCCGCAAGCGTTACCTGGCCGGCGCGAGTAAGTATCCACAATTTCACACCCCAAAACCTCCCACTACCTACCATACCCTATGCACCCCCGCAACCCTCCCGTCGCGTGGCGAGCAAATGTCGGTCGCGTTTCCAGCATCAGCATCAAGTTCCTGATTCCCATACAGACCACCTCGTGGCATCATGGGTTTCTTCAAGAGGTTCAGACGCCAAAAGAGCCCCAAGAAGAGCGCATCGCTGCCCCGGAATGACTTGTATGCGCCCACGACCTATGCATACCACGGCCCCGACCAAACACAGCGCCTGCCAGAGAACGTTCTCCGCCGCATCTTCGAAGAATTATGTCCGCATTCGGCCGACGAAACCCTCGATGGCAGCGAAGACAGCGGCCACGATGGCTGCATGAGCTGCGACATGCGGGACCTGGCGCATTGTGCCCTGACAACACGCCGGTGGTATGGCGTCGCAGCCGGTTTACTGTGAGTACACCAAATTGGTTCATGACGGGTCAGATTACTGACCTCCACCAGCTACAATAGCATACGCATCGATGCCGTCCACTACTGCGAGCTCGAAGAGGTATACGCGGACCAACGCCGACGGAAGTCGCGGAACGGCGAGGACCTCGATGCTCCAACGTTGCGCCTTCAGCAGTTCTGCCAAAGCGTGCGCGGCAATCAATACCTGGGACAGCGAGTGCGCTTCATCAAGCTACCTTACATGACCCGGGAGTCCTGCAAGGCTGATCTGGCTCGAACCGTATCTGCCTGCCCCAATTTGGAGTTCGTCGACCTCCCCGATGGCTTCTACAACGGTGATCAATCATGTCAGGTGCTGCGGCAGGAGCTACAGGCACGGTGCTCTCATATTCGGAAGATGAGATACGTCGAGGGCGGCGAGCAGGACCTCCAATCCTTACTTCATGGCTACTGGCAGGAGCTGGTTGTCATTGAACTCAACAAGGTTCACATTGAACCGAGTATTCTGAGGCAGGTCTTCGGAGTATTGCCACGTTTGAACGAGCTTATTGTGACCCACGTTTCCGAGCTGAACGATTCGATTTTCCACAATGCACCCGGACTACCATACTTTCCGGCCCTCGAAACACTCAAGTTGGAGAAGGTTCAAGGCATCACTGCAGAGGGGCTGGCAGAGTTCTTGTCCAATCCAGCTTGTGGCAACAGGCTACGGAATTTGCTCATCAAGAATTGCCATGGCGTCCAAGCTTCCTCACTGCATGTGGTTTTGAACGCGGCCTTAAAACTCAAGTCCTTGGAATATACTGCGACCGTCAATGCCGCCCTACCGCTGGATCCAATACCATCCATGACGTCTTATACGCTCCACAGATTGAATTACGAGATCATATCGGGTGGTCCGAACCAAGTCTATCCCCCAGCAGCGTCTTACTACCAATACTTGGCAAAGTCGCTGATGTCGAATTGCCTTCCAGCACTTCGACAACTATATGTTCGAGATCCAGAGTTTCCAGAGGTCTTGACATTAGCGCCGCCCATACGACCGTTCAGTGAGGCGCCGCCACCCATGTTCAACCAGCCACTAGAAGTCTATTCGAAGGGTCTTGACGAACTAGAGTGGATCTTTACTTCTATCATCCCGTCCGGACCAGGAGGGCGACGTATGTCTGTCACTGGTGGTCGACCCCTCAGCAGCTATTCCGCGCACAAGGGCCTGGGACCACAGTGGGGAGGCGACGCCAGAAAGTCCGTCGTGGTGCCCAATGGCTTTGGTGGCTTCCTGGCCATTCCAGCCGACGACGGACGGCCGCGTAGTGCAGGATTTGCATCTGCGCCCAGCGGTAGCTTTGGGCACAGCCACTCTGGCTCCCTTGGTGGTAACGGTGACCTTCTCCCTCCACGCGCCAGTTGGATGAGCCATGCTGGGCGAGAGAAGCGGGCTTCACGGGCCGATCTGTGGCGTTGAGCAGATCAGCTCAACTCGTCTTCTTCTTCTTCTTCTTCTTCTTCTTCATTTTTTCTCTCCCACACCATATTCCATACCATATCCATACGTTTCCTTTCTCTTCGTGCTGGATACCCATCCATTTTTTATCGTCTACAGGGGGTCTTCTGTACTATACGAGCATGAAATTCATCGTGTGCATGTGGCACGATATCATGGTGGGCAAATGGACATGATACCAAGACATGAGGGTTGTCGGGCTCTTTGTACATAAACCGCTAGTACGCTAACTACCATATTCATCTTTCGAGAAAAGGACCCGCACTGCTAATCGTCTCAGTATCTGCACAAAGTCGTCCCCGTCATATCATGACTGCGCTCCACATTCTCCCCACTCGCACCCCGCCCACTGCTTCTCCTCTTCCGCCTTGTCGAGCACACACTCCCCCTTCCTGACCATGTCTGCAACCACCTCCTTTGCTCTCGCCCTCCCCTCGCCATCCCCCTCCTCAACCCACAAATCCTCATGTCTCGCCGCGCACTCTAGATTCCACGTTCCCAGCGCCCGTCTCTTTCCCGCATCCTTTCTGCTTTCCTCGCTACTCGCTACCTCCGCCGCACCCGCACCCGCACCCGCACCCCCACGATCCACCCACGCAATCTCACTCCTGCCCCTCACATGATGAAACAATTCTGGACTCACGCTCCAGCACACCCACCCTCGATCCCGACAACTACGCAGCAGCGCGACGTCGAACGCGTCGACGACCCCGGCGTCGCCCTCCCGGGCCCAGGTCTCGAGGATGAGCGCCGCAGACGCGCGGTGCACGGCGTAGGCAAACGTGCAGAACGGGTAGATGGCGCGGTGCAGCACGCGGGCGGAGCGGGGCACGCGGAGCGTGGCGAGGAAGTGCGCGGTGTCTGGGTGCAGGAGCGCGGGGGCCGGGGTGCTGGGGTCGCGGTAGATGGTGGACGGGTGGGAGAGGTAGGTGGCGGGGGAGGGGAGGTCGTCGCAGTGGCCTGGGTAGAGGAGGGTGTATGATGCAGGGGAGGGCCAGTAAGAGCGGGGTGAGGGGAGGAGGGTACGCAGAGCGGCGGCGAGAAGAGGGATTTGTGTGTGGCGTAGGAAGAGGGAGAAGTCGGCGTCGTCTTCGAGGATGAGGGCTGTGGTGTGCGTGGTGGCGAGGAAGCTGGTGGTGGATTGTGTTAGTACCTATTTGTGAGCCAGTGATGAAGAGGTCCGTGGACATGAAGTGGGAAGGTGGTGAGGAGGAATTACTGTCGCAGTACGTGTAAATGGCCTAGCCATGCCCGTGCGCTTCCGTTGCTGATGGTGCTTCCTTGCTCAGCGCGGAAGGCGGTGATGTCGTGCGGTGTCCATGCTGGCTGCTCTGGTATCACGATGTCGATGTCTGTGAGATTGGCAGCCCATAGCAGGCCAGGTCTGCGTGGCGATTGTGCGTGCGAGACTGCGAGTATGGTGCCGAATCCGAGGGTCGAGTTTGCTGGCGTGATTGAGCTGGTTTGGGCATGCTGCAGGGATGGATAGATTTGGCAGGAGAATAGATAGAGTACGACTGTTACACTTAGGGCGAGGAGGTATGATTTGCGAAGCTTCATTATGGGTTATGTCGCTCGCTGGGAAGTCGGTAGTAGACTTGCTTGGCTTGAGGCTCTGGGGCCTCCATGATGGAGAATTTCATGTTGCGACAAGCAGTTGGTCTGTTGGCATACCTACGGTGAATGAAGGAAAGGAAAAATGACAACGAATTGATGTATACTTCCGTTCACGTGATCACAGCAGTCGAAACTGCCATGCTCCCCAGCTGTTTTTTGTGGTCGGTAACGTCTACTTGGTGCGTGATTGTCTTGGTGCATGATTGTGCGCCAGGTCGTTTGTGGTCATAACTCGTGACTCGTGAAGGAGATCGTGTGGACCAAGATCTGATGCTCGCAAGGATGCTCCGCCACGACTGAGACACGCCTGAAGAGGTAATTATAGGCTTGCAAGGTTGCACCAGTAACCACACGGCGAGATGTTTCGCTGGCGGACTGTCATCTGTACACGGCACCGGCCCATTCTCACCGTCGTTCTATGTGAGACGAGAGTTTGCGGATCAGGCCCATACCGGCCACGCAGGGCCAACTCAGGTCTGCGAGACTGCGACTCTGCACCGCTTCTGGGAGTCCGGGACGAGTCGTGGAGTCGTGGTAAGTCAGGCGACGGGGTTCTTGGTAGGGTGCGCGCATAGAGCTGCAGTCGATGATTGGCGTGCGAGTATGCGGGCAGGGGGCCGGGCAGCAGCCGTCAGCCTTGGACTATTGTTAGCGTACCTGAAACGGTCGGCTATTGCTCAGAGTGATTAGCTGCCCCTGAAGCCTAAACTCCTAGAATGGTCCAACTACGTAACAAGACACTTCGGGCCAGTTTCCAACCAAGTGATTGGTATCCGCCATATATGAGATGGGTGGTCTCTAATTACCTACAAGAAACCGCTGCCGTATAGCCCGTGTGGACTTGCCTCCCTGCCTGCCCTGTATTGTGCCCGGCCGTCCCCCCTCACTTGATGGGTGTGCCGCTCCTTGCTTCCACCTGCGCAGGAACGCCGCGTTGTGTCGCACAGCATTCTCGCGCACCATGGCCACCGAAACAATGCCGCCCTCGTCGGACGGCGCACAGAAGGCCTCGCGATACCGCAGCGTGAGACGCGCTCAGGAACAACACGCACACCAGCTGGGGCATTGCCAGCTCCAAGAGCCCGCGCCGCCAATCCCAGCCCCCCCAGCAGTCCCAGCAGTCCCAGCAGTACCGCCGACGCCCGCAGTGCCCGAGATGCAGTCCCAGACCGATGCGCCCGTGAGCAGGAGCATGAGTCGTTACCACCGCCGCCCGACAGTCTCGCACGCGACTCCCTCCCACGCGCCCCCGCCGCCGTCCGCCGCCCTGCACTCCCACCACGCCCCTCCAGCGGCACAGCTGCCCGCGTCCACATCGCGCAGCCGTGCCGTCAGCTCGCCTCAACATTCATCGCACGCCGCAAACATTGGCCAGCACCGCCCGAGGACCGCAAAACAACGCGCCGACGCTTCGCCACCTGTTCCCCATGACGCCCGCAACCAGTCCCTGCCTGGCGAGGACACCGCAAAGGAGCTTATGCATAGAGAGCGAGAGCGTCAGAGGCTGCTCAAGGAAAAATACGAGGCTGA
Organism: Coniothyrium glycines; assembly: GCA_025742365.1. Classification (NCBI taxonomy): domain Eukaryota; kingdom Fungi; phylum Ascomycota; class Dothideomycetes; order Pleosporales; family Coniothyriaceae; genus Coniothyrium; species Coniothyrium glycines. The sequence goes on from JAMXIJ010000028.1 coordinate 116,548, forward strand.
AGCGCGCGCACAGAAGGCACTCAAGCAGGCCGAGATTGACAGAGCAGAGAAGCAGCGCCAGGGTGAAGTAGACGCTGCGCGCGCCAAAGCGCTGGCAGATCTCGAGGCTGCAGACACGCTGCGCAAACATCAGGAAGAAGCTAAAGAGGAAAGGGAGCGCGGGAAGCGATTGCGCAAAGCAGAGGACCAGAAGATGCGCCAACAACGGGAAGAGGAGCTTCGCATGGCAAAGCAGGAGGAGAAGGAGCGCAAAGCTAGGCTCGAGGAGCGGTCGCGCAGAGTGATGGCATCTCCTCCCGTATCACCACCTAGGCCCGAGGACGGCGAGGCTGGACTCGGTGTGCTCAAGCGGAGAAAGGACGATGGTCTTGCCCACGAGCCACTCACCAAAACATCGAGTCCGCCACGGCTGAAGCTCAGTTTCGAGGAGCGCGAGCCAGAGACAATCCGTCCGGGCGGTGGAGGTGCGGTCCTCGGCATCGATGCGCCCACCTCCGCAGTTAATGCTGGGGATAGGGTAAGTCTACGAAGTTCTGTTAGACTTTGCAACACTGACAATCGCGACAGCGCGTCAACGTGGTGTGCAACAAGAAGCGCATTGCCCTCCCCGTCATCCCCACCACGACTCCACTGGATCTGATCAAGACCGCTGCGACCATTTTGACTGATCCAATCGACGTTCGGACAGCAGTCATCTCTGAGATGTTCACCAAAGTCAGTATCACACGGCCGCTTCGCAACTATGAATATGTCCGAGACGTAATGAACTCATGGGATTACGACACCCAGAACGAACTGACCATCATCGACTCTGATGTAGACGGTATCAACCAGGACGACTTGCTGTCGTACAAGGTCTCGGAAACCCGTCCAGAGGGAATGTCATGCTTCATCCAGTACTCAGCAAGGCCTGGCAAATGGACCAAAAAGTATCTGACTCTCCGACCCGACGGCCAGCTAGTCATGGCAAAGAACGAGAAGACGAAGGAAAAAGACCAGGAGAACATCTGTACTCTGACGGACTATGATATCTATTCCGTCACACAACAAAAGCTGGCCCGGGTGAAACCACCAAAGAAGATATGTTACGCGGTGAAGAGTATGCAAAAATCCAACATTTTCGCCGACGAGTCACAATACGTCCATTTCTTCTGTACAAACGATCGAAACACCGCCACCATGTTCTATAGAGCAATACAAGGCTGGCGTAGTTGGTACCTGAAGTTTCAAAAGGGTGAAGGTCTCAAGAAGAAGACACCAGCATCCAGAAACGTCTCGGGTGCTGGCGCAGGTGCAGGCGCAGGCGCAGTGCAGACAGCGTCATCGCACACGCGGGGAGAATCTGTGGGCTCGCACTATCAATTGGGAGCATTCACATCTCTGCTTGACATGGACTCGTTCAACAAGACTCTGGACTCGATCGAGGTGCATCGGCCTGGTGAGTACCCAGATAATCAGCCGCTCGGCAAACTCGGCTCGCAGGCAATGCATGCAAGGAAGAAGTCGGTCCGGCAGAAACAGCCTCCTCCTGCAGCATTTGGTAGAAGTGGTCTGGCAGGTAAAGCCACGTCTCAGCCACTGGGTCGCTCAGGCTCTGTGCGGAGAAGTGTCGACCAGCAAGAGGAAGACACGTTCGCTACTGGTGGCCTTCTTGGTCGGGCGTATACCCAACGGCAAGCTGCATTACAAGCCCGAGACCAGAGTCAATCAGGGCCTTTTACTGACGGGCCTTCGTTGCTGAATACCAACGTGGGACTTTTCAACCAGGCGGCAGCCAACGAGTCAGGCCTCACGCGCAATTCCTCTGTTCGCAGCAACCACCACCGACGAACCTCGAGCGATCTGCACCGAAGTGTTTCGAAACGGGCACCCGGCGCGCCTGCGCCTTTGGTTGACTTGACTCCAACCTATCGTCCACCGCCACAATTCGCCAATAAGGGGAAAGGGTTCAATCCAGGTGCTGGTGCTGGACCGTTAGTGGAAAGTGCCACATCGCCCGAAGAAGCCATTCAGGTGCCCTCGTCGACAGATTGGCGTGCTGGTCGACCGGGGGGTTCGCGTGCTGCGCACGGTACATATGGTAGTGCTGGAGTTGAGCGGACACGATCGTTGAAGGGTCGGGGCGAGCCATTGGCCGCATATACTCAAAACAATCACTCAGGGGCGCCTGAAGATGACACGAACGCCTTTACTGGTGGTGGTCTGCTAGCGCAATCAGGCTATGCCCAAGGACCCGCTACTGGTGGTCGTGGGGTCATGGACGGGTCCAAAGCCAGAGGGCCTATGCTTGACATGCGAGACGAGAAGCAGTTCAACGCAGGAGGACTCCTCTCTGGACTTGCAAACACAAATGCGCCTATCATAGATCGCTCAGGCAAGTAGTTTCTGCCTGATAGCATGAGGAGTCGCGGGAGGGAAACAGTCATGTGGTGATGCGGGTACATTAAGCATTTTTATTTGGAGTTTGATATCCAGGTGGTGCGATACAACTGGAGCAGATGGTGCCCAGACGGCTCTGCAATAGGTTTAGGTTCTAGCTTGCTTTCAGCTTTGCTTGTGTCGGTAGTTCATGCTGATCCTGCCATGTCTTATGCATGGCTTGAATCAAAACTTCAAGCCACTTCGTTTTTTTACCGGTCATCCTCCCGATGGACAAGGCACGAGGTCACAGTGGGCGGCAGTGGCTGTGGCGGGCGTTCACGTGTCTTCAGCCGCCTCCACCCAGGCCCACAGAAATGCGCGCGGAGGGCGCTACCATGATCCCACCCCCAACGGCAACCCCGCATCGGCGGACTTATGACGGAGTGCGTGCAGCAAAACATGCAGCTGCTCGGCACTAGGTGCACGGCAAGCTCTGGGATTCATCTTGCTGCCTCCTTGTGCGAAGCAACCCGATCCAAATAAGGACGCACGCAGCAGAGGAGCAGATGAGAACAAGTGCGTGCTTCGGAACTCGGGACGTGCTCGGAAACAAATTTCCACGGCCAAAACTGTTGAGCTGTTGACTCGCGAGCTTGCCCGTTGCGCCGCCCAGCCTCAGTCAACAACGCGAACCGCGGGGGAGAAAACTTTTTGCTTGCTGGGCCCCATGCGCGGCCGCTGTGGAGAGGGCGGATTGGCGCCCTGGAGAGCATCAGCGACAGTGGCTGTTGATCAGTGCCATTGTGGTGTGCTGAGTGTGCGGCGCTCGTTACCTCGTATACGCTATGGGGCGACGTCATCCTTGGACCTTAAAGCATCGACGGAAGCTCTGACCCAGGCCCAACCTCCACACAGTCCACGCTTCAGGTCTAGCAACGAACGTGCGCCAAACAACAAAAGTCCCAGAGCAGCGCGCTTTTGCACACTGCAGAGCTTCTTTTGTGTTTGTCCTCCCACAAACGGCAGAGTGCTTGTCCTGCAGCGCGGTCCCTACCAATACACGGCTCAACTGCATGCGCCCGCTTTATACCTAACTCGTCCCGTGGCCAGACTTGTAGGCAAATTCCAGCAGAGGGTAATACACCCGCTTGTCTAGCGTGCCCGCCCGCAGTAGCTCAACCAAGTCCCCAGTTCATTCACATTGCTCCCTCGGCCCTCTGAGCAGCGCTTTCCTCGATAGCTCCCCCCATCTCGCATTCCACGCCAGAAGCAGCCTGCGTCCCACACAACACAGTCACAATGGCGACCACAGCAAGAGACGTGCAGAACCACGTCCTGTTCGAGGTCGCGACAGAAGTCGCCAACAGAGGTACCATCATCTGATCCCTCTCCCAGTCAGGGACAGCTGCTGACGTCTCTACAGTGGGCGGTATCTATTCAGTCCTCAAATCCAAGGCCCAAGTCACCACCGCCGAATATGGCGCAGCATACACACTCATTGGCCCATGGAACAGGGCATCGGTAAGTCGTTGAACCCAACCAAGCGTCGCGTTTGTCCTGACCAGAATGACAGGCGGCCGTCGAAGTCGAGCCCATCGAGCCCAAGGATCCAGCTCTCGTTGCGACCATCAAATCTATGGATGATCGCGGCATCAAGACCTTGTACGGACGATGGCTGATTGATGGCGCCCCGCGCGTGCTCTTGTTCGACACTGGCACAGGCTACAGATGGCTTGACGAGTGGAAGGGCGATCTATGGTCTAGCACTGGCATTCCGTCTCCTCCCGGCGATTCCGAGACCAATGAGGCCATTGTCTTTGGCTACCTCGTTGCATGGTTTCTGGGCGAGGTGAGACAACACCACAAAAGACATCCTACGAATACATGCTGATCCTGATCCAGTACGTATTCCATGAAAAGAAGCGCGCTGTCATTGTCCAGTTCCACGAGTGGCTGGCAGGTGTCGCCGTACCGCTTTGCAAGAAGCGTCGCATTGATGTTACTACCATCTTTACGACCCATGCAACTCTCCTCGGTCGATACCTCTGCGCTGGCTCAGTCGATTTCTACAATAATCTGCAATACTTTGACGTAGACGCGGAAGCTGGGAAGCGTGGAATCTACCACAGGTACTGCATCGAGCGCGCGGCTACGCACGCCGCCGATGTCTTCACCACCGTGTCCCACATCACCGCATACGAGAGCGAGCATCTACTGAAGCGCAAGCCCGATGGTGTTCTGCCCAACGGCCTGAACGTTAAGAAGTTCTCTGCAACCCACGAGTTTCAGAATTTGCATCAGCAGGCCAAAGTCAAGATCAATGACTTTGTGCGAGGACACTTTTACGGTCACAATGATTTCGATCCCGAAAACACCCTCTACTTCTTTACGGCCGGTCGCTACGAATACCGCAACAAAGGTGTGGACATGTTCATCGAGTCTCTGGCTCGCTTGAACCACAAGATGAAGAACGAGAATTCCAACATGACGGTTGTGGCTTTCATTATTCTACCAGCACAAACTACATCTCTGTCAGTGGACTCGTTGAAGGGCCAGGCTGTTATCAAATCGCTCCACGACACCATCAATAACATTGCGGAAAACGTTGCGAAGAAGCTGTTTGAACGCTCCCTGACATGGACAGAAGGCTCTGAATTGCCCGAGGATAAAGATTTGCTCTCGCCTGCTGACAAGATCCTGCTCCGCCGACGTCTGTTCGCTATGAAGCGCCACAATCTGCCCCCGATCGTAACGCACAACATGGCCAACGATGCCGAAGATCCTGTCCTGAACCAGCTGCGCCGTTGCCAGTTGTTCAACCACCCCTCTGATCGCGTCAAGGTCGTGTTCCATCCTGAGTTCTTGAATTCCGCCAACCCGGTCCTGCCCCTCGACTACGATGACTTCGTGCGCGGAACCCATCTCGGTGTTTTCTCATCATACTATGAGCCCTGGGGTTACACTCCAGCAGAGTGCACTGTCATGGGTGTGCCCAGCATCACAACCAACTTGTCTGGTTTTGGCTGCTACATGGAGGAACTTATCGAGAATGCCCAAGACTACGGTATCTACATTGTCGATCGAAGGATGAAGGGTGTGGATGATTCTGTAAATCAGCTAGTCGACTACATGTTTGACTTCACCAAGAAGAGCAAGCGCCAACGCATCAACCAGCGTAACCGCACGGAGCGCCTTAGCGATTTGCTAGACTGGAAGCGAATGGGACTTGAGTACGTCAAGGCCCGCCAATTGGCTTTGAGGAGAGCGTACCCTGCGGCCTACGACGATGACGAAGAACCAGATTTCTTCAGCTCGCAAGAGGCAAAGATCTCGAGACCACTGTCAGAGCCTGGTTCGCCACGTGACCGCTCCGGCATGATGACTCCTGGCGATTTTGCATCACTTCAAGAAGGTCGCGAGGGGCTGAGTACCGAGGATTACATTGCGTGGAAACTCCCGTAAGTCTAGCCTAAGCTTCCATTGCGAAGACTCGACTAACAGCGTACCAGTGAGGAGGAAGAGCCTGATGATTTTACTTTCCCCCTGACCTTGAAGACCAAGAGTAAGCCTAATTCAGGCGCTAATACCCCCACTCTTCCTGCTGCAGCAAACGGTACTGATTAAAGGATGACAGAGTAAAGACGAGGTGGAGAATTGAGTAGAACTCGCATAGCATAAGTTAACCACATTTCCTATTGTTCGACTTGGTTCTTAGCACGACACTGCATTGCGAAGAGGAGTCGCCGATGCTGGCGGTGGGACGATGTATTCTAAGGCTGTTACTTCCATATTCCTTGATTGCGCAAAATCTGACAAACGACTTCAAAACGCACTGCTATCACCAAGCACTGGCACATATCTTCATCTTTGAGCTGAAACTGTCAAACAAAAACAACTTCACAATTGGCTTGCTGTCCAAACATGCCCGATTGCCCTACGAAGCACGCATTTTATTGCTCGCTCGATCCTTCGAAATGGGAGCAGATATGTGGCTCTCGACAGCGTGGCGCAGTCGATTAGGGAGATTACTTTTCTGAGACAGGATGGGCCAACGTTATTCTTGGCTGGGACGTGCTGGAAGAGGGACGTGCCTGCATCAGGATCCGCTTGCGTACATGATTTCAGGGCACAGATGCTTGTCGAGTCCACTTACCGACAATGCCCTGCTTGCGATATTGCCCGAGATGGCATACTTGACTTGTGTGCGGATTGCTACCGGTACTACCTAGGTATAACCACCTTGGAACATAAAATCCCTCGACGGTTTTCTCATTCAAATCGATCCGGAGGAATCCGGAATAAGGCGCGATGAAGTAGAGCAGTTAAAGTTCCCTCTTCGACATGGTGATGCTTGTGCGCGGGGCACGGATCCGGTGGACGCAGCACCCAACTTTCCCGTGGTCGAGACATTTGCTTGGCGTCATTGACCATGAACTTACATCCGACATCTCCCTTTTGACCAACCACTACCACACCTCCTTGTCCACCCTTTCACCCACGCGCTAGGTGTCCCGGCTTCTCACCTCTTTCTTCACACACAAGTACAATGACCCTTCCAAACGCTTTGTTCACGCGACGCGCCACCGGGTCGGTCCGTTAACTCTAAGCGCTGCTGGCGCGGTGACCAACAACTGTGAAGGACCACGCAAGCAACCAACGCCCTTCTTATGATAAGCGCGTTGCGACCGCTTATCAACCCTCGAACTACAAGCAACCTCACAGCCACCGCTCAACCTCCGCCGTCGATACTATATAAACATCTCGGAAGACTTGAAAGGCCGCATTGCGTGCCATATCGCAGCGATGTTTAGCGGCTTCATCTGGTTGCGCGAGCGGATGCCGAAGAAGGGGAGGTTCTCGAAGCTGCGACCCAACTTCAACTTCATATATTTACATTGTATGTTGACCGAGACTGCCTGCTGTCACGAATTTAATCAGTTCGCAGATACATATATTATAACATGGACGCTTGTCGGATCGATCATCATGTATGGCGATGGCGGGATAGATTACATCGATGCGCTTTTCTTTGCGAGTGGGTCGGCGACGCAGAGTGGGCTCAACACCATCGATGTCAATCTTCTCTCCTTGTACCGCCAAGTCTCAATGATGCTGATTACTTGCGTGTGCACTCCTATTTTCATCAACACCATGGTCGTCTTTGTACGCCTATACTGGTTCGAGAAGCGCTTTCAGAATGTCGTGATAGAGTCACGAAGCAATCGAGGGCGAACACGGACAATGTCAAGGCGGAAAAGTGAGATGAAGGCTGAGTTGGACCGCAATCTTGGACAAGAAGAGGCAGGCGTTGGCGATCGCGAGATCCGTGTCCTACGCGAGGCTGATGGACATGCGGAAGGCGGCGTCATCGAGGATAAACAAAAGTTCGCCGAGGGTTTTGATGATGCTGGCATCCGCAATCACTCAAGCTCGGACTCGGACGTTGATCCTCTTGAACGGCCCCAAACTCCAGCGGACCAGCACATGCCCAACATAATGTGGGCACCTGATCTCAGTACACCTGCGAAGCAAGAGCGCAAGCGCCTTGAGGACATCCACCAGTCTCCAGAGGAACGACTACCGGAAGCCAACAAAGAGAGGAGTATTGCCTTTGTTGAAGCACAACGGAACCCGCAGCAGAAACCAAAATTGCGTATCCCGGGGCCTCGTGATTTTGATCGAGGTCTCGTTCCTGAGAAGGTTGAAGGAGACGACCACCTCAGTAGGATTACCAGCAGAATCTCCCATGATTCTTATGATGGCAGACGCGAACGGTCGAATTCAGTGCCTCCCACTCTGCTTGGGGAAGCCCGGCCATTACGAAACCACATCACCATCGATGTACCACAGCGAGATCGTCCTACCACCGGCGCGTCTGTTTACGATCGACAACGAGGAAAAGCATCGGATGTGGACACGTCCACTCCGGACCCCTTACAACAGATTCGCAGCAGGTCGAAGTCACGCACACTCGCCAGCTTTCTGACCAGGACCAAGGAGGAAGACGAAGACCCGATGCCATACCTCAGCTGGACTCCGACGATTGGACGAAACTCCAATTTCGTAGATCTTTCTGAGGAGCAACGAGAGGAGCTTGGTGGAATCGAATATCGAGCTCTGAAGGAGCTGGCAGTGATATTGGTCGCGTACTTTGTTGGTTTCCACCTTCTTGGCATGGTCTGTCTAACGGCATGGATCAATAGCACCCGCTTTCAAGCAATACCCGAGGCTGTTGGTGTCAGTCCTACCTGGTGGGGCTTCTTCACTCCGGCATCGATGTTCAACGACTTGGGCTTCACACTAACACCAGACTCGATGATCTCCTTTCAACAGTCTGCGCTTGTTCTCCTTCTTGGCAGCTTTCTCATCATCATCGGAAATACTGGCTTTCCTTGTATGTTGCGATTCGTCATCTGGCTTTGCTCGAAGTGCGTCCCGCGTGGTAGTGGGGTGTGGGAGGAGCTACGCTTTCTACTCGACCACCCGCGTCGATGCTTCACGCTTTTGTTTCCAAGCAAGGCCAATTGGTGGCTTTTTGCCGTCCTGGTTCTACTCAATGGAATCGACTTGATATTCTTCATCATCCTCGATGTAAGTGGACCCGCAAAGCATTTGAAATACACATAGTTAACATGGCTTAGCTCAATGATGAGACCGTCACTAATATCCCTGGAGGTTACCGTTTCCTCGCAGGCCTCTTCCAAGCTGCCGCGACCCGCACTGCTGGCTTTGCTGTAGTCAACATTGCTGAGCTGCATCCGGCTATCCAGGTTAGCTACATGGTCATGATGTACATCTCCATCTTCCCCATCGCCATGTCCATGCGTCAAACGAACGTCTACGAGGAGAAGTCACTCGGTGTCTGGGCCGATGAAAACGAAGACGAAGCACAATCCTCCTACCTCTCGCACCATTTGCGCCGCCAACTCTCATTTGATCTCTGGTTCGTCTTCCTCGGCTTCTTCCTTATCGCCATCATCGAAGGCGCGCGTCTCGAAAACACAAACGAGTACGCCTTCTCCCTCTTCTCTGTGCTCTTCGAGATAGTCTCCGCCTACGGCACCGTCGGCCTTAGTCTCGGCTTTCCCGGCACAAACGCCTCCTTCTCTGCACAATTCAAGACCTTATCCAAACTCATCATCATCGCCATGCAAATCCGCGGTCGCCACCGTGGCCTGCCCTACGCGCTCGACCGCGCCATCCTCCTCCCGTCCGAAGCCCTCCACCAAAAGGAAAACGAGGACGCAACAAGACGAGCCAGACGCGGTAGCAATGCCGTCAGTACGAGCGGTAACATGGACGCCGTCACCCGCCAGGGCACGGGCTTCAGCCACCGCAGCAACGCATCCGCGGAGCAAGCTAGATCTACAATAGCTGATCGCTTCCGCCCAAAACAACTAAAGCGCATCCTCAGTGGAGCCTTCAGCGCGGGGCCGACTACAGCAAGCCACCGGGAGAAGAGAGCTTGATTTTTGTAGCTCTTTCCTTTTTTTTTATAAACAAACACGTCTCCAACGATTTCAAGATTCGGGAGCCGGTTTACAATAGAGGCGCATTGGCGTTTCCGTCGGTGTTGTATAGGCGTGGTGGTGGTGATCTGGGGGAAAAGGCAAACACACACAGTAGAAATTTTCTTTTTTCTTGTGCAGCATGGGAATGGGGAGGGCCAAGAAGGACATATCCACATACATGGTAAGATTTCTTCTGTTTGATAGCGTTCTCGCGTTTTGCGGTACTGGGTCTGGGTCTGGGTCTGGGTCGGGGTTCTTTTCTTTTTCTTTTTATGTATATTCTTCCCTTGAAACGGCCGCGGTACAAATGGACAAGGGGTCAGGCGCTGGAGCTACCTACCTAGGCATTGGCTCCTTTTTGCAGCCCGTTTCGTTTGTGTGTGTGTGTGTGTGTGTGGGTGTGTGCATGTGCATGAATGCCATCGTATCCCCCATGTCCCCACGTCCCATGTCTTCTTGGTTCCCATGGTCATTAAGTCTGTTGAACGCAATGGCTTGTACCATTCAATGACAATGATACCCAGTAGTTGCGGAGATGCAAGTGGGTGGTGGGAGACGCTGTTGTCTTAGTCGTTTGTGCCGATACCTATGTGTACCGGTAGCTGGGATGGGTTGTGTACCGGTACCTACCTTATGTACCTAAGGAATCGTCGTGTTGGCGCGGCGTGGTGCTGCATGCTTTTATGGCTACCTACTTACCTACCTACCTAGGTACCTACTTATCGGTCAAAGCGAGCAGCATCTAGGTACCTAGGTAGGCAAGAGAGGGTTCCCGGGGCTCGAGGATCCGCGTAGCCCACTTACGCTTTTCGAGAAGCGTTGGTGGGTGGGTGGGGGGGACGGTGTGTGTACCGTAGCTGGTGTATATTGTGCAAAGCTTCATCGTGAACGAGAGCAAAGTATGTACGGGTTTCGGTTAGACGAATGGAGAACAGCTGTAGGTAGTCTGCTTGAACGCCATGGATGGCTGGTTTGTTCGACTTGTTCTCGGCAATGGGGGAAGCCCCTTCGAGATGCATGTGTTGGACGACTTTTGTTCTTGGGCAATGTTTGAAGGATGAGTTTGCTCCCAACTACCGGTATCTCTGGGCCAGCTATAGCCAATATACAAGCAACATGTTCAGTCAAAACGTACCATGTGACGTTAGCAAAAATCGTCCACCAGGCAGAACCTTGCAACGAAGAGATATAGTTCTGGTGCGAAGTCATTGTGATGGCACGATGATTGCGTCGCATTGCTGTGTAGAGTTCGTATGGAACGGCAGAGGAAGACAGAGTTCAGCGCAGGATGATATGGGCAGGTAGGCGAAGTCGAGTCGTGGTTCGAAATGTTCGGAAAGAGAAGATCAGCATCGAAGAAACTCGTGCTTGGACGCATTTTGATAATTTTGTCTCATTTGTTCATTTGTTCAATTGATTTATTGTACATCATAAGTCGTTAATCATAAGCAAGCCCATCAAGGCTCATCAATTGCACCGCCGACGTTATTGCTCTCCTGGCTACATGGGTATCACATCAGTCGTCGTTAGGCGATCAGCCCGTCTCGAAGTCGTTCCTATAAGACAGTGACCGCCGCCTTGCTTTTCGCTATGTTCTGCGATGACAAAAGCATCTCTCTCAGGCGGGACTCTACCTTTGTCACATCCTGTTGGGTGCTAGTAATTACATCTGACGACCGTGGCCATGGTAACCAAGACGATATCGATCTCAAAGGCCCTACTCTCATGTGCGGTGATGGCAAGCTGATCGAGGATGCTTCGTGTTGGCGCGATATCACCCTGCGCGGTGCCACCGTACGGAGGCGAGCCTGCGACGTTCCTTCCTCTTCAGGCACGTTATCCAAAGCATTAGATGTATCGAGCGATAGATGCTTCGAGGCTGAGGGTGCATTGAGTAGAGTTATCGCGGGGCACAAGGACGATGTTGCTGAAGAATGGACTGTCCAAGCCGGCCCCTGAGGTATCTGCGGACTGGCTGGCAATGAACTGGCCATGTCTTGCTCGTGAAAAGTGTCGTTATCGATGGCTCTACGCTTGCCACTGCTACCACTGATCACACTCTTAAGACTGCCGTACGCAGACTGACTCCGCTTTCTACTACTTCCTGTCATGCCTTCTTGGGCTAGCATTTCGCTCGAGCTGCTCGCTTCTGGGACGGCGGTCAACGTGTTCTCTGCTGCCGTCCAGCCCTGAGTAACCCTATGCAGGCGGCCTCGTCCTGTGAGGGCTCCTGTACTCGCAACCCAGCCAGGTCCGCCTCCGGTTATTTCTCCTTGGGGAGGAAGATGGGCATCATACTCATCGGCGAGACTCATTCTGCTCTTGGCGCAGATCTCAGCGATGGCGTCGATGGCGTCTCTTATCTCTGGGTCTACGGCGCGGAGTATAGCTGAGAAGGAAAAGTCGTCTACAGACGGCAATTGGTCGCTCCTGCTAGCCAGGCCTGCCGTCAAGGCAGAAATGCTGGTGTGCCCATTCATTGCAAACGATCGCGGTGTGTTGAAACCCGATCCAGGTCGGGACGTGTGGCGCGACCCAGAGTAGGTCCGTACAACAACTGGTTGGCTCGTCACAGTAGTCCGACTGGAGGCAGACTTGGCTGGCTTGCTTTTGGCAGGCGAGGAGTGGAAAGCAGGCGCATTGAGGGCGCGCAGTGCTGCAGACTGCGTGGGCGGAAGCGTATTCGTCAATGTTGTTGTCGTACTAGGCACCGAGCCTGTGCTTGCTGTGAGGTCAGACCCTGTCTCTTGTGCATCGAGCACTGGCGCGTGGGTGAAGATAGCTGGCACTGTGTCGTCAGAAAGGATGGGCTGCGCTTTAGGCGCAGGCGTGGTGTTGTCTCCCCAAAGACTAGAGAAGACACTGAAGGCTCCCGGCTGTCTGGGGATCGTTGCGGGCGTCACTGTTGAGGGCGCACTTGTCTCTGCGACACGGGAGCTGTGCTCATCGTGGTTCGTCCGAGGGGTACCAGATTGCGAGCGCAACGGCTTCCGTGATGGGTCGAATGGGAGATTTGAAACGGGGCCAGAGTCGGGCATTGTGGATTCTGCTTCTACTGGAGCTGCAGGTCAATGCATGGTCGCTATGCGACGCAGTCTGAGTTGTTAGACGGGGGCTGCGGTGATCTCGGGAGATGCGCTGGCCGCTTCGGAACACCCTTGGCGAATTACTTCCCTCTATTGTGCAGCACCACACCTGCCATCAGTCAATCATGGCACAAGCGGCAGTGATATCCGAGCATGTCATCAACCACTCGTCCACATGTTCGGCTCTTCTATCATCGACATTTCTTCTACACGGCTGCATCTTAGCCCGGATCAGTAAAGCATCTTCTCGTCAGCACCACCATGGTCATCTCCTGCGGGTGCCGTCGCCTCCTCCAGCTGCTTGATAATCCACGGAACTAGTCCTATAGGCATTTCATCCAGAATCTGCATCTCAGCTTTGACGTTGAGCATCAACATGGTCTGAAGCTCCCTTCTCCAGTCTTGCTCCCGACCGTCCACGGCACATAGGTCCCATTCCAGCATCCTTATCGCTCTATTGCGATCTCTTGAAGTCAGCCTCATCAGCCCTTGCAGTTGGACAGCAGCGTCTCCTTCAGGTCGGACCTCATTCTGCGACGTCTGACTGATGTGTTGGCTTTTTATTCCGAGCCAGCGTATGTGTGACAGCCCGGATACTTGCGTGTCATTTTGTGCAACAATTTCGTGGGCCAGACGGTACGAACCATATTTGTACGTGGATAAAATCGCCAACCCATCAGGATCAAAATCAACTAGGGCAAGAATAGGTATATGCTCGGCCTGCTCTACGATCTGGTGCAAGACTTTCCTCGAAGCTAAATCAGGATATCCCTTGGCCTTTGTCGAGTGAGCTTCGCCTAAATTACGTGAAAAAATGACAATCTTACTGTTAGAATAATTCCTTGTGAATACAGAGACTGCCAACAGGGAGAAGACGTCAAGGATCGAAAGGTCGCCTGCTTTTGATTTAGCAGATTTATCGCTCTCAATTGTGCTTATGACAGGCATACCTCTTTTTCGATGATGAGGACCCACCGTACGAGGGCTAGATCAACATGATCGCCACTTTCTAAAGACGGAACCAGAATCCCCTAATACAAATGAGCTCTCAATAGCAAACAGCGATGGACTTGCTAACCTCTCGTTCGCTTAGGCTCTCCACTTTCTGACCGTTCTTACGGATCAAACTAAAGTTTCCAGCAATGAGGCCTTTGGCGGCAGCAGACTACGTTTTCAGCATGCCGCACTAGCGAGAATAACATGTAACGTACTATGTTGAGTTGAGATCGAGTACACCCGAGAGTGAAGGCTAGGTCATCTATGTAACGGTCGACAACTGATTGCTTGACGAAGAGGTCCGGGTGCCGATAGTAGAGGTCTCTGTCATTGTCAACTAAACCCATAACGCTTTTGAGCGTGGTCCAGAACCTCTTGGTCATACTCGTGTTGTTCATGAGACCAGTATGAATGAGTTCAAGGATTCGCAATAGAACGGCTGTTTACACATTAATTTCGTTCGCCACTCTTGAGGTGTACAAACTGAAAGTCCAAGCTTCTTTACTTGTTGCTCCAGGAAAACTTATGCGGCGAAGTTTAGGCTCGCAAACCATTTCATCATTGTCGGCAACTTTGGTCGAACGCCTCGAGTTGACGGGTCTGGACTTCAGCGTTATATGCGTAAAGTGACCACCAGCAAGTATACTGTTGACGATGTGTTCAAGTATACATTCGATTTGGCTGATGACTCCGGATCTGCAGGATATTAGGCAAGTCTGACACCAGGTCATACTTCAATCTCTCTTACCCAACGCCAGGCGGAAGGCCGATGTGGCTGGAGTGAGGTATCAGCTCGAGCGCACTGTAATCATCATCGTCGAAGAGAATATCATCTTCGAGTTGACACTCTGTCGTCAACGGCTCCATCAAGGGACTTTCGATGTCCAACGAAATCAGTGTATCGTCAACGTCTGCAAATAGTAGGTCATCTTCAGTTAGCTCAGCCAAGTTAGAACCTGAAGATGACTGTGAGGCTGCGTTGCCAAACAAGATATCGCACGCTTCGTTTGCTTCCATGGTTAGAGTGGACATTTAGTGATCGACATCGCACGCAGAGGACGAGCAGTAACGAAACAGCACAATGGAGACGACGCCAGGAGATGGAGAGGTGCTTGCAAGACGTGAGAGGAGGGATGACTGAGATAAGTTCTGGCGGGACATCTACAACTGGTAGGTGCGAAAGGTCGGTCCATGCAACAGGGCAGGAGCGACCAAGTCATTTAAATAGGATAGCCGATGAATAGATTAGCATCAGCCGGACAATTGCTGTAAGACCACTTGAGCAATTCTGCGGGATGGTCTCCTTGTGCGATCATGACGATCAATACTGAGGACTCCAGTCCGAGGCATGACTAGGCAGACGTCTCCCACTTCATTGCGATACAATCGGGCGTTATACAAGAAGGTAGGTGTTTGTCGCTCGATCAAGTAGAGCCTTCGTGCCATTTCATATCGAGTCGTCGAGTCGTCGAGTCAGGAGTCGCTGGAGTGCTTACATAATGCGCCTGGGAAGGGCTGGTCAGGGTGAGTGGAGTTCGTGCCTAACGCGCCTTCCCCGATGAAGTAACTGGCACACCTACTTTTGTGGAGACGTGCGCAACGCGCGACGCGCCTCGCTCGAACGCGCTTTCCAATGCTCTCCATCTCCACTGCCACAGTTCGATCAACTGCACCACGCTATATTCACACCACTTGCGCTTTTCCTGCCGCATATATACGCCATTCGGACGTCTGTCACGCTCCGCTCCCTAGACATCCTCGCAATTATGGAAGACCCAGCTCCCATGCCGCCTCTGCCACAGAAACGTCCTCTGGATGAGGACATCGAGCCGCCATTCTCAACACCTGTCAAGCAGATCTGCTCAGAGGCGTCTACACCATTATCAGTACTCTCTGTTCAGACACCGTCGCCCACGATGAGCACCGCCCTCAGCTCAGCCGCTGTGCTTAGCAACACAAATGACGTCCTTGCGTCTCACCTGGCGCCAGCTTCGAGCAGCACACGACCAGCCAAGCGACGCAAATTGACCCAGCAGGAGAAGGACGATCAGCGTCTAGACAAAGAGGCAAAAGCGAAGGCACGAGCAGACAAGAAGGCGCAGAAAGAGGCCGAGGAGACATTGAAGGCCGAGCAGAAGGCTCGGAAGGACGACGAGAAGCGCGAGAAAAAGCGGCAACGTGAGGTGGAACAACAGCAGAAGGAGGACGAGAAACTTAAGAAGGAACGGGTAGGTCAACTACCCCCAAGCCGTTGTATTCGCAGTCGGGCCTCACCAAATCATGCTAACAATTCACAGTCTCAGATGAGACTCAATGCCTTCTTCGCGAAGCCCAAAGACACTGCAGGAAGTGGAGGGCAGGCCGTGGTAGAGTTGTCCCAGACAGACAGCAAACTTCCTGTATCAATATCAGGCACGTCAGCAGCATCTACTAACTCGATGCCTGCTTCGCCACAGAAGTTAATTGTTAAAAACGCCCAATCAGACTACGAGCGTTATTTCCTACCGTTCAACCTCCCTGCGCATTCGATATTAGCGCCAAAGCACACTTTCCTCGATGAACCGGACAAATTGGCTGCTGCCCAAACGCGACTGGATGATCTGATCGCGCACCACGTCTCTGTTGTGGAACTGACGCGCGAGTCTTTGAAGGACGCATTTCCAGCTCGACAGAGGCTGCGTCTCAACACCCCAACCATGGCTGATGTTGTGAAATGCCACAACGGCTCGGACCAGAACCCCGTTGACCTAACTATCGAGGCGAATGTTGGCTCGCAACAATCATCGGACATGCTGAAAGAAATTCCTATGAAGTATCTTCACTTCGCCGAAGACGTTCGACCACCGTTTTATGGCACGTACACTAGATCATACACAGTTGTCGAGGCTCGTCATCTTGCCCGCAACCCATCAAGGCGAATCCGTGTTGACACCAACTATGACTACGACTCAGAGGCCGAATGGGAAGAGCCTGAGGATGGAGAGGATCTTAATTCAGATGGCGAGGAAGATGTCGATGAGGACGCAGAAGATGACATGGATGGCTTCCTTGATGATGAAGAGGACCCACAGTTGAAGCGTCGACTCATTAGTGGAGATTTGGTTCCAATCAGCACTGGTCTTTGCTGGCAGGGAAGCGACAACATGTCAAGGCTGAATGATGGATCAGGGGCGATATGCACTGACTTCAACGACTTCGCTATGGGGTTTCTATTGGAGCCTTATCCTCGCTCTATTGACCCTTTCTCGACTGCGTACTGGACGCCAGAACCTATAGTCAACCCACCAACCATCGCTTCCGTGGTCGTGAATGGTGCTGGCAATGGCCCGATGCAACCACCCAGAGCACCACTCGCTCAACGAAATATGAATGGCCTGCTTAATACCATGAACACACCCAAAACTGCAACATCCGGCGTTATGTCTAAGCAAACGAAAGCTAAGAGAATGATCCCGGCCGAGCAACTACCGGCGTTCAGAGCTGAGATTGACGGCAAAGACCTTACGAAGATCGGGATGATAGAAGCATTGAAGAAGGTATTTCCCAAGCTACCTAAGGATGCCATCACCAACACATTGAGCGTGGTTGCCGCTAGAGTTGGACCGACGGAGAAGGAGAAACGTTGGGTTCTCATCAACCCCTGAAGAATTCATCCAATTCCCATCGGTATAGCTAAATGACTACAGACATATTGAAGCCTTGCACAGAATGGAAGTCATGTAACAAATCTTAGATGAACAGTGTCGTAGCTGGGCAAGTCCCAGGCTAAGCTGTATGGTCATATCGAAGATGTCCAAGTGTAGGCACCAGCATGATAAAAGTGGGTGAAAACGATACACCAAACGGGCTTTGCAAGCCGACGTTCATGCAGAAGGCATTTAGAGTCTAGAGAATACTATTCATGACCATGTCAGGGGCCCAAGGAAGAGCTTGCTACATTTTGTGAGTCTGATGATAGATTGTTGGAGATTCGTGAGGTGATGAGGGTGTTTGTCTCCATCAGCGCATGCGGCTCGAGTCGCCAAGCATGCATAGGTACATGTACCTAGGTACATGTGTATGTATGTGAAACGTTGGACAAGCATTACACCGGGTGTCACCGGGGCCGCCATGGACGCCGAGAGCTGCAGGTGAAAGTGTAAGGTGGTAAGGGCAGTTGTTGACCACTTGCAGAAGGGCCCAGGGCGGATAGGTGTTAGCAGGTGTTCCGGGCGACTATGCAATCTCTGGATATATGCATGTCCTTGTCGTGACAGTTGACTGCAGCAGTGCAGCAGCGTCCGCCGTCGAGGTCAGCAAGTTAAGAATAGCCCCTCAATACCGGCATCGTTGGCAGTCCGTGCGCCCGGGCGCCTCTGCTACACAGCGAGGCGCTGGCAGCCAATGGACCGTGTCTAGTAAACGCCCACCTATCTTTGGTGCGACACCCCTCCAAAGCTGCCCAATGGACGCCCCCGACAGATGAGCGCAGCGTACATGTAGACCGGATCATTGATGTTCCAACATCCATCGCTCCCCTCGAAGCGCTGACGCCAATCCTTCTCCATCCCTGGTACTTCCAAAACGCCGTCAGCTGGCGCTCGTGAGCAGCCGTTCTGTCCTTTGCGGCTCCAGACAGCGCCCAGCCATGCACCTATGCGCTATGGACGGCCTTCAATGTGCATATTCCCGCGCAACGGCCCAGTAGCACTGCACTCTAACTGGCTGGCTGCTCTTGCTTCATCTTAGCCCATGGAGGGCCCACTACAGATGAGGGACACCTACAAAGACACCGCATAGCCTCAGCGCCTCTTACTGCGTTCTGGTCGTCTTGCTATAGCCACTACTCACTCTTTGCACCCAGGTGTTGTGTAGCTTCCGCGCTCTTGTTCGATTGACCATCGTCCTGACACGACTACACCAGAGTACACGTCATGTCTAACCTCATCCTTTATCTTTCTGCATCCGTGCTGTTCGCTCAGTCAACGGCTGCTTTCAACTGCTCAAAAAAGCCTGTATACGTCGACATTCACAAACGAGCTGTGCATGACTCCCCAGCCTTTCAGTATGGATCGTTCATTGGGCTGGGAACGCCTGCACAAAATAACAGTCTCTGGCCTTCACTGGCACAGAACCACACTTCGTTCGCCTCAAGCAACTATTGTAAAGACAACACCACCCTGCAAAACTGTGACAGGTCGACAGGAGGCTTTTTCGCCCATCAAGATTCAACCACGTCAGTTCCATCCCGACACTGATTGTACTAGTCACTCACACATATCGCAGCTTTGTCGAAAGCACCAACTTCAAATCCTTGGACTCCGAGACTTTAGGCTTTAAAGGCTTCTATGGACAAGAAACCCTTCGGCTCTACACACATTACTTCGAGACGGACGGTGCATCGCAAACACTTGTGGAGAACTCAACCATCGAGGTAGCTGAGTCAGGGACAATAACACCAGGCAGAGTCGGTGTAGGATCTTCTTCCACATTACTGCGAGATCTTGCTGCAAAAGACATCATTGCCGGCAAGACGTACTCGCTCTACATTGGTCAAGGTTTCGAACGTGCCGGTGGTGCTGTCAATGGCAGCAATGTCTTTGGGGGCTATGACTCTGGCCGTTTCACGGGAGTGCCGCATCGTTACCCCATGAATCTCGCGCGAGTCAATCCGATGACGGTCCGTATCAAAGACATCATCATTACCAACTCCAAGGAAAACGGCAACGTTTCACTCTTCGATAACACTGTCTTCACAGACATGACATCGCGACCAGAAAACTTCGAAGCAGAAATTACCACGGAGCAATTTCCCTTCTCCTTCCCATACCAACTCACCCAGAATTTCATTTCACGCCTAGGAGCTCAGAAGGACAACACCTGGGGCGACAATTCCTTGAAGCTAGAAGACGATTTCAATGGCACACTCTCCATCGTGCTTGAAGACGGCTTCACTGTTACCCTTCCACCAGAGGTGCTCAGAAACGCTTCCAATATCACACCTGTCCAGGATCGTGATCAGAAATCGGCTAGCCCCTTCTACCTTGGCAGTGCTTTCCTCGGCCAGATCTACCTTATGGTAGATTACGAGACCAACAACTTCTTCCTTGCACCGGCTGTCCAGAACAATAACATGGTCATGCCTGTGACATTCTGCCCGAAATCGACGCCCGAAGCATACAAACGCCCGCAACAGTCACAGTGGCAAAAACAAGGTCTCATCGGCGCAGTGGTTGGTGGTGTGGTCGGCGGCATGGGCATTTTGGCGGCATCGTACTGCTTGTGGATTACGTGGATGAGGAAAAAGGACGAGCGTAAGCTGAGGCGAGAGTTGAAGAACAACCAGCGAGCCAAGCTCGAACAAATGGATGTCGAAGAGGCGCCGACGTTCGACCCACCACCAAAGAGTGTGCCGATGAATGCTGCCAAGGCGATGTTCTGGAGGAAGAACAAGTCGTGATAGCTACATGTATGTATATATAAATAAGTTCTGTTTCGCAGCGATTTCTTCTTCTTATACCCAGAGTCAGCAGTGCGCTACTCTTTTATATACGCACTGATATTTACCTTTCCACTAAGGTGTTGATGTGCTTCACAAATACTGCGAACCTGTGAGTCTTGTCTGTTGACGTGCCTTCTTTGAACTTTGAACAGCGCCCTGGGGAAAAGGTTACCTCATCTCGGCCGTCGTGGTAACATGAACCCTCGTTACCCCCTAGCACCTTCCTACATCCGCTGCAGTCAACACACTGTTCCCTATCTCATTGCCATGACGCTCAACCGAACCTGCAGTCTTTGAGTAATCGACCTTTTAGGAGTGATCTGAAAACTATCGTGGTACGTGTTGCGCCATCAGGCCGGCTTGAGCTGTTGCCAAACTGGTCAGAATTGGCATTCCGTGGGTGCAGTATTGACACTAGAATAAAGCTACCCATTGATACTGCACTTCAGAATCGTACACTGCCCTGGTTCGGTGAGCCGCGGATCTGCGTCAGTACCCAGTGCTACTGCAATC
Source organism: Coniothyrium glycines (assembly GCA_025742365.1). Taxonomy (NCBI): domain Eukaryota; kingdom Fungi; phylum Ascomycota; class Dothideomycetes; order Pleosporales; family Coniothyriaceae; genus Coniothyrium; species Coniothyrium glycines. The sequence continues at coordinate 137,496 of JAMXIJ010000028.1, forward strand.
GTGAGTTTGAGGCACGATGTAAGTCTCCTCATCCACAGACGCGGGATCTGCGCGCAAAATTAACGCGTCATGTCGCGCCAATTCAGATCGCGTATGTGCCTCGAATTGCAAACTCATCGAGACGTGCGCCGCAGAAGGTCAAGGTCTTGTAACAGAGGAACATATTGCAGCCACCACAAGGATGTCATCTATCCGGTTACCATGCTTGCAAGACACGCGACCTAATCTAGACGACTAACCATCGAAATAGCAGCTAGGCGTCAGGACATCTGGGGAAATCCGCCTCAAAGTTCCCGACCACGGTAAGTCTCGCTGAAAGGGAGGAACTCCCCTTGATTGTGTCTCAGCACCCAATTAGATTCGACGGTGGATCACATTCCACATGTGACCTGTGGGTGTCGCTCGAAGACTATTGTTTTCATGCTCATTTTTGCTTCGCATTCCTTTTCCTTCACCAGGGCGACCACGATTTCGCGTGCAAGAACATCAAAATGTACGATTCCGTGCGGACCTTCATTGAGCACGGAAGGGCTCGTAGCACATTCGCGGTTTTCGCAACGACGTTCGTTACTCGACAGTCGTTACATCAGGCACTGGGAGGGTTATCAGGAAGAGGAGGATGTAATATGCTGCGAATGAACCGACGATAACAGGCAATCTTTAGAATAATACTAATTACAGCTATTCGGACGGACTCGCGAGGCAGAAGAGGTTGAACTAGCGTAGGAGGAGCGATTTTTGGAAGTTGAAGCCAATCTTGGGAGAAAGAGACTTTGATCATGCCGTCTCTTGGTTCCCGCGCTGCAGAGGGCACGCAGTTGAGCACGACAACTGTCGCTGCCATCATCGCTGGTACTGGTATTGTCCTACTAGGCCTCCTAGGCGCGTTGATCTACCTACTCGTACGCGCTGTACGAACGCACAAGCAACTTCTCAAAGATCTTGAAGAAAGGGGCGTAACCATCGCGGAAGCACAAAAAGAAGCAAGGAGAGAGGCTTTGTCCAAGCCACGCGCTGTATTACGCCGCAACACTATCCTTCCGTTCAACAGCACAACAGGGTGGGGTACTCTGACCTCGGTCGAAACAATCAGGTCCGTCAAGTCGTCCAATGTCCCGGCGCATTACGTTCCTCCTATGCCCACGGGTCCTGTCAAAAGAACGAATGTACTGGCATGGCCATTCTCGTCGCGGAAATCAAAGGGACATGCGGTTCAGATGAAGAAGTTAAAAGGATCAAGACTTTCCACGGTCATCGAGAGTCCTCAGGCATCTCCACTTGGGCCTATGCTCAGTAATTCTAACCTGCTCTCAAGTCGGCCTTCGCTCGCAATTGCCAGCGACTACGGTAGTCGAGCAACTTCCAGCCAATCCCTGCTCAAATATCATCCAGCATATCGTGCTCAACCTCCAATCGCGGGCTCAGCAGCAAGCAGTCCTCGGCCAGAAAATGCATCGTGCATTAGGGAGAATAGGCTACAACGAGCGCGATCTATGGCAGAAGTACCATCATTACAAGCTGAGCGCCCTCAGCTACGAGTGAGGTCCGCCAGCCTATGTACTCAGAATGCTGGGAAGGTACCCGATGTGATCTTACCGCCACTACCATTAGACATTGCTCGCATCAAAGATGAGGCGAAACGGCGCAGTCAACTCAGACACATGCCTTCGAAGCAATCTATCTCAAGTGTGGGGTCGGTGGACAGCACAATACTTGCTACTCGACCGAGTCCTGTGGTACCACAATCCGCCAAGTTCCGTGGACAGAAGATCACGAAGCCCAACGCAAAGGGATCATCTTTTGCGGGTGGACGGACATTTAGAGATACGCTGGATCTTCGCAACAAGGTTCGTGCGCCGCGCGACTCTCTGCAATTCATTCCCACACAAGCCAAGCCGCCTCCTGCTGTGGAGATTAGAGAGCTGCCAGTACGCCATGTCCCCCGACCAGAATCGTCATCTCAACCACGTGATCTGATCAATAGATCACGCCCATCCTCGATCGCATCTCCCGTGGTGAGTCCGCGCAATCCTCGCACGACGCCGACGGCGAAACGCCGTTCAAGGACTATGGTTTCATCGGCAGGTTCCCCTGAGCGGCAATTTGATGGTCTCATTCATTCTGGCAGTATGACTCGTTCTGTCCGATCACCCAAACGCCAGCATTCCCAGACATCCTCGAGAAGTAGTGGGGGTAATCCTTTCCAATGGGATCCATCTCCACTAATTTCGTCAGCAGGGAAGCCATCCGCGTTGAAAGGTAGCCCCAGCGCTCGCCAGGGTCATCGAAGAAAGAACAGTGTGCGTATATCACTAGTACCCATCATCCATGGCTTGCCCAACCAGACTCAGAATCTACCGACGTCAAACGGTGCCCCAGATGAGCCTATGGAGAAGAAAACCACAATCAATTCAAACGGGCTTGGGCTTACATCACGAGCGCTACCGACGCCTCCGGCTTCCGTCAACTTCGAGCCTGAGCTTAAACCCGGTGCGACGTCAATCAAAGCATCGTTGACCACAAGTTCTACTGCACTGCCCCTAGTCGAGTACGATCAATCTTATGTCGTCTTTCCAACCGACACCATCTTGCCACACCTGTCAGAGAGGGAGCAGAAGCGCTTGAGCAATGGATCTATCTTCAGTTTGTCGCGCTTTCCAAACGCACCATCTGTTATTGAAGTTCAGGAGCTTGACACGTCGGAATCGCATACGCTACCATCAAAACAGTCGCATGATTTTCACATCAATTGGATGCCGGAAACACCGCTGATACAGCAAAATCCTTTTGGTATGCAGACTCCAGAGCGACAGAATTCGCCCGAGCAACGCGATCTTATCGGACTTGACGAGTATGACCCAGAAAGACCTAGCTGTGTATACCAAACGCCGCCAGCAAAGAACGCACCCGTTCCCTACAAGTCAGCTTGTACAACTATCATAGAGGAGTCCTCTATAAGCTCGAACAAGACAATTGATGTCAACCAAAAAATGTACGGTGACTCGCCACCAGTGTCACCAAAAACCATATCTCCGCCAAGGTTCACTTTAGACAACAATCCTGCTTATAGGCTTCCGATTCATTCTACAATGATCCCAGAAGACACGCTAGAGACAATTGACCCAGCACTACTGAGCAAAGACAACTTCTTGGTGCTCAATAGCAGTGTCGATGATATCAGTAGCAGTTTCTACAAGACGCCAAATAGTAGCCGATTAAGTCTGATCATGCCACGAACCGCAAGCTCCATGCTCGAGCCGCTAATAGCCAACAACGTTGACTCTCCAACGATCGGTCACACTCAGTCAAGGCAATCGAGCTCAGAATATTCTTCTCGTTCGCTATCGCCGTCGCCTGGGGCATCCCCCATTGAGCTACCAAGTCCGGTGTTCCCCTGCTCACCTCGTCCTGCGCATGCAGAACTGCCGCTGAATAGACTCTCGATCAACTTCTCAGAAATGCCCCGCCTCATGCCTTCTCCACGTGGACCACGAGGATCGCCTCCGAGACCGCTACGATCGTCCATTGCTCAGCTCAGGCGCATGAATTCTGATGCGGCAGATGCTAAGAAAGAGAAAGCTGGAAGAGGTGAGCGACGATATCTGAGACTAGGCAGAGAAGATAGCATGCAAGTTCCCGGTGATGAAAGCTGGCTCGACGAACTTGAAGACAACAACCCCATTGAGCTTGACGAAGCAGAAGGTCGCCGTCTTGTAGGCAGTGTCCTCGAGGAATGGGATGAAGGCCACACGGTGCTAGACCTCAATAACGACGACGACACAGAAGCCTTTCCCTCTGCTTCTGCTCACTTCGAACCCGCCAGTGTCACCGTTGTAGAAGCCGACACCACTGCCGGCGCCTCGCAGCGTGTCAGTAGCATCTGGGAAGATGGCGAGAAGTATTGGTCTGATCAACCTCACCAGCAGCAACACACCCCCCCCCTCGGCCTGGCTCCCCCAACAAACCAAAAGACTACCACTACCAGCCTCTCGCTTCCTCGCCGCTCACAAACGCCCATTTCTCTCCCCCCCGCATCCCGCTCATCATCCTCCAATAGCCCCAATCGCAAACGCCACTTTGACATTGCGAAAGACGATCCGCCTAGCCAGGAAGATTGCATGCATCCCTACTCGCCCTCCTCACCACAGAGCAAGCAGCGACACGATAACCACAGTAACGATAACAGGAGAAATGGGGTAGTAGGTGGAAGGTACCGGAAACGGAATGCGTTGGGGACCGCGACAACCAACGTCAGGATCCAGGTCACAAGTCCGGGAGGGAGTGTGATGGGAACGCCGGGGAGCTTGTACGATGCGCAAGGGTTTCTGAATTTGTGATAGCGATTCGAGCAGACGAGAAAGGCAGGAGAGTCGATTGTACACTAGAAGATAAGGTTGAGTCTCGTGGTGAGGGTGACCATGCATTTGTCATTGCATTGCGTGGGGCTGGAGCATGACCGTGGGAAAAGCATGCTATTTGAACAAAAAAAGCATAAAGTTTAGTAGTAGTAGTAGTAGTAGTATTTAATTTCTAAACTCATTTACTTACGCCGATCGTCTTGTTTTGTCGTTTCCGCTTCACCTGACGATACCTATCCTTATCTGCAATTCCTGCCTCGCATGTATACCCTTGCACGCGCCCCCCCCCTACTTCCCTTCGTCGTCGGGTACATGACTGGCCAAAGTGACATACCAGCATACGGCTACCCGATGGGAACAAAGCCCAAGGGGAATGAAAGTATGATAGACGACGTAGCTTAAGTGTAGCTGAGCGAAAGAGACACCCTGTATTTTTTTGGAGAGTCAGACACTACTACTATCCCGAGTCTTTCCACGAACACATACTTGGCCTACGGTCCAGCTCGTACCATCAATGAAGGTGTCAGTGTATGTCCTCGTACTGCGCTCCAAAGGACGCAGAAACACGCGAATATACTTTATAAAATCAAAGATTGCGCGCAAGACTTCCGGGAAGGAACGCTCGAAATATACACTCCGCCGACCGACCCCCACCATATCTCTGGGTGGCAATACAGTGAGTTTGGGGGATTATGACGATGCCGAGATTGTTCCCTGCCGGATTCAGATGCCTGATGCAGACCCGGGAAAGGAGTTTGAAAAGCTGGTGATGATAGGTGATGGCGATACCGGACGCGAGTGGAGAGGGTGTAGCGTATCTACTACCGGTAAGTTGCTGCAAGTTCCCACCCGCGCTTGCTCGTGGAGATGCGAGATGCTGCCTCCGGGGGGAAGAAGCCAGATACACCGACTGGAGCCATCTTATGGCGATCAGCGAGATTTCTTGTCATGGACTGAATGGAATGGCCGGGATGAACATGGTAAACATCGGTCCGCCGAAGACTAGGTCCCATGTCTACAACCTATTTCGTCAGCGGCAACTTCAGCTTATCTGGAATTGTCCAGAGACATGGTAGTACCGGGTTTCAATGCGCGAAGCACCAGCCCGTGCTAAATGGCACACCGTACTTGACTGCAAAAGAGAGAGTGGTATAGCCGTGCGAGCAACACCTCCGTGGAGACGTCTAGAGTCGTTGACGGCTCGGAAACACAAGACGGATTGAGAGAGCCCGACTGGGGGGGATCCATACGCGCTCGTAAAGGCGTTGCATGTTGGTGCTCCTTCGAGAGAGGAACTTGGTCGCCATCACCACCATAGAGAGGTGTTATGTACTAGATAGCTTTCCTTGTCATGTCTTCGGAAAATGCTGACAGCAAGTAAACAAGGCGTGTATAAAGACCGTTCAACAAGCGCAGTGGTGTTACTCTGAGGTTCTGGCAGCGACGAGACGTCAACACCTTGATTCTGAAGCGCAGCTGTCAAGAGAAAAGTAGTCTCCGTTGTGGTGAGCTTCGTGTTGTGTTGCAGAATTAAATGTGTGTAGGTCAAAGGAATGACGAAGGAGCTTTCAGTGTTCAATAATATAGAGACCTTTTCTAGTCCGACGAATGCGATCTATCCGGTGTACATTGCAGCAACCAAGGCGGATATGCTGTAGAAGACGGTAGAGTTGGTAGGGCGATTACCCCTTCATGAGAGGATAAATGTAAGGCAGATGAAACAGGCAGAGAGCACGGAGTACACCAAGGCGGTGCGATTAGATGTAGGTATATCATAGGAAGTGAATCTCAGAGATGGTGGTAGGATGTGGATCGAAATGGTGCCGGCTTGGCACTTTGTCATGAGTTACATTTGTTGTACAAGATCTAAATGCTGGCTGTACATGTCAATGGTATATTATTTTTTTCATCTGGACCCTAAGGTCATGACTCTGGCGTGAATGTGAAGCCTAACGGAGCCAGAATCTTTTCCTGGACGATGTTGTTGGCAGCCTCGCCGCCTTTCTCGAGAGCTATAGCGCCAACAATAGCATAAAGTGAAGTAGAAAGAACGGACTCTTGGCCAGATCCTTGAAGGTCGTCTGCGCGCTTCGGTTTCCATCTGGTAACTCTGTCGAATCCGTACCGTTGTGCTATTTGCGATAGCCGTACTTTGTCTAGCACTTTGCCTTGCGCCTCTTCTGTCAAGCCTTGCAGTCCACTTAAAGCAGGGTGCAGATATGGTGTGCGGCCATATTCATCCTTGGATGGTACTCCATTACTATCCTTTGGCCATTCCTGTTCTTGCGGAGCGTTGATGAGGGCTTGCGATGTTTGAAGATCCACTATTCGTCGCCCTGACAGCCGGTTAGCTCATGGTGCCGTCCTTTCTGGCGGAGTCTCAACATACCCAGATACGCCAGGCGGTCGTTAAAGCCTCTCCGTCCGTGGTCGAAGCTCTTGTGTGTGACCGCTAGCCACTTGACCTCGTCATTGAGCACCTTGTCTCCGCCCGGCCCCAACATCCGTATGTAGGCATCGTCCAGCTTCTTTGGATCCTCGTTCACTTTGAAAATGCCGCCTTTCGCCAGCGGGCGTATTCTGTAGGGTGCTGTCATACGGGCCGGTGTCTGTTGCCACCTGGGCCTATCTGCAGCCTCGGTGTCATATTCAGATTCGCGAATTGGTGTCGAGGTGGAGAATGTGCATGCGGCGGTCCGCACGAGGGAGGCCTTGGGGGATTGCGCAGGGCGGAGCGATGACGCCGCACCCGATATGAAGGAGCGTAATGGTCGTTTCGCCGCCATTGCAGCGTTGTGGAGGTCGCAGGCGCGGTGTGGGCGGGAAAGGGCGCGGGGCGTGGCGGTGCTGTCGCACCCGGTGAAGTTGAGATGGTGGTGGTTCGAAAAGTTGCGGAAGGCCGATGGCGCCTTGCCGGAAAGAGACTAGCTTCAGTCGCGCCCTCCATGGCCAACGTCGCGCAGATGCACGCGTCGAAACCATATTGTGCATTATTTTGGGAGTCGGTATGGCAGAGACGGGCAGCGCAAAGTCGCTCAGAGATCTGCTGGCCGAGCAGCTGCCTCGAGGGCTGCCGTTGACCTTCTATCACTACTCCACTCCGCCCTCCAAGTCCTCCGCCATCTTCTCCGCACCGCCGCATGCCAGATCGGAACGGACTTTTTGCGAATCGCATTTCCTGGCCGCCTCAATCATACAAGCAGATGAACCCGCATCGTCGACTCCGGAAGAACTTCTAGTTCTGGCGATCGAGGTCCTGATCTACACAACTCGAAATCTCACGACCATATTCGTCTCCAAAGCGGACTCCACAGGCTGCCTGGCCGAACTACAATTACCAAGGGCACAGTCAGGCTCGCCGCTCAAAATTATCTGTGGGACTTTTGTATCATGGTTGGCAAGGGAAAGACAGAGAGCCGGCAAGAAGCTGGTCATATCATTATTTGCCAGAGCACAAGACCAATATCTTTTCCCTGCGAGCATCGAAAACAAGAACAAGCATGTCCTGGATGATAGGGGGCTTGTAAAGTGGTGGTGTAAGGTCCTTGACCCAATCGTGTGGAGCTACAAGGCAGAGGAGGATCGCAAGTCATTCACGGATTGGCTGACCGAAGCTGAGACCGTCGAGCAGCGATCACAGCAGACCGAAAGCACGGCAAAAGGGTATCTCGTGATACCTGGGTTCGAGCCATACGACACGCTGCGCTATACCCCGCCGCCTCGGACAAGCAACACTCAACGCCGCTGGGCCGCCGCACACCCACTACTCCAGATCGCCCCTCATCCATCAGCACCGCCTCGATGTCTCGTTCCACATTTCCCAGATGACCCCAAGGCGCGGTTCCTTGACGAACTAGACGATGAGCTTCCGGACCGAGGTACCGACTTCATGATAGCACAAGGAGGCACACCATCCCGCAGTAATGGGTTGTGGAAGAGTGTCAAGACCCTCGACCAATTCTGGGAATTCATGGCGTTTCGCCAGGAATGCTCCTCTGGGCGTATAGTCGGTTTCATCTGGGTTGTCATCACCCCTCCACAACCAGCCATACCTGAGCAAGACGAGGACTTCCCTTCACAGCAATCTGATTTGCAGCTACAGTCAAGAGTGAGCTCACAAGACGGTGCGAATAGATCTAGGAAGCGAAAGCCCGTAAAGAGATGCCGTGATGCAAAGATGAAGTACGGCCCGATCCCTCTCGTGCTTCCCAAGATCAAGACAAGCTCTTCCAGTTTATCAGCCACATCAAACACCTCTACTGGTTCTGCTACCAAGATTCCTCCTACAAACAGTCCCTACTACACCTGGCCCGAGTCTTCTAGGGGGACAATATGCTTTTCGCTTAAAAACTATGATCGAGCGCATGAGGTACTTCTGCAGCAAAGCTTTGCCAATCGAGCTGCTGCTGGCAGGAGTACGAAGAAATGGAAAGAGGAGATTGGTGTACTCGGAGGTATGGATGATTGGAGTTGGACTGTGACTGGCCAGAAAGAGGCATCAGTTGCCACGGCTCCCATGGCAAATAGTACGGCTCCTGTCATGGTGATGGGAGTCAGAAAGAAGAGGAAGCCAGATGCTTCTGCCGATGCGAATGGAACGTCGGCGAACTCTGCAGAAACTGCGCAAATAGTGAATGAGTGCTTGGTGAGAAAGAAGCCGAAAGTGGAGCCCACGCTCATGCCTGAGCGGGCAACCGCAGACAGCGTGCAGACTTTGTCAGGAAACCTTGTTCGCAAACGGCCCAAAGCATGATTGGCTTTTTGGTTTCTTATTCCCATCTACGGTATTTGTTCTTATTCATTTTGCATATTAGCGAATCATCAGGCCGCATGGACACATGATGGCTGTCGCATGGCACGGCGTCAATTGCTACCGGTATTCTTCAGGATTCGTCCCACCATTAGCTGGATACCAAGGGCTCTCTCGAAGACGAGTCTTCGTGCTGGCTAGTCATCAGGTTGTGGGCGTTGATTTCGAGGATGACTTTGTTTCTGCGTCCACCATCTTTGCTGATCTCGCGAGTAATTTCCCGCGGTGATGTCAGCTCGCTTGGCGGTGAAAACAATAGCAGGCCGTCAAAATTTAGCATTAATGAGAAAGATGCCTAGGATGACTTGGATTGGTTGTGACAATTAGCTCACCTACAAGCATACCGCACAGTCTCTCCACAACTTGCGGTGCGCTTGGCAGACGTATCGGTACGAAGTACGGTAGGCACCTACACGTGTTTCCCTGAACTCCGCAACCTCCGTGCCGCGAGATTCGCCAAAACATCCCACCTCACTGTCAGCAAGACATTCTCCGCGGATGCTGCACGCGCCCATCCCTGCGACCGAGACGGAACATGTCTTCAGGTTGCGCACCATCGTAGCGTCTGCCTGTCTCATCTGGTTTGTGGTGGTGTGGTGTGTATGCAGCATTGGCTTCACGCAGTTGTAAGGCGCTCTCTCTCTCATTATTGCACACTCTGGACTGACAGAAACTCGCAGATTTCGATATTACTGGACGAAGCCGAAACCTGCAGAATGTGTTTCTACGCTCCCCGACGACAAAGTACCTCGTGTCACCGTCATCCGTCCGGTCAAAGGCCTTGACCCGCGCCTGTACGAATGTCTCGCTGCCAGTCTTCGTCAGACATACCCTAGGGACAAGATCAATACCGTCTTCTGCATACCAGAAAGATCCGACCCCGCCTTTCCTATCCTCGAGCAGTTGTGCAAGGACTTCCGCGACACCGATGTGCAGATCTTCGTGGAAGAGGAGGACCCCCTACTGGTTGAGAACAAGGATGCATTAGGCCCTAACCCCAAGATTCGGAACATGAGTCGTGCATATAGGGAAGCAAAGGGTGATATTGTGTGGATTCTCGACTGTAACGTCTGGGTCGGCAAGGGCGTGTGTGGTCGACTGGTTGATCTGCTCTGTGGCTTTGCCAAAGACAACAAGGGGAGGAAGAACAAGTTCGTGCATCAAACCCCAGTGGCGATCGATCTTGACTCGCAGGATTTGTCACTTCAAGACCGCAAAGACTTGCTTGGAGGACGACAAACCGGAGACAGACAGCAAGCAAGCTCAGCTGCGAACACGGCATCCGACCCACGCAACCACTCCAACAGTACAATCAAGAAACTGCTTCAGCGTGGCGGTGGGCGTTTGGACGAAGCTTTCCTGTCTTCTGCGCATGCCAAGTTCTACCTTGCTATCAATACAGTCGCTGTGGCACCCTGCATCATCGGGAAGAGTACCATGTTCCGCCGCTCGCAGCTCAATCACATCACTTCGTCGAATCTTAGTCGCGCTCCAGGGATCGACTTCTTCTCCGACAACATTTGCGAAGATCACCTCATCGGCGATGCTCTATGGAAGCAGCCTCAGGCATTCGAGGAGCGTGGTTACCAACCCCCAAAAGGTATGACGAAGGAGAAGTGGGGCAAGCATGCCATGCTCTTCGGAGACTTCTGTTTCCAGCCTATCAGTCATACTCCCGTTATGGCGTATCTCGACCGCCGCATACGATGGCTCCGAGTCCGAAAATTCACGGTCACGCTGGCGACGTTTGTCGAGCCCGGTACGGAGAGTATCCTGTGCGGCCTCTACGGCGCCTATGCACTCACCACGCTGTCGTTCTTCAGCAAACTTGGCATTAGCCGGAGCTGGACCGCCTTTTTCGTCATCTGGCTGATCCACATGAGTTTATGGTGCATGGTCGATTACATCCAATACCATCTCCTCCACTCGGCCAAGACGGTCGAGATCGACGAGCACACACCCGATTTCATTCTACCACACCGTTCCGCTGCAGCATACCATCGCACAGAAGCATCGCAACCACTCTTGAGCAAGAAAACACCGGCTGGACCGAGCTTACTCGATGGCGCACGAAGGAGCTTCAAAGAGTTCTTCTTCGCGTGGCTGTGCAGAGAGGCATTCGCGCTGCCTGTTTGGGTAATCGCCTTCTGGGGCGGTGTCACCGTGGAATGGCGAGGGAGAAAGTTTTGGGTTGGACTAGATATGAAAGTACATGAGATCTTACCCGAAGATACAAAGAGAAAGACGTAAAACATATACCTAGACCTGCAGCAGCCTTACACCACAGAAATAAGATGGTAGTGCATAAGATGTACATGCCGGTGATGAGATGGATGATACCCTCAGAGAACTGCTAATTTTGTGCGCTCCATGATATGTTCTCGAATCGATTTCACTTTTTTTTCTGACACTCTCGCGGTCCATGTAGAGATTGCGACTATTTACCATTCCCCAGCTACCGCCCTCTCCCACAAATATATAATCGCCGCATCCGCGCCCTCCCATCCGCACCATCGTTGACATCACTCACATCCTCAAACACCATCCTCGTCGTCGTAACCGCTGCACGCGCATCATCCACGTCGACCGATGCCGCATTGGTGCACCTACCATTCACCTTCCCAGCACGCGTACAATCCCACTCCAGTATCGTTGCAAATAACGCAACCGGGAAAGGACAAGCTAGAAATCACCGCCAGCGGAGACGCTAGCGTCATGATAGTGACGAGGGAATTATGGCGTTGATATGGCACTAACACGGAAATCAGAGCATGTTCTGCTAGAGGCGGGTTCGGGTCTTAGCTTGACTATCAGGATTGTTCGAGGGTTGAAGTTGTGTTCGATACATAGGCCAGTCAAGTGTTATTGCCACCCGTGCAAGACGATGCTGTGGAGAGGAGTGTGGTGTATTTCTAGTCTCGAATGAGTGCACTGGAATGGAAGTATGTCGGGAAGCGCGATGTTGTCGGAGATTTGGTCGCTATGAGAGTGGCTCTTGGTGTGACGTTATATGAACGAGGGCGCGTTGGCCCACATGCTCCCGATTTGATGTACTGCGAGAGGTTCGAGGAATTCAGAGCTGATGGGGGTTTTCATTGTTGTGAGGTAGTCTCCGAGGCATGGCTGGTATGGCACTCATACCAATGCTTCTCAGGCTTGGATACAAGGATTGTTAGTTATCGGAAACCAACTTGTCAGTAACGAGATTAGCGGGGGTTTCTTGTGTATTTGATGCAGTTCGCAGGTGTGCTCTGGTGGGTTTTGGCGTTCCAGGTTCCATTTGCTCGCGCCAATGTACGCCCGTCGATCTGACATGCTCGCGGATATATTGAATTTCCTCTGGCCGGATGAATGTACGATATCCTCGAATCTTCCATTGTTCCTGTGATCGATGATATCGGTATCGAGGTCAGTGCGGAAACTGTCCTCCTGCATGCCCTATGTTGCTGCTTATACTATTAGTGTCAGAGCAGATTAGCTTCAGACTATGCCAAGCATATAAATTTTGGGAAACGGAGTGGTAGATACTACCAGTGAAGATTTGGTTCATGTGATCCTGCCATATAAATCATAAGAGCGGCCTCGTTGGGCGCGATTTGGGTGCTCACGGTACAGATCGTCGCCCGTAAGCTTGAGCTGTTGTCAATCATCTCCCTCTTCTTGGAGGATTATAGGCAGCAATTTAGCAAACCTTGTTCGTACGGGAAGAAAATCGTTTGCATCATGCTAAATCAGCTCGAGAAAGAAGATGTTTCCATCGTCAAAGCAGTCGTGAGGGACGCTGTCAAATGCATCTATTTCAAGATCGCCAAGGATGGCAATCGTACGGAAATAGGCTTCAGCGCGAGACCCCATTGCTTTTTACCAGCCTAATTGTACACTCACACTGGACACGGCAAAGTTTGAGGTCCATTGGCGATCGCCTTGCAACGGCATAGACGACAACGGAACAAGTCTTGCTATACATATCAAGCACGGAGCAGGGCAATAATGAAAAGAACGCATGGGTGCTACACCATACAACATGGTCTCATGACGGCGCCAGTTGTCCGGAGCCCAGCTGTCGAGTTCCTAAAGGCCAGCTAACCACTGTTGTGAAGGAAGGAGACGCAACAGTCGCCCTGCTTCGGAAACCGACCTTCGAAACTGTCAATGATTATAGCATAATCCTTCGAGTGTCAGGCGACGCCATGATTTTGGAGTTGTAATCAGAACAAAGAGCTCGTTCAAGGATCTCAGATGCGTTGCGGTAGATCGGATTATGCCCGCTTTAGCCTGATTAGGATGGGGAATACACCAAACGTGGGGTAAGCCTAGCGCCCGCATGCCGGCTGTTGTGGATGTTATCCGATATGAGCAACCTTGAGAATATGGCTTCTCGATCCTCCTGAGTTTCTTCATGAGTCTGCATTTGAACATTGGCCTGTTCCTATCACTTCAATGGCTAGCGTGATACAGTCGGGCTGCGCCGATCGTGTGCCGCGTCCTCTGGCGACCAAGAAGCACGATACGACCCTATCAGATCTTTGTGACGATGTTTTATTACTGATTTGCGACCACCTGGACCGCATTCGTTCGGAATCAGAAATACCACGAAAAAACCTATCGCTCACGAGTCATCGGTTCAATGACCTGCTTAGCTCGGACCTCTTCAAGACATTGCGTATCAATGCGCCACTTAAACTACTTGCCGAGTGTCAGCTCTACCACTATCACGCGCAGACACTCAAGGTAGATATGTTTGGTTCACTCTGGTGGTGGTGTTCCGGCATATATGTGTCTGGCGACGATGTCACTGACTTGTTCAGATTGATCTCGAAGCTTCCACGCTTACGATGTCTTGAGTTTAGGATGATGAGCAGGAGTATCGACTTGTTCGAGGCCGCTTTTGACGGAGAGGTCTCTGCCGATCTGTTTGTACTTCCTTCGGTGGAGAACCTGATTGTGACAAACAGCGCCACCTTCCTAACCCGACATTGTCCGAACCTGAAGAGCTTGGTCATACAGGACGGTGGAGAATGCTTGGTAGAAGTGTATTCGAGCATAGATATACGACTCTGTCCGGTATTGCCAGTGTATGCAGGTGGTAAACTCCCCAGCGAGACCTTGACATCGTTGGACGCGATAGCGACGTGGACCGTAAACGAGCTCGGATATCTGGTGAAAAGCTTTCCCAACTTGAGACATGTAACAATGCGAAGCGAAACATATTGCTATCGAGCTCCAATCGACACTATCACAGAAATATTGGGCAAAGGTCTCAAGGATCTTCAAAGTTTGAGACTCAGCAAGATAGGTCATCTGGACATGGGCTTTCGATCATTGTGGAAACGAAAGATATACGAGTGTAAAACCGAGGAGCATCGCAAGCGTTTGTGGCAAGAGAATGAAGTGCGTCGCGTTCAAGCTGAAAATTTGGTCGCCCGACTAGCATTTGGTGCGAATCAAAGCATTTGGTGCGAATCAAAGTTTGAGGGAGTGCTGGATTGGGGAGAAGAGAGTTGCCAAGAGGATGATGAGCAGAGACAGCTGTACAGAAGGTGTACATACGATGAAGTGGCTCTGGAGGCGTGAACAGGAAGACATCGACGATTGTTCTACGGGGGCAGAATGGGCGAAGTACAGAGCTGAAAGGGAAGCAGTTGTCGTCCTGGTTGAAGCAGGCACGTGAGAATTGTCATACACCGGCTACTCATGGTATCATCCAGCATCGGCTGCTTGACATGAATGTCCAGTGATGGAAAAAGACCCTTTCAAGTGGATGGCCAATCATCCTGGCTGTTTGCCCTATGTGGTAACACCTCATGCAGGGAAGAAAATGCAAGGTCGTTCATCGTAGCGTAAGATTCGACACACAAGCTATTCGGCGGTCACCAAAGAGTAGCGTTTGGCGTTGTGGGAATATGACAATCATGGAAGATCAAGGGAAAACCCAGCATCCGTGTTACAACATGTAATCCAATGTTAGAAGAAGTGGTACGACCAAACGACCCTCCAACATGACGGCCTGATGTTGGTCGAGTTCTGGGAAGATGATGCATCCCGACAACATAACCGGTCCAATAGTATTGCGAACAGCTTCTCGGGCCCGTGAAAGACTGTCTCCAAGGGAAATCATATGACTTGAATCACGTCAACCCAAATCGTTCCCGCTACCGCATCAGAATACCAATGAACAGCTACGGTGCTGTCAAAGAGATACGAAATCTTGTTATACTTGCAGCTGTATCCCAGAATTGAAGCATAGACTTACTACATCCGTTTTGCGATCTCGTGCTTCCATAACAAGCCTCCCGATCCTCCCACGCCCCGGTGATGCGCTGACGCGTAACCACGACATTCACTGCGCCACACCCGTGCGGATAACCCAACCTTACCCCAACACATGACGCAAGTCAACCACCGCAGCGCACAACCCAAAGCAATCGCGACACACACACTCGCGCAAAGCTTATAAGCACACCGTCTCCCAGCCCTTCTGAACTATCCAACGCACTAAACTCCACCGCTTGCATTCCTGTGCTCACTGCGCTGAACAAACAAATATACACACCAACCAACCAACCAACCTGCACCCCCTCTCACACCGAGCGCAAAAAGCAGCAAAATCCCACAGCCAAAGAAACACCCGCCACCATGATAAAAACCCTCCTCCTCATCCTCATCACAATCTTCGTGCCCCCACTCGGCGTCTTCCTCGTCGCAGGCTGCAGCGCAGACCTGCTCATAAACATATTACTCACGCTACTCGGGTGCGCATTTCCCTCCCCCCCCCTCTTGGGCCTCTTCCCCTCACACACAATCCGACCTTTCCCTTTACCACTACGCAGAAACCTCACCCTCCCTTGCCCCCCCCCTCCCCCCCTCTCTCCAAAAAACAAACAAACAAACAAACAATAGCACTGACACGCTAACACGCTTGACCAGCTACTTCCCAGGCCACATCCACGCGTTCTACGTGGAATACGTGTACGTGAAGCGGCGGGACGAGGTGCGCGCGGGCATCTACAGCGCGCGGCCTGCGCCGGGCGTGTACAGCAAGAGGGTGCAGAATGGGGGCCACAGGGGCGTGCTGCCGGTTGCGAATGCGAATGCGCAGCAGCAGGCTGCTGGTGGCAGTGGCAGTGGGGTGCCGGCGCAGCAGGGATTCGCGGTGCAGGGGCAGGCGCAGCAGGGGTATGGGACTGTGAATTAAGGGGGGGAGAGAGGAGGGGGAGGGGGAGGAGGAGGAGGGGATTTGAGACGGAGGGTGGCGTTGAGAGAAGATTGAGAGGAAGATGCCTACAGTTTGCGGGTTTGATAAACCCTTTGGGGATGTCATACTATGTGAAAGTAGTTCTGGGTATGCTGGTAGGATAATCAGACTGACCCGGTTTCGCTGTCGATTCCTCTTCTAATTGTACATGGTCGTACAGCGTGTTTTCTTCTATACCACGATTATACTGCACCACCGTCCATCAACAACACATCTACCTCCTCTTCCCACGGCCCTTGTGCTTCTTCCCTCCACCCATCATCGCCGCCTTGGCCGCATCTCCCTTCTTCTTCTGCCCCTCCGCCGTGCCCAGCGCAGCCTTTTGCCGGAGATACATGCGCACGACGTTCTCCACGCTCCCTCTGTCGTGCTTGACGGTCCGCATGTACGTCAGTCGTGCTCTCCTTGCCCGCTTGGCAGCGCGCTGCACAACCTCGATGCCCTCGACCAGCGGGCTGTAGACCTTGTACCACATCTCCACCCCCACACGTGTCAGTTGGCCGCGCAGGAGGATGGCGGTGTCGACGCCGCGCCGTCGGATGTTGATGCACACGCCGGCAAACGGCTCGCCGGTTCTCTGCCGCACGAGCAGGATGTCGCCGACACGGGCACGTTCGGGGTTTTCCTTGGAGAAGAGACGCGTGCGAGCACCTGTGGGGTCGAGGACGGCGGTTTGCGAGGCGGTGACGGCTGCGATGGGGTTGGGGCAGGTTTTCTTGATGTTGAGCGCGGTGGGCTTGTAGATGGGGATACCGAAGCGTTTGCCTGTATTGTGTCAGCTGTATTCTTGCAAGGGATAGAGATTGATATGCAGCATCGCGTCAATGTCGTAAGAGGGCATAATCGTACTGAGATGTGTTGCAATGCCTTTTTTCTTCATGTCTTCGTTCCACTTGTCCTGTATCCGCTTGTACTGGACGCGTGGCTTGCTTGAAGCCTTATAAACAACTTTTCCAGCCTGTCCTTCCTGCTGGTAGCGTCCTGGGTAGATTGCCCGGTGCATCTGCTCGCTGAGACTCAAGTTGCGCGATGCGCGCTTGCTAGCACTCATCGACTGGGCGGGCGCTGCATCGAGGGGAATGGCAGTGGTCTCAGTACTCGCATATCGTGTACATTGTGAGGGTCTGAATAGTAGACCTTGGGCAGCGGCCCTCGCGCTTGGTATCGTGGGCGGCATTACTTTGCGGAGATGGTGGTTCAGTCGAGTTATCGGGGATCACGAAATTCGATGTCGATTATGTAAGCCATGCATCCAGCCTGAGCCTGCACCACTCTGCCAGTTGCGATCATCAACATGAAATGTAATGCTAAATTGTGAAGCAAGTATATAGTTTAAATCTCGAACATCATACGTTATAGGTTCACTTCTTTCGAATGCTTTTCCCATCATAATAGCTACATGTCCTACAATAGAAGCTGCACTTCTTAGCACATCAAGTCGTATCTACAATTATAGCCTGCGTGATGCTTAAGCGCTGAGGCGCGAATGGAAGACTCGCTCGGAAGAAGAAAACAAAGGACAACTTTTGTAAATGCAGATCGCCACCACCAGTTATTGCGCAATGCCGTCTGCCTATGCTGAAAGAGGCGGCCCAAACACCGTGCTTGTGCGCGGAAGCACGCATCCGAAGATACGTCGATAGTCGTGCAGGAACCAATCTAAGGCATCCCATGTGTCAAAATTCACCGCTACATCCGAGCATAATGTGGCTTGGAAGAGATAACAAAGACCAGACGCCGCTGTAATGCTGCCGCTCGATGCCGATGGAAAGGAAAGGTGCACTGCCAAACCGAAGAAATCACAGCCTGGCCTGATTGAACTGCTCACTCAGATCCACGAAACTGTTGGAGCGGGAATGCGGGAAATACTCGCCCTGCAGGACAACGCCAATAGTCAGCAATTGACCTGTTCGAAGTCAATCTCGATCTCTCTCCGTGGCGTGTCTACCTCTTCCATCCAGGTCAGCCCGTTCGCTGCCTCCTCTACAGGAAACACTTCTCGCGCATATTCCTCCATGGACCGGTTTCCTTCCCAAAGCGCGAGTGATACACCTGGAACTTCTGGTTCCAGATCGGGTCCGAAGTAGGGCGCCCCCTTCTCGCCAAGAGTGTACTCAAGAGCCGCCAGATGCTCTCGGTAACCTATCGGTGTAGGAACGTTGATCATTATGGGGCCCCGCTTATATCGCACTGCTCTACTAAGACCTCGGCTGAAGGCTTTACATACTTCCTTGGGAGTCATGGAGGCAAAAGCTAAAGGTATCCTGACTCAGTCAGTACGTGATTCGTGCGTACACGTGGACCCGTGATATAGATGCATTGCAAACATGTCAAAAAACGTGCTGTAAAGGTTGGAAAATTTGAGTAAGCCAGCTTGGGGATGGTAGTCATCAAATTGAACCATTATGGGGGATGTACGCTTGACGTGGCGCAAGACATGGAGTCGCAGGATACGCTTACCGTTTGCCGTTCCACTTGCGTGGGCCTTCTTTGAATAGTTGGAAAATGGCTGGTCCTATGTCGTGTTCAGAGTCTAACCACGGGAGCGGGTGATCTGGATGGAAAGGAGCCTGCCAGATGAAACTCCCATCCTGCTGAGGTTCCATGCGAAACAGCGGAAAGTCCAGTCCAGTAAAGTTGTTGTGATAGATGCCGCAGTAGACGAAAGTTGCCTGTAGTCCTATCTGGCGAACATATTGCTCGACTGTGAACTTGGGAGCCCATAGTGGTAAGGATCTCCAGTTGTTACCAAACACAGAGTGGTCTGGCATGCTCGAGTAGATGTAGTGTTGTATTCCGGCCTTCTTTGCGGCATCGGCCAAGGCTCGGCCAATAGCAACCTCGTCCCCCCAGTGTGTAGTATTGATGAAAGCGCAGTGCGCACCCTTGAAAAGATCGTCGAGGAACTTTTTGTTTTCCAGGACGCCGAGATACACGGTGACACTGTCCAATTCCGATAACTCTTGGGCGACTATGCCATTAAGATCTCGCATTTGGGCGCGCACCTGCCAGCCGAGGGCGGCAGCAACCCGGATGAAGCTCGCCGATTGGCGGCCATTGCTGTTGATGGTAACGACCGTTCTTTGCATTCGTGGATCCGTGGAAGTGAGAAAGTCAAGATGCAAAAAAGGGTCCAGGCTCCAGCAAACGTCGGACGTGGCAGAGAAAACAGGTCGTGATTGGCGTCCAGCAGTCCGGTCGATCTCGGGAGCAGTACCGGTTGATATATGGGGGCCAAGACAGGCGATGTGCGCAACGACAGTCAGGCGGCGCCGCAGAAGACACCAAGGGCAGGACTCAGATGGGGGGGGGGGCGGTGGACAAGCGGGCGATAGCAAGATAACGGGAGTGTGGTGTGACTCTGCAAGGGAAGGGTGAGGGTAGGGTGTCGGTGTCTGTGGTTGCGGTGACGGCGTCGGTTGGTGGTCGCAATGCCGCTTCGGCAGCTGCCAGCAGATGATAACGTGCTCGTAGCGCACACAGAGACTCGGTATGGAGAGGTTGATAGCGCGGTGGAGGGTCGGGCACGGGTGCCGCAATATGCAGGGCCGGGCACAGCTAGTGGTGAGGAGGTGAGGCGCACACTCGCAGACCTAGTGTCAGCGTGTAGGCCCTGGGCAAGTTGTGGGCAGCCGCAGTGGCAGGGCGAAATGGCAGCTGGCAGCAAGTTGCAGCTTCTACTAGACTACCACCACGTTGCAACTTGCAGGGCGCGCGGTCGCCGGTCGGAGATGCAGGAAAAAGTCGCTTCTGAGGCGTGGTTCTGTGTGACATTTGGGCCAGGCTTGGGACCGTCATTTGTCCCAGATGGGCAGAATTACCTAATGCTGGACCAGTAGCATTGCGTTGACATGCTAGTCTCTGGCATCGTGCGCACCTGACTTTGCGCGAAACATGCTGAGGACTGACGAGATTGCAATCCGTGAGTAATGGTTTGCTCTGCATCAGAGTCTGCAGTTCCTCGCCGGGCAGCCCCGTCTCTGCTCGCGTCGCCGCCCTGGCTTGTCTGTGTCCACAATCCTGATGCGGGGAACTGGTACACGCGATACCTACACTCAGGCACAGGCTGATGAGCTGCCGAGCACCCAGACCACCGCGGAACAGGCGTCCCGGCCACGCAGCAGTCCTTGCTGTCTACTGTGCAGTGTGTACCCCCGGGCTCAGCCATGGTGGCATTGTGGGTGACAGCCAGCGGAATGGTGCTCCCTGCCACCCGCTGGATGCGCAAACGACCATGAATCCATGATGGTGTTGCATCTTGGCACTGGCAGTCTCGCGCTAACCCAATCAAGCTCGCTCCCGAAAAGTCTCCATCTTCAACGCTGCAGCGTCGCGACTCGCGCCAGTTGCTCGGTGCTCCTCAGTCCTCACCCTCGCTCTATGCGGCCTTGACATTGGCTCTGCTGCAGAGAGTCAAAGCACACAAGCATTGTTCGGTGGCACACGTAGCATCTGACGGTTTTTGGCTCCTCCCCTGCGCTCGGCACCGTTGCCAGCGAATCGCGTAGCAGCGGAATCTGCGCGGCCCCGGAAGGCTTCACGGCCCGTACAACACGGCCACCAATGTCGAGCCTAGTAGCCTGAGCCTACATACGACAGTCTACTATCTATGTACATGTATGTATGCTACCTTGTCCAAGCTGCACCCCAAGATAACAACATCCGCGACCCACAGCGCTACTGTCGCGCATGTAAACACAATGATGCAGTCTTGGCCGGCCATCATAGACGTCGGGCTTGATCCCACCCTGTCGTCACCAGACCCTGGGAATTGATTACCACACATGGCGACATATGGAGGCGCCATGCATCAATCAGATTAGGTCTCCCAATCGGGCTCCCTGGCTGCACCGTAATCCCAGGGGCCTGCAGTCTACTGTCTTCAGCCTACACTGTGCGTGCTGCTCTCAGCCAATCACAAGCCTCCATACCTCAGCGTTGCCGTCGCCCTGCGAAGCATGTAGCTTTGCTGCACTGACTTCGTCACTATGAAGATGCGCGCCCGCATCCATCAGGGTTTGGACGTGATCTGGTAAGCCTGCTGCTGCGGCCAAGAAAAGCGGCGTGTTCCCTGATCGGTTTCGCAGATGCACAGAGGCACCTTGGGCGAGGAAGTCCCGCAGAATCTCAACATTGGGGCTCGTGGCCGCCAGGTGCTGCCAATCCAAGTCAGCAGAGAACGCAATCTTGCATCATCTTACGGAGGAAAGTAACTCCACAGCCCGAACCTGCCCAGCATTCTTGGAGATAAGCGACACGTCCTGTGTTTGTGTTACCACTGTGCTGGAACACACGTGACAGCTATTGGGCGCATATCTTCGTGTGCAGTCGGCAGCTCGATTCTTTATCGGCGTCAAGAGTCGAATGCGGCACAACGTCTCAGATTACCGCGCACTGTGCTGCTGCACAACGGCTCCCGATACCGGTCTGTCGCTGCAGGAACAGTACGATGGTAACTTAGATGCATCCGCCGGGAAGGTAGGACGAAGATTGTAGATAGGCTTTGAGAAGCTGACTGGTTGCGGGGAATGAAGAGTGACACTTACCACCGGGCTGTTCATCTGATAGTCGCAATCGTTCAGGAGCCAACGCCTTTCTCCCCGAATGATGTCTTTTGTCTTCTGCAGATCACCCTCTTGCACAGCATAGCCAAGCGATGTCAGACTGTTGAGCTCTGGAGTGAGGTAGCCGCTCCTAGACGGATGTTCAAAATGCGTGCGGGTGGTCTCAGTAAGCTCGCCGCGGATAGACACAGACATCCGCCTTGCGACACCTTCCGGGGTAGCTCCTGGAAGTGCGAGCAGATAAGCCAGCTTTGTGAGCGCTGCTTCAGAAGTCAAGTCCTGACCCAATACAACACCGACTCGGCTGAGCATTGTCGCCGGCGCGTACAGCGCACTGACGCTGCCACTTAGACACTGCGTGACATTTACAATCACGATCCCTCTCTTCACCGCATCTGCTAAGCATCGTGTCATGGCGCTGTCAGGTCCTCCTGGTGTATTTCCTGCTCCAAACGTCTCGAGCACTAGACCTTTCAGGCCTTCCATCCGCAATACACCATCAACCATGGATGGCGTGATTCCCGGGAAGATGCGAAGACAAGCTACATGTGCCGTGTCTAATCCTTCCTGGACCGTGAATGCACTGAGGTCGGTGGGACGAAGCACACGGTGCCATAGAACATTCGTCTTGGTGGACGACACTGTCGCGAGAGCTGGTAGATTAGGACTCCCGAATGCATCAAAATCCTCAGCAGAGACTTTGGTTGCGCGATTGCCTCGAAAAAGCTTGAAGTTGAAGAACAAACAGACTTCGGGTATCATGAAATGACCTGCGACGATGAGAGAATTCAGCAGATTGTCCTGTGCATCTGTTTGCAACTCCATCATCGGCGCTTGCGACCCAGTGAGGACGACGGGCTTGCCAAGATTATGAAACATGAAGCTCAACGCAGACGCAGTATACGCCAACGAATCCGTCCCGTGCAGAATCACAAAGCCATCAAAGAGCTGATAATTCCTCTGCACAGCCCCGGCAATCTGATCCCAGCCGCTCGAGTCAATCGAACTACTATCAAGCAGCGTCTCAAACTCAAGCACACAGTACCGCACCCGGCGTTCGTACGTGCTGACAGGCGTCCTCAGGCTCTGCACTGCTTTGCGCCTGCCCCCGTTGTCCACGACTATCTCCAGCGGCTCGGGATACGAGCCATCGTTGAACACGGGCCGTGGCGCAAGCCCTGCCTTGAGAAAGCCGCGCGCGGGCACCAGCCCATCCGGCGACTTGCGCATGCATATCGTGCCTCCTACACACAATGTATTAGTCTGGGGCGCATTTTTTTTTTTGGAACGGAAAAAGTGTTTGGTTTGGGACATGGCTTCAGCCCGCGCACCGGTGATGATTATCAGGACCCGCGATTCTGGGAACTGGATCTCTGCGAATGGATCGCTCATCGTATGGTGTGTGTGTGTTGTGTGTGTGGCCCTGGGTACGTTGTTCCTTTTTTCCTTCTTCTTTTGGTGTGTGTATAGGTAGAATCCTATAGGTAAAGTACCTATCTCGCAGCACCAGGTTTTTCTCTGTTCCAACAACTTTTTTTCTTCTCCTTCTTCTTCTTTTTCTTCTTCTTCTCTCGAGCACTTATCGCAACGATAAAATGCACCCGTCAATTGAGTGTTTTTTCCCCGCGGATTAGAAAAGCACAATCTGCCTTGGTGGTTTGGCCGACGCTCAGCTCGGACCAGGAATAGGTAGCCGCAGCAGGTAACGCAAAATACCCGTCGACGACACGCGAGAAAAGCACGTTCCCACGATACAATAGCCAGTTGTACGGTAAGAATAATCCCAGTCTGACAAAAAAGAACGTACGTCTCTTGCCGGAAATAAGAATCCCGTGTAAAAAAAAACGCAAACACGTACCAGTACCAGTAGCGTACAAAATCGGCCTTTTTTTTTAAAAAAAAAAAAGGTCACTGGATTTTTTTCGCAAGACGTGCAAAGGCAGAAACTACCGGTACATACCTTAGTCTCTTCTCTGACTCTCTGGTGCTGGGGTGGTGCTGTGAGCAGGCCATGCACGCGCTTTCCTGATCGGGGCCGCTGCATCTTTAGTTGTATCCACACTGAGTGTTGCTATTACCCCTTGGAAATACCGTAGCGTAGGTAATGGTCCATTTGTACTAATCCCCCCCCCGGTTTCGTAAATGCAGAAATTTTTCATCGGGGTGGGAGGCTTGGAGCGCCGATAGCGCAGAGAGGCACGGGTGTACGTACGTCATTTTGCGAGGAGGGTTCTCTTTGATGGTGGGCGCGGTGGTTGTGCGATTGGGCAGGACGATGTCGACGGCAGTGAATATGTGTGATTCTGTCAGCACAAGTGACATCAAAGGTCATGAATCCGTTGTTATTGTTTGTTTTCTGATCGTGCTGCTAATGTGCAAGCCCCGAGTCTTCAAGCAAGACCTGTTTTTGAAGGATACGGTTGGACATGGAAAGTAGTGTATATATCACTTCATCGCGGGATCGATGTAGGTGGAAAAAGCGGGTTATGTATATTGAGGCATGTGCGTTGTGATTCACGACTTTTGTGTCACTTGACTAGTGGTCATAGTCTGCGTCTTCACATCGTTGTATACATAACTCGCAATACAACACGAGCTTGGCATGCAACATGCCTGGACAAAACTTTCAGAAGAGTCCACAGGCATATTCCCACAAGATTGTTTATCTGAGATATATGGTGCGTCTCGTGCGTCCAGCCATAGGTATGATGCTGTGGAATTGATCCACCCACAACTCCTCGCGAGAAAGATCGAGGTGAGGGTGTATTTCACGATAGGCGATTCCAACGCGCTCGTAATAGCTGTTCTCTCTGTTAAGTTGAAGGAGAAGGAAGATTCCCGTCTCCATTTCCAACATACCTGCCTGCCGCTCCCCTAATTGTTCGTACTCGAGTGCTACAAGATCAGGCACACATCCGGTAGCACTTCCCCATCGTTGCCTAATTTCCTCGTCGTCTATTGACGTTGTCAATTTTATATCGTTGCCGCAGGCGCTTTTCAGTACCAGAAGTGGGCTTTGCGTGCTGTCCATCTCAAGCCGATTCTCCAGCACGAAGCCGGTGATTCGAAGTGTTTTGCCAGGACTTATAGCGCATAGGTTTCCATGATATTTTTGGTTGTTCACAATGTCAATCCACTGCGAATCAAGCAGCTGGATTTCTATCGAGCTGAGGCTGGATCTGACCACCCTGGATGTTATTGGCCGTATGGTGCCATGCTGGCTTGTCCATGACCATGTAGGGAAAGCAGTTGACGTGATTGCTTGTGTCCGGGATCGCACCTCAATGTACCAGCAAAGATCCATTTGTAGATGTGTCGAGCCTCTAGCGTGGAAGTCCAAAATGAGAATACCCCAGTAGTGCGTGATGTCTAACGCGCCGAGGATTCCCAAACATGCATTGAGGGCATCTTCTGTAAAACTCATTTCTCTACGTGTGTATTCTACAATCAACTCGTCTAGATTGCGGTGGTGGAAATTTGGTCGTACTTTGGATTGAATGGCCCAAGCATTATTGCCTTTTCCATCTTCTCTTGATGTTGAGGTCCGATTCATGTTGCCATGACGATACATCGACCTGCATAAGAATGCAAGACCTGTTTCTGTGAAGAACAGCAATCGCTGGGAGAGATAGCCTTCCTGGAATGTCCAAGCCCTGGTTGCCCATTTCGATGCATTGATAGTCGTGTCGGGATCCCGCATCTCTTCTAATATCAGATCACCCAGAAAAAGACGCCGCGCTGGTTTCCTGGCGCGGCTTACGCCTGCAAGACCCGAATTTGCATCCTCTGAGATAGCGACTATGGTGATGTACGCACTGGAGTATATGCGATCCATAATGGATATTAGTGTGTGTTTCTCGGCTTGATTGTCCTGGTTAATGCACTGTGCATGTTAGAACGACTTGTCAAGGGCCGCTCGGGACTTACGTATCGATCGACCCAGAGATATCGAAGACCAAAGGCTAGAGTCGTCTCGATACTATCTTGAATTGTTTGCGGGTATCCACTGGTGTCACTCGGTGTGTCACCCCAGACGTACGACAATGCAGCATACTTATGCTCCGGGGGTAGCGATACGATTTTGCTGGTCTCGCAGTCGATGACCTGAAGGTGAGATGGGAATCCTATCCGACCCAGACTAGTGCATCTGCCGGAATGATTTTCATTGCAAAAATCTAGCCACCCGCTCACAAGGCTGTGAATCGGCGTAGAGCGCGCCATATGTAGTATATCTGACCTTTCTTCTGCAAATTTATCCACACTTACAAAGTTGAGACAATGATCAACGTCATCCTTTCTCCAATATACCTCCAACACGTCAAAAGGAGCTCGATAACTGTCAGGTCTGACGCTCAACATCACCTGCCACTTTGACTCCACCTCTTCTGGCGCAGAAGATGAACTCAGATGCTGGTCACTACTTGGAGATATTTGGGAGAGCTGGCGGCAAAAAGGACAGCTCTTTCGGAGATCCTTGAATCCCCAATTCCTGTAACATGTTATATCACCGGTAATATCGACCATGCCCAAGCTGCGAACAAATTGACAATCGTGACAGCAGAGGTCACAAAAAGCTTCAAAGGTCATGCTTTGATCATCCTCGTTCATAGCGCTAGTGGAAGTATCGACCATGTTTGTCCAGTAGCTTGGAGCAATCTCTTTACGGTAAAACAAGTAATACGTAAGTAAATTTCAAGGACTTTAAAGTGTAAAATTCCAGAGATACCGAGGTTGAAACAAATTATATGTATTGGAGACGTTTCTAGAATGAGAGATGTAGAATGAAAGGCTGACAGTGTGGAGGGGTAGCAGCATCCCGGTCTTACAAGTATCCGCATTCGTAGCCCTCTCAGATTACCTTGCCACCTACACTGCTCAAGCCTGAAGCCACAGATGGCTTGACGACTCGAACCTTCCTGCTTGATCGTGCAGTGATTGGCTGGCCATGAACCTGCAGCCTTGATATCGCAAGCAACGTGTACATCAATCTAGAAAATTGACATACACGTTACCGAGATGCGCAGAGCCACCCAATCAACGATAACTTCCCACAGTTAGTTTTGAAGGGAAAGGTAGCCGATAATAAGGTGTCATGGTGTTCGTTCGTCTTAAAAATGTTGCCATATGATTTTATCATTGCGGCGCAGTCACAACTCTCGATCCTGTCAATCAAGAAAGCCTTCCCCATTATTGAATCTGCTACTGCCGTACATCTCGCCCCTCTTGACAACACCAGAAGACCGAGATGAACCCCCTCCCAAACTCCCTACGCGGTATCCTTTCCCAAAGCACACCCGACATCGACCAGCCATACCCCCCACCCAGCACCGCACCAAATCATCGTTGGGGGCCCAAACGTTCTTCCCAATGGCCACAAAGACACGCCCAAGCGCATCCAGCTCGTCAACTCCACACCCACACTCTACCCCTGGCCCTCCCCGAATCCGCCTCGCCAGCTGCCTTTCCCTCCCTCCACCAGGACAAGCTAGCCCCGCCGCCGACGCGCCATGCTCCGCCGCAGGAAGAAAGACGCGCGGTGCCAACAGCTCCTCCTGCTCTATGCGAAGCGGCGGGATGCCATGACGCGGTGCACATATACCGCACGCCGAGGACAAGGACACTCGCGCCGTGGATCCCAGACCAACGACGCGTATCCAACGATGCGGGCGAGCCTAGATATTGTGTTAGCGGAGCGTGGCCCAGCACTGGATTACTAGCCGTTGCGGAGCGAGAACGCATATATATTTAGTGTCAGGCTTCACGCCGGATTGGCCCTGGCGGGGGTGTTTCGAGCTCGACGTTTGTTGTGTGATGTGTGTGAGACGGCGGAGGTGTTGAGGAGCAGGGGGGATGCGATTCTCGGGGTGTTGGGGAGCAGCAGATTGTTCGGCTTCAGACGATGCATGGTGATGGATTGGTGAGGGGTTTTTGCTGCTATGCATAGAATGTTTGCTCGTCTCCCTCCAATATGGATTATGCTGTACGCTCGAATAAACTTTGACACACAGCTATAGCATGTCCAGAGCTATCCCGCGATATCGAGAGTTATACCCAATCACGTCAGGTAAATACCATGATACTGGACCTGAACTATACTTCGTCATCATTTTTCTACTTTTACATCGCCCATTTAGCTAGTAGCCAAATCCACCATTTTACCTCGCCATTATGGTTTTCTCCATTCACGCTGTGCCCCCCAAGGTCGTCTTTTCTCCCCCCCTATCTCCCCCGTTTCTCGCACTTAAATCCTCATCGACGCATTCCCGCTCGTCTCATGCTCCTCAAACCACCTCAAGAACTGAAACAAGCTCGCCTTGGGCGTCCTCTCCAGGCTCGTATAATTCACATACTGCACGCCAAACCGCACGCTCGTTCCCAGCGCCCACTCGAAATTATCGTAGATAGCCCAGCCCCATGCGCCCGTGACGTTGACTTTGTCCACGTGGATAGCAAGCAGGATGTTGTCGAGGTACTGCTGGAAGTAGTCTGCGCGCTTGAGGTCCCAGAGCGCGGAGTTGAGATTGGTCCACTGCGCCTCGAAGGGCTCGGCGAAGCCGAATTCCGTGACGACAATGTCCGGAACGGTGGGGAAGAGCACCTGT
Organism: Coniothyrium glycines; assembly: GCA_025742365.1. NCBI lineage: Eukaryota > Fungi > Ascomycota > Dothideomycetes > Pleosporales > Coniothyriaceae > Coniothyrium > Coniothyrium glycines. The sequence continues at coordinate 166,085 of JAMXIJ010000028.1, forward strand.
GTGATGTGTTTGAGGAAGCGGCGCACGCCGGCGGGCGCGCTGTACAGCCAGCTTGTGGCTGGGTCGCCCGCGGGTCCAATGGGGAAGCCGTTGGATGCTGTGCTTGCGGAGCCTGCGCACTCGGGGAAGGAGGAGTGTGAGCGGTTTGACGTGCAGGCTTCGAGGCCGCCATCGATTTCGAAGGCGACGTACGAGGTGTACGGATCAATGGCGTAGAAGTCGCAGGAGCCCTTGATGAGGGCTTTCTCATCGGCAGTAAGCGTGGGAAGCAGGTCGCCGAGCGTGTCTTTGAGGGACTGCGGGTAGTCGCCGTCGGTCCAGGGCCCACCGAACCAGCCTATGCTGAAGTCGAAGTTGCGCTGGCGGGCGATTTCGTCGGCAGGCGAGGTGCTGTTAGCCTCGAAGTAGTTGCCGCTATTTTTGAAGGTGATGCGGCCCCGGCCACGGAACTCTTCGTGGTACCATTTTGCGACTTTGGCGTGCGCGAGGAGCGTGTGATGGCCGCAGAGAAAGCGGGCTTCGTTGCCGCCTGTGACGTTGTTGGGTGCTGGGTAGTACTTTCCAGCGGGATAGTAGGAGTACTGCCAGTTGCAGTACTGGGGCTCGTTGATGGTGAACCACTCGTCGACGTAAGCATCATAGCGGGTGATGACGAACTTGGCATAGTTGAAAAAGTCGTCTACGATGCGGCGATCTGTCCATGCACCATACTCGTGGAAGAGCGCAAGCGGAGTATCCCAATGAAAGAGTGTCACTGCCGGATGGATACCCTCAGCGTGCATTGAAGCGATCACATCATCATAGTGTGCTACAGCTTCTTCGTTGACTGGACCTTTTCCAAAAGCAAAGAATCGTGACCACGAGAAGGATGGCGAGAATGCTGAGAAAGAAGTGTCAGTGAGTGATGCTCAGTGCGGTCGTGCGATCCACATACCTGGTACACCAAGGTTGCTCAACCGAGCAAAATCCTGCTTGTACAAATAATAATGCTGAGCAACAACATCACCCGTAGTATTGTCCGACACAAAGTTCGGTACTCGATGAGAAAGCAGATCCCAGATACTCGGTCCTTTACCTTCGTCCTTCGCTGCCCCCTCAATCTGGTATGCCGAAGAGCTGAAGCCCCATTGGAACCCTTCTGGAAGCTTCAAGCCTTGAGCCTCAGGGTAGGCACTGCCTACAAACGCATGATAGTACTGAGGATCCGGCTGGGGATACACGCTCGGCTCCGGTGTCGGGGTGACGGTCGTGGTGATTGCACCTGTGGCAATAGGACCCACCTGATCCCACAGGGAAGCGAGTGCATTCGGCGAGAAATCGGTTCGCGTGTAAGCGGTCGGTTGTGCCGAATTGTTGTAGCTGGCCGTGGAATAGCCAGATGGGACGGCGAAGGAAATTGTTGCCGATGCATTACTGTATTGTGCAGAACAATGAGCAGAAAGGAGGAAGACACCGAGGAAAGGAAGCAATTGCGCCATATTGAATCCTGCCACTCGAAGGAGCACTTGTAGAGGGAATTGTGACTGCCCCAGACGAGTGCGAGTACTTAAGCAAGTACCATAAGATGGCAATATCTGCCGTGTTACCATGTAGCTCCAGGATAGCTCCTGTAGCTATTCGATTTGAGGTAGAGATCGCGTTCGCATATGATCTTTACCCGGTCTTCGATTTCTCGGCAGGCAGGGAGTACCTCACAAACATACTCAAGAACATCTTGGATTTGGTGGAGCTACGGGGTTATCGAAAGTGACCAGGGTCTTCGTTGGCCCATGGCGTGGGGCTAAGGACAGCTCCAAGCTTCGCCGCGGTAGAGAGCTCATGTATCGACGTTAGTCTACCTAAACACGTCATGAGTAGGGGAGGTTCACGGAGGACGTGGGACGAAGTTCCGCGCCGAACAGGGTAGAATGCGGAGGCGCGTTACTTGATTGGTGGATACGGAGCTTCGCGAGGCAAGGCTGGGGTGTACTTGCGGGGAAAGCATCCATTCATTAGCTTGAACGTCGTAATTTTCTGGAAAGTTTGCCAAGTCATAGACCTGGACAGAAAGGTAGGGGATCCGAATGACGAAGAATGGGTGCCGGACCGGCTTCCGAAGTTTTCCCAGCCTTCGCAAGATCACTGCAACGCGCAGAAAGATGAGTTGCGCAAGAAGGGCAATTGATTCTTGGAAAAGTAGCAATTGTGTGTCTATCCTGAAGGTATCGCAACTTTTGGTGAACGCCAAACAGTCAATAAATCATCTTCATAACCTACGTGTTATTAGCTGCTGGACACAGATTGGATAGTTGCGATACTACATCTTCAACATACCTTTATTCGCTGTCCGTGAATTTGAGTCACAGATTATGCTTTGCGCTGCTTCTTCGCTGGCGGTGGCTTATCCGACTTGCGACCTTTGCCTACGAGTGCGCGAATATCAACTTCTTCATCGGAGTCGTCTTCCGCGTCGTCATCATCGCTGTCCGCATCCATGACATCGAGATCGGATAATTCTTCATCGTCCATCTCCTCGTCAAAAGTGCCCTCTGCAAGATTGTTAGCGTTGTGATTGACCACGGAAGAATCGTAGTCACGTACTGTAATACTTGATCGCGTTGGACCACATATCCTCTGCGAGAATAGTGGCAACTTCGTCTCCACCAGGGAAGACTTCGATTTCTTGGTAGTCCTGAGGATCCTCCATCTCTTCATCCTCATCTTCCTCCACCTTCTCGCCCCGCTTGATCTTCTCAAATTTCTCCTTGTCTTCCCGGACAACTTGCTCGTTTTCCTCAGCGCTGACCCATCGGTAGCCAGAGACGAATGCGAAGATGCCGAAAAAGCTGATGGACGCATCGGTCGCAGTCTCAATCTTCTTTGCAAGATCTTTATATTCCTTGGTGTTGACCTCAGCCTTGCGCGCCTTGCCGTCCGAGGTATCGGCCGAAGCCTTCTTCCTCGCTTCACCGAGCTTGTACGCAGCATCGGTCAAGCCAGCGGTCAGATCCTTGTCCTTCTTCCAGTTGATCTTGACAGGCTCAGAAACAAGTCCGGCCCAGTCCTTGGTCTTCCTGAACCAGAACTTCTTCTCGAGCACTTTATCCTCAAAGTATTCGTTCTCGGTGAAGCCGAACTTGAGGGAAAAGCTGCGGGGTGAGCCATTGGGATCGTTGAGCTCGAAGCGCGAGACCTCGAACGTGTCGAGACATTCTGCGAAGACTTTGGAGTCTGTGGGCTGGATGAAGTTGTCGATTTCTGGGGGTGCTTGCTCGAAGACGAGAGACCAGAAGTGTGGAATGTTTTTTACGAAGTCTTCGCGCTTCTTGTACAGTGGCGCTTGGATATCTTCGGCCTTTCTGACTGCCTAGGTGTTAGCATTGAGCTGATGTCAATAGCTATACGCCATGCCTCCGCATATTATATGCACAATGATTTCTACTTACTGATCTCAAGTTCCGCATCCTCGAATTCCTGCTCAAGTGCACTCAATTCCTCGAACTTGGCCGCGAGCTCTGCGGAGACCTCTGCACCATCCATCTTGTATAGAGAAGCAATGCGATGAGACAAATGTTGTTTTGGCTGGAAAGACAATGTTGCGCTGCAAGCCAGGCACTCAAGCCCACAAAATTTCTGGGACGTCCTGCAGGGATCTGAGCTCAGAGCTGTGTGCACGGACCTGCCAAAGAGCGGAGTCGTCCCGCATTGCGTCCCGAACCTCCATGTCTTCCTCGCAATACTCTGTGGATCGAGCAATGTGAATTGTGCTATCAATGGCAGACCAGAGTCTTAATAACTTGATTCTTGATTTGTCTGCACTATCGATCTCCCCACCAAGTTTGATTCCTTATAGTTCAAGTCTGCATGTGTATCTGACGTCAGCGCAAGTCAGATACCGCTTCATGAAAGATCGTAGTCACTCATGCATGCTGTCTAGAAGCGAGCCTTGCAATCATCCATAAGACAAGGTAGAGTCTGATGGAATCTGTCGCTGATTCTTGCCCAAGGTGAGGTTGCACGGCCTGTGGCTGTGCTCGATGAACGAGGCGGGACAGGATTGCTCATCTACGATTGCTTTTACCTGACTCACAACTTGTTGTCTCCTTATAACTCCTACCATCGCTACGAGATTGAAGCAACCTTGTTCACTCTCTTACAACAGAACTTCCAGTTATGGGTGGGCTAGCATTCTCGGATCTGACCACCAAGGACGGCCGACCTATTCGTGTTCCACGCATGTCACCAGAGCTTTACCAGACCATAGCCCAGGATTACCAGGAAAGACTAGAAAGGATTTTCGAACGCGTCGTCGTGCCGCGCGAGGCCCCAGGTAAAGGTGACCATGGCGATGTCGACTTCCTCGTTGAAGGCATAAGATCACACATCACACAAGTTGAAGTATGGAGCGTCGTCCAGGCGATTTTTCAAGCTGAAGTGCACGTCTCTCGTGGCGGCTCCCATTCCTTCGCGGTTGGACACCCAATAGACCTTGATGCTTATGTACAAGTCGATGTCGAACTATGCCCAGAAAATGGTACGCCAGACAGCGCGGAGCTTTTCGAGTGGACACGCTTCATGAAAGGCGACTCGGACCTGCTCCAGATTATCGGTGTCACGCACCGTCCTCTGGGGTTGATGTGCAATGATCGAGGATTCCATGCTCGGATCGCGGAGATTGAGCCTTACAACAAGAAGAAAGCACTGGTCTTTCTGACGCGAGATCCGGATGCCGTCATGCAATTCTATGGACTTGATGTGGAGAAGTACTGGAATGGATTCGAGGATGAGAATGCATTGTTCGCTTGGGCAACGAGCGGCAGATTTTTCTCGCCGAGCATGTTCGGGAGCAGGGTGGAGAAGTCGAACGATCGATCAAGGCAGGCGAAGAGACCCATGTATAGGAGATTCGTGGAAGAGTACATGCCCACGCATGGTGACATGGATACGAGCAAGGTGATTTGGAGCAGAGAAGAAGCACTTCAGGAAGCGCTGAGGGTGTTCGGTAAGCAGGCAGAGTATGATGCGATGATGGCGGAGCATGTTCAGAAAGAAGCCGAAGAAGCATTGTGGAAGGAGATTAGGGATGTGTTGCCTGTGCAAGGCAATTCTCTCGGACTGGCGCTGAAGGGGCTGAGGCGGTGGGTTGTGTTTTTGGAAGGAGTGCCCCAGGTTGCGGCTGAAGCTGATTTAGACAGCACGCCAACATGGTGTGTGGCGTCGCTGGGAATGTCGAGACAGGAATTATTGCAGTGGGTCCAGCAACACTGGGAGGAGACAAAAGCTTTAGAGAAGGCCAGGGCGGTGGCTGCTAAGGAGTCATCAAGAGGCGGCTAGGATACCTAAGGACTGTCTCACATGGACAAGAGGGGCGGAGTAGGCTTGTGTACTTGTCCAGTGTCAGTGTGGGTTGCAACTTGCCATGAGAGCGAGCATGTTCAGTCCATGGATGGCACTGCAGAGAAGGCAGGACGATGGCCGGATTGTTGCGGCGAGAAGTCTGACGATGAAGTCTGATACGTGCCTCCAGCCTCCATTGTGTGGGGTGCGGGAGGGATGGTGCAGTGCTAGCGGTGCCTTATCGGCGGTAGACGGGCGCGATTGTGTACCCGTGATGCTTAGCAAGTTCGCTACCTAGGTAGGTACCTATCCATGTGCCTACCTAGCCCGAGCAACATGTAGATACCATTCTCTGCACGGCAGTGCATATTCGGACCATCCATAGACAACTGTGTAGCCTGTCACCCTGTGTACCCCGCAATACCTTTTCCCTCCCAGTCCTCTGCCTTGGTGTGCAGGTCGCCGGTCGCCGTGCCTGCTGACTTGGCGCGAGCGGATCAAGCCAGCCGCGGGCAAGCTTCCAACCTCGAGCAGCCAGCGCTCAAGCTGCCCTGCACCTCCACCTCTCCCTCCCCTTCCCCCTCCCCCTCCACAACGCCCCAGCACGGAGCACGACTGCTACTCGAATACACCGGTACCGAGCTTGTAGCGCCTCCGGAGCTCTCCGAAACATCAATATCTGGCCGCCAACGTCCCGGCCGCCCGCTGTCCTGTACCATCTTCCGCCTCGTGACATCGCCTCAAGCTGCCGACCCGAGCTCGACGCACACCTCACGCCCCGACTACGAACGCTCCTGGGCCCTCCACACGCTTCGCCCAGGCTCCATTCCCCGTCCCATCACCTCACCCATGGTCCCCACGTAGTCGGCCCACGACGCCCACGCCTGCTTGCTTCCAACGCACACCCGCACTCTCTGCCGTCACCTCGCCCCACGTTCGTCCTGGCCGACGCAACCGCCCCTACACCTCCTCCCCTAATCGCCTCCGCCGACCCAGCCATCCCGAACACCCAGCCTTCTACATCCCCAGCACTCTCTGCCCACTCACCCTCCCCCAGATCCGCTCTCAGACCCTCCCGACACCCAGCAGCCATCACTACCGATCCGTCCCAACATTCCACCGCCGAAAAACGCAGACACAGCTTTTCCGACAGCGACGACGAAATAGAAGGCGCTGCGACCCGCCAGAGCTCCGGTCGATCAACTCGTCACCCATCGAAGCGCAGGCGCACACAGCAAGGGACCATGCGCCTTGACAGCGACACATCAAAACATCCCCAGTCATCCTCGCAAAACTACACAAACGGATCTTCACGGTCAGTTGGGCCGAGGTCTCCTCGGGGCAAAGCAGCGAATGGAGACGGACACAGCAGGTCCGACAGCAATGGCTCCTACACCAATGGAGGACCCGTCGCGAACGGCAAAGTGGTGCCCGAAACGTTCTATGGCCATGACAGGGAAGAGGTGACGAGGATCTTGATCCAGAGTCTGACAGATCTGGGCTACCATTCCGCTGCCGGTGCGCTTTGCAAAGAGAGCGGGTTCCAGCTTGAGGGCCCTACCGTTGCCTCTTTCCGCAGCTCTGTGCTCAACGGCGACTGGAATACCGCAGAAGACATACTATTCGGAACTAGCACACAAGACAACGGCGGAGGCATAGGGCTGGATGATGCATACAGCAAGTCATGGGACAAGTCACGGTCACGGCCACTGTCGCAGCTTTCCGGGGGGCTGACACTCTCTGAAGGTACAAATCGCAATGAGATGATGTTCTGGATGAAGCAGCAAAAGTATCTCGAACTCTTGGAACGCAGAGATCTGGCACAGGCTCTCACAGTGCTTCGCCAAGAGCTCACGCCTCTGCATCGGGATGTTGGCAGATTACATGCTCTCTCGAGGTACGTCATAGTCCTTTACAATGTGATGCTGAATCTTGCTAACAATTACTAGTCTCATGATGTGTCAGTCTGCAGAAGACTTGCGACAACAAGCACAGTGGGACGGCTCAAGAGGCGAAAGCCGAACTCATCTGCTCTCCGAGCTCTCCAGTCAGTAACCGCCTGCACGGCCATGAATCAGTGTTCCTATTGACTTCTCTAGAATCCATTTCGCCCACAGTCATGATACCAGAACATCGACTGGCCGTACTGCTCGATGAAGTCAAGGACAACTGGGTGACGAAATGTTTGTATCACAATAAGCCAAACTCGCCTTCACTTTATATGGACCACAACTGCGAAAGGGACGATTTTCCCACCAAGTCTGTCCTCGGTCTGCAACACCACAAGGATGAAGTGTGGTTCCTACAATACTCCAACGATGGAACCAAGCTCGCGTCAACCAGCAAGGATACAACCATCATTATCTATGAAACGACGACATATAGCGTCCTGCATCAGCTCGAAGAACATGCGGGGTCGGGCGTTACCCATCTGTCGTGGAGTCCAGACGACACCAAGATCATTACATGCTCGTCGCAACCGGAAAATGCAGCAAGGATATGGGACATCAAGGTGCGAAAATACCTTCAGTTCAAATCACAAGCATGCTAACTTATGCAGACTGGCACATGTATACAATGCATAAGTGATTTCACTTACCCATGTACCACTGCGGGTTGGGCACCATCTGGCAAGCATGTCATCATCGGTTCACAGGACGACAAGTTTGGGTGTGGCGTTTGGGACCTTGACGCCAATATTGTCCACAATTTTTGCGAGGACGGTTCGAGATTCCGCACAAACGATCTTGCCGTATCTCCCGACGGCCAGCGACTGGTCGTAGTATCTGAGAGCTCAATTCTTGTTTGGGATTTTACGAGCTACGAAAAGATTTGCGAGTGGCAGTTGGACGACGTGAAAATGACAAGTGTAACCATCAGCCAAGACTCGCGGCATATGCTTGTGAGCATGAATCAAGACAAGATCAAACTCATGGAAATCGATACTGGCGAGGTGGTGCAACGTTTCGAGGGTCATCAGCAGAAACAATTCATCATTCGATCTACTTTTGGTGGCGCCGGTGAGAATTTCGTGGTCAGCGGCAGCGAAGGTCAGTCATTCTTGAGCAACATTCTGTGCAAGCCACTAACACATGTAGATTCTCGAATCTACATCTGGCGTAACAATGGTCTTCTCATTGAAGCTCTCGATGCACATCCAGGCTGTGTCAACTGTGTAGCTTGGCATCCCAAGGATCCGGACACTTTTGCCTCGGCCGGTGACGACACGAGGGTCAAGATCTGGAGACCGGTATCAAGGCCTCCACTACTGACAAATCGAGCAAGCAATGGTTATAGTAGGTAGTGCTTGTTTCCGGGTATGCTGTTGCCTTGATTGGTTCTTTGCATTTTGCGGCGTCTTGTTCATGCGGGTCTGGGTTGCATATATGTACTTTGTCCTGGCAAGGACTACGATGCATTGTTGAGAGCTCAAATACTCCACTTTTCTTCAGTTGTCATGATGTCTATCACTGGTGTAGTACAGATACTAGAGGAGTTCGTAAGGATTGTATAGTTGTCGACATGAGTATGGAATGAAAGAAGATTCTCCCCAGCCTTCGGGCTTCACCTCCTCGAACATGACGCTCAGGGTTGTCGTATTTGCATCATGTATGTCATGCCTCAACCCGCGAAGATCAACAACAATTACAATGGCGCGCAAAGCAGCCATAGGGAATTGAATGTCCTACTCATAACGCTGCATCCTCGTTAATGTTCTACATCCACACCTCCGTTTCTCACAATTATCTGTCACATTTCATCCAAGGCGCCACATCTCCTTCTCTCCAGTCCCGTCCAATAGGCCTCCACATCAACCATCCACTCAAATCATCCTCAAGCAAGTCTTTCCACTTCTCGCCTTTTTCCCCCCTCAGCGCCTCCAGCTTCGGATCCGGAGGAATGACCTCCACACAACCCAGACCACACTTTTCATACGCCCCCCTGGCCGACGGCAAACTGCTAATCACCGTCTCGATCCCCAGCTCATCCGCCTTGTCTAAGCCCCACCGGATCAACAAGCGTCCTGCACCCCGATGTCTGTGTGTTGGATCCACGGTGATGGAGTGCAGATCTGCATCTGTATCAGCAACAGGCCCGGCGTTGTAGTCGAACAAGGGGAAAACCCCCTCACCCATATGTCTCCTCGGCACCCTGTGCGCCAGAAACCCCCATAGCCCATTGATGAATATCTCGGCAAACTCGCGCTCCTCGCTGCCCTCTGGATACCACGTCGCATGCACTCCCCCGCCCGCTTCCCCATCCGCTGTATCACGCTCCTCTACCCTTTTCGCAGCGACCGCGTCGTTGACGGCCCACACGGCCCAGCCTACAATCTGGCCCGTTTGATCGTCCGTCGCTTTGACCATGAACGTGTCTGGGTCGCGCTGTTCGAGTTGACGGGTGAAGCGCGCGGTGGCGTGGGCGATGGCTTCGGCGCGGGTGTGGTGCGCGGGGCGGAAGTGTTTGAGTTGTGGGTTGGGAGGGGAGAGCCAGGCGGAGTGGTCGAAAGGGGTTATGGCGGGGATGTCGAGGGGGGAGGTTATGAGGGAGATGGTTAGGGGCATGGCGGGGAAGGGGGGAAGGGGGGGGGGGGGGATGAATGGGCGGGAGGGAGAAGGAGAAATGTCACTGTATATATGAGGCTGAACAGGCTACATATATGCCTGGATAGGTAGGTAGTTTGGTGAACGCATAGCCGCTGCATGCGAACAACATTTCGCAGTCAAACCCCCGCAGTTCTGATATGACGCCATGGAAGGATCACAGCCCCAGCCGGTACCTGAATGGAACATTATATACCTAACCCTTCTTCCGCGCGACAAGCGCTCCCGCTCTCTACCTGGCCCCCGAATCCCCCCCATCCCCGTCACAACCCCTGTCCCATCTTACCTCTCCGCCTCTCCCTCAACCTCACCACCAGCCCTGTTTTCTGCCACAGCACATGCACCTTCTGCGCGTTCCACTTCGCAGCCTCGCCGTCTTCGAGCTGGATATCGAACCGCCACACCAGTCTCGCGAGTATCGTGCGCAGCTCCGCCCACGCGAGGCTCTGGCCGATGCAGTTCCTGGGCCCCACGGAGAAGGGCTGGATGACGTGGCGCTTGTCGGTCGCGTAGTGCGCGGCGTCGAGGAAGCGCTCTGGGTGGAAGGTCGCTGGGTCGGTGAAGTGGCGCGACGAGCGGTACATGGCGTACTGCGCGATGCCGAGCTGTGTGCCTGCGGGGAGGACGGCGCCGCAGAGGGTGGCGCCGCTGGGGTTCACGACGCGTGGGAGGCTGGTGGGGACGGGGGGGTACAGGCGGAAGGTTTCGGTCAAGATGGCGGTGAGGCGCTTGAGGGGCCTCACGGTGTCGAAGGTAATGTGTGAGTCGGTGGGGAATGCGGTGTCGAGGTCGTGTTGCAACGAGGTGAGCCAGTGGGGGTGTGTGGCCAGGTAGTAGATTGCGCCGGAGAGGAGGGTGGCGGAGGTTTCGCTGCCGGCGACGATGAGGGTACCGCTTGTTTGTTTGAGGTCGTTGATGGGGATGTCGTGGGAGTTGGCGAGGATGTAGCTGGGGAAAGGGGGTTAGAGGGTGCATGTAGGTTCTCCAAGCTTGGGGACATGATGGTGACGGTTAGGCTGAGTCTTACCTCATGAAGTCCTTGCGAGTTGTTTCGGAAGCCAGCCTGCGGGTTACTTTCTCGTGCGTGTAGGTGCTCAGCCGCCATCTGGCAGCTGCGAGGCCGGGGATGAACTGCAACAGCGCCATGACAGGCACGCCGACGATGGGGTATCCTCGTAAGGTGCGAAGTATGCTTGTGGCCCAAAACATGCCCAAGATTGAAGCAATCCAATCATTATATTCCCCATTCTTCAATGTATCAAAGGACTCGTCAAAGGCGAGATCTCCTGTTATGTCGAATGTTGTGAAATTCAGCCATTTCATTATGTCGACAGGCTCGTTTGACAATGCTCGCTCTTGGAGCTTCTCGATCATGAGCGTGATGTATGACTTGATGATCGGTTCTTGTTCGCGGAGTGCGGTTTCAGAAAAGGCATGGTTCAAAGAGCGTCGAAGGCGTGCATGGTCAGCATCGTCTGCCGCTGAATTTTGTATTTTGTCAGCATAGTTATCTGAGTGGGTCTTCAGGACATACCAATAATGTCGACTGGCTCACTCTTGCCCCGTCTGGGGTAAAACTGAGGGTCTTTCACAAACAGTGCTTTGGATCCATGGCCATAAATTTCTGCACAATGTTAACTTTATTCTTCTTTGAGGGGAGAGACAGTGACCTCGCCACGCATCTGGCTTGATGACTGAAAGCGTGTTCGGATTCACGCGTACAATCTCTCCATACTCCTCGTGCAACTTGTGCCAATTGAGATGGATGACTCCACTCAATGTCTCGTAGTGGCCAGGGAAATAAAACGCAGCACGGAGTTTCGGCCCAGGATATTTCGACAATGGGTGCAGAAAGACGTTGTAGAAAGCTACGGTGAGGGCGTAGGTGAAGTACTATTTACTCTTAGCAATGTTGTGCATTGAATCATACTACAACTCAGGACTCACTGCCGCAATACCTGACAGCACGAGCTGGCCCCACGAAAGACTGCTGAAGGATTGTCCCATATTGAACTGATATCTATGAAGATGTGTAGAAAGAACAGAAACACAAGTATGTCAACTTTATATCTCATGAGGCGGACACTTCTGGCACCCGTCCCCCGTTTCGAGCAAATCTCATGGTGAGTGAGTGTATGCTGATTGGCTGCTGAGCACCATCCCTGCACTGTATCGCGTACGCTTCAGGAACAGTTCTGTGCGCTGACCATTCACAGTGGACCCGATGTTACCGCCGGGTGGCAGACGTAAGCACCAGGCAGCACTGATGTGAGAGCACCAGACGGGGGGCCTCGCTATCCAGGCTGGCGGCTTCCCCCCGCAAATCTTATCCAGCTACATGTCGCGATTCCAACTTCTCCGCCTTCGGTTTCGAGTTGAATAAATTGATCACCGCGCCATAGTTCAGAATACTCTCATACTCAACGTCATCTAGCTTAGTATTATTTTTGTTGTTGTCTTCAGAGTAGTTTACAAGCTTTGAATTGTTTTTGCAGTTATTTTCCGGGCAGAGACCAGAACCGCTTGAAGATCTCTAGTCTATGCTGATGCTCGACAGATACCTATCAAGCATGCGCAAAAACGTCTCGTCTGCGTGCTGTCAAACCCCAGCTCCGTGCTCTTCGCCGGCATTCTTGCGAACACGCATGCGCATCGCGAGATGCCTTGCTGAGAGCTTCGACATCGACTACAGCCTCGAAGCCCTCCAATTTGGCGTTGTTGTTAGTCTACACTTCTTGCCTGACACACCGAATGACACGTCATCGGGCTCATGTCCCAATTGGTGGCTCAGCACTACAACTACCAGCCTATCTTTGCCGTGCATCTCGCTTTGCTGGAAGAAGAGGTGCGGTTTGGATCACTCTAGTGGTCGCTTTATGATGTCCCTTAGTGCTGTTATGCCGTGGTAGATGTGGTTTATTTTCCTCAACGTTGCTGGGAATAAACCTGTCGATAAGCATCATGATGCGCAGTAGTTCTGATCCAGTCAATACGCTTGCGAGGCTCTACGTTCTCTCCATGCTCGTGTGTGGTAATTAACTTGGACAGTAGAATAAAAATCAAAGGTGATTTATACAGCACTATCCGTGTAAAATCAACGGGACTTCTCTCAATATACCGTTGTAGAACAGACTTGAGCACGGCATTGAAGACATGAGAAATTTTATTACCTCCATGAAAGAGATTGATGAAATACTACAACTAAGCATATGAGAACAGCAGGGGTATTTCGAAAATCCAAGATAATACACGGTCTAAGGACTACTCCTTGCTCAAAACGTCAACCACCCATTTCACGCCCTCTTTCGCCTCACTCAAGCCATATGGTTCCGTGAGTAGGAAGCAATGCATCTGGTTCTCCCAGTGCACCCATTCACCCTCCACTCCTTCTTTGGCGCATTGATCACGGAAGATGATTCCATCGGGGCTCAAAACGTCGCATCCGGCAGTGATGCCATGGACTTTGATCCCGCGCTTTCTAAACAGAGAAATGTCGTTGTTGATCGGCGAAACACGCCTATCTGCTGGATCCCAATCTCCGTGCCACGCCTTAGCCGTGCCTTTGATCACATCCGGCGTGAGCAGCGGATCACGTGGCGCGATTTTTTGGATCTGAGGATTGTTGCGCGTGAGATCGGTCGACGGGCATATAGCCATGATGGCAACCGGGTGTGGAATGTGCATGATGTCCACCTGGGGCTGCTCTGAATCTTCTCGCAACGCTTCAAGGGCTAGACACAGCACAACATTGCCGCCAGAAGAATCACCAGCCAGTATAATCTTCTCGCCAGACGTCTGCGATTCCTGCATTAATGCTCGATATAGCTTCATCAACCATGGGAAAGCGCTCGGCGCCGGATTGTTTGGTGCGAGCGGCATCGAGACGAGGGAGATGGCCGTATCAGGCATATCCTTTGCAAGTTGGCCGCATACTCCAAAGTGTTGACCGGAAGGTGGTTGCTGCCAGCTACCACCGGCGAAGTAGTAAATGCGCTTTCTAGGTTCAGTCTTTGGCTTGTTTGGCGGAAGGTAGTCGTATATGTGGATGTCGCATACGGTGCGCTCGGTCAATGTGCACATCTTCAGCTTGGCTTTGGATGGGCTGAGTTTGATGGATCCATCCTCGTGCTTCGGCTCACCGCTGTTCAGTTTGTTGCGCATGCGACGAATGAGAAATTGTACAATGGACATGAAGAACGAGCGTTCATTGCGCTGACTGATTTGCATAGCCACGGTCTGTTGGGCTGCCAGGTGGTCTGTCATGTTCGCTGTACATGCGCCAGAGGGTTGTGGAGCTCTTCAAAGATGGACTAAAAGTGATGGTATTCAGAAGTTTAGCATTACGGGAACTAATGTAAGCTTCATATCCGCTCATACCACCAGTGAGCTCGTTGTGGACGCGCTTGAGGGCGTCATGGTTCCTGGAGCGATTTCACATGACGTTGAAGGCTGGACACTAACTTCGCGAATCGCGCAGACCCTGCACGATCGGCTGGATTCGACTGAACGACATGGGGCTTTGATCTGTGCCCCTTTGTTACGACGAAGCGGATGTGCGAATGGGCATTTTCTATGGATCCATGGAAACGTTGGATAGGGGAAGTTGTGTTGATGTTGTGTTCGCTGCACAACAACCAGAATGAGAATGAGAATGGCTGTCGGCTGACGTCAATCGTCTGTGGTTGCCGACTTATCCATCGCCAAGTGCTTAGCCTTCTTAGGACACAGCGTGCTTGATCCGTGTGTTCCACGTTGCCTGCATTCACCAGCGGCCCCAACCTTGACAGCTGCAGAGCGCAGCGAAGCATGCTCCGGGTACACCAATCAAGACCGCTCGCAAACTAAGCCGAGCCATGTCCCTTATCTCTTGGCTGTCTCACCGGCCACGCAGCTTAGTGCTATTACGCAACAATGCATGAGGTGTGCCAGGCGGAACTCTTGGCCGTCCTCCATCAGTGGCCACGAAGGCAGCGGAAGGCCGACAGAGAGCCCAGCTCCGCCCCGCCGGCCGGTAGGCAAGTCATTCTCCGCCGGTGCCAACTCCGGCTTGAGGCTCCTGGACATTCTTGGAAGCATTTGTCGAGACCTTTCACAGGGACGTGCCTTGCCTATTCGGCTGATAGAGCCAACTTTGTCGACCTTGGCGCACGTATGCGACCAGGACAGCGTCAGATCAACTAGTTAACTAAGAAAGTGATAAAGGTAAACATTGAACCACATGTAGGAAATTTTGCTTTGCTCGGCTCGACGACTGCCACTCCAAATACTTCCTACCATGGCTTCCCAAGAGTTTCTCACAGACGAAGAGATTAGGTTATTTATCGATGACTTGGATTACGACAAGAACGGATACGTTGACTACGCGGAGCTAGAACGAAAACTTGACGAGGTCCACAAGGAGATAGCACCAAAAGCGCAACCCCACAATCTACATCACGCTTCACGAGGCGATGAGGCACGGCACGAATTCCTTAGGAGCGTCCTTGGGACCCGGGAGGACCGTATCAAGCGAGACGAATTCGCCAAAACTGTGAAGGGCTGGAACATACCATCGCTTGAGCAAGACAGGAAAGAGGCAAAGGAAGAAGATGACTACTTGAAACAAATATCATTCTTTCGCCGAGCACGCGCATACTGGGCTGTAAAGGGACCTGAAATCCTCTTCCTTGCCCTGGTGGTATCACTAATGATCGCTTTTGGAGTATGGCAGTTCGTCAAATACCTCACATTCGACCAATACACGCCAGCATTTGGCTGGGGCGTGGTTCTCTCCAAGACCTGCGCAGGCATTTTATACCCAACATTCTTCTTCCTGATCATCTCCATGTCACGCTGGCTTTCCACATTCCTGCGACGCTTCTACTTCATTTCCCGATTCGTCAATTGGGATCTCTCACAATCCTTCCACATCAAGATGTCCATCGCAGCCTTGGTGTTCGCAACATTGCATGCGATTGGCCACTTGGCTGGATCTTTTGTGTTCGGAAGTAGGGCGAACAGGCAGGGTGCGCTCGCCAACATCGTCGGTCAAGACCAGGTGCCTCGCTCGTACGTCGATTATGTGCGCTCGCTGCCGGGCTGGACCGGACTCACAGCGTTGGGAATGTTCTATCTGCTCGCGCTGATGAGTATGCCACAAATCCGAAAATGGAGCTACGAGGTTTTTCAGCTTGGCCACTTGCTCATGTTCCCCATCATTGGTCTCATGATGGCTCATGGAACCGCTGCTTTGTTGCAATGGCCAATGTTCGGATATTGGTTGGCTGTTCCCACGCTGCTTGTTCTTCTTGAGCGTATCTGGCGAATTGTCCTCGGATTCCGTCCAATTGTCGCGGATCTTGAGCTTCTCGATGAGGAGACTGTCGCCATAACTGCCCAGGTCCCACATCACCGCCCTTGGGACTACAAAGCTGGCCAATACGTTTTCGTCCAGGTTCCACAACTTTCCAGGTTCCAGTGGCATCCATTCACAGTATCCACTTGCATCAAGAATACTATGCAAGTGCATATCAAAGCTGATGGTGATTGGACAAATGCGTTGCGCGATATGGCTACTCGTGGACAACGAACAACGATCAAGATCGGATTAGACGGACCATTTGGTGCGCCTGCGCAGCGTTTCTATGACTATGAATACAGTATGGTCTTTGGGTAAGTGAAATCTTCATGGATATACTCATGCTTGTACTGACAATGCTTAGTGCTGGTATTGGTGTGACACCATTCTCTGGCGTCCTGACCGACCTTCAGCACCACGAGCTCGAACGAGTCATGTCTGGCGACCACTCACCCGAGTCAACCAGCGTGGAGCCCAAAGATCCTTCGCCATATGAAGACCACCGACGAGTCGACTTCCACTGGATGGTGCGCGACAAGAACAACCTTCTCTGGTTCTCAGATCTTCTCAACGAAGTGTCGCGTGCACAAGATCTCGATTCCTCACATCTCGATATACGGATATGCACCTATGTCACCCAGAAACGCAAGGAGATCTCACAACATGTGTTCCGCTGGCTGCTTGAGAAACATCGCACCGACGAGCACCCTCAGTCAGCCATCACTGGTCTCGTCAACCCTACCCATTTCGGTCGACCGAACATTCGAGGCATCATGGAGGAGCATTACACAGACATGTCCAAGGTTCTGGCAGAGCGACTACACGAAAAGCATAGAGAGAAGAAATCTGATGAGATCAAGGTGGGCGTGTTCTTCTGCGGACCACCAGTCATTGGACAGCAGCTTGCTGATCAGTGTTCCGCCTTGAATGCAAAAGCAAGGAATGAGGACCGGAAGATTGAGTATCGATTCATGATTGAAGTATTCGGCTAGAATTCGATGAGTCTGAGATCCATGTAATACCATTTTAATATTAATATACTGCCTTGAAGACATCATGGATAATGGGTTTTACCTGTGCATCGGGGACGAGAGTGCACTGAGGCGCTTTTTGACCATTCTCGTTGAAACATCAAGTTTGAGGGATTGTTGGTGGTGATGGTAACGCGGAACGAAACGGGGTAGGTGCACGTGCTTTGGCGCCTGGTGCGGGCGATGCCGTCACAGCAGACCGACGTGTCGGCAAATGGTTCTTCTCCTTCGCACTCACCTCATCTACCCAACAACCGTTACGCATACCGTGGTAGAACAGCGCGCTCCCCACCCACCCAACCGCGCTATATATAACCCCCCAACCTCACACCTTACCCTACGCGACCTCTCCCATCCGCCCGACGAGCACCCCGCACTCGCACCGCTTCCCGCCTCTCCTCCACGCCTACCTAGCCCTCCCTTTCCCCTCTCTCACACACACACTCCTCTCCTACAATGGCCTCCTCCGCCTCCAAACGTCTCTTCAAAGAATACAAAGCGCTCTCCTCAGACCCGCCCGAAGGCATCACCGCGGGCCCCATCAGCGAGGACGACATGTTTGTGTGGGAAGCGCTGATCCAGGGCCCCGAGGGCACACCGTTCGAAGGCGGCATTTTCCCCGCTGAGCTGCGCTTTCCAAAGGACTATCCGCTTGCGCCGCCCAAGATGAAGTTCGTCACGGATATGTGGCATCCGAATGGTATGTCGGGTGGTCTCTCTCTCTCTCTCTTTCTCTCTTTTCTTTCTGTCCTACAAATCCAGCTTGTTGCATCACGGTCATCACGGTTTGTGTGAGCAACACATCCGCTGATTACAGACTACAGTCTATCCCAACGGCGAAGTGTGCATATCCATTCTCCACGCGCCCGGCGAGGATCCCATGCAGTACGAACAAGCTTCTGAGCGGTGGTCGCCGATTCAAAGCGTGGAGAAGATATTGATCAGCGTGATGAGCATGTTGGCGGAGCCCAACGACGAGAGTCCGGCGAATGTGGACTGTGCGCGAATGTGGAGGGAGAAGAGGTCGGAATATGAGAAAATTGTAAGGGCGAATGTGAGGAAGAGTTTAGGATTGTGATGTCGACGTTGTGACTGAGATACGGCAAAATGGAGATGTTTTGGAAGCATAGCGCGGGCGGCGTTCTGGTAAATGGACACGACCAAGAAGCTACTTCGGGGTAGCCTACGAAATTGATATTAACGTAATTCGTCATCCAGCCATACACTGGCATGCGCATTGTTGCATCAACAGTGCAATTCTCAAACGCCTTCAGCAACCAACATCTCTATTCGAAATCATCCTTCTCAGACAATCTCCAACCCAGACGCCTCGCCGTATCCATTATACGCCACACCGCGCAGATTCCACTCGCACGTCGGCGACTGCGAATTCCCACTCCTATCCGTTGCACGACTCAGAATCTTGACATTTCTCCCCTTCTCGACTTTCGCATCGACCTTCCACAGCGCCCAGGCCCATTTCAGCTCCACCTCCTCCGCGTCCTCGCCCTCATACGTCTTCACCAGATCCGCATCGACCCAGCTCTCCCCGCCATCAACACTAACCTCGACGCGAACAATGGGCCCATCCGCCCCACTCGGCAACGCATACCCTTTGACCTCGACCGTCCCGTCCGCACGTCTCTGCACCTTTGTGCCAGACTTGGGTACGCCGATGACGCTGTTGACGGGCATATCCTGCAGCGCCGAGACTTTCCCCCACCACTCCTCGGCCTTTTCTTTCGAGTCGGCCTCGGGCGGCAGGATCTTGTAGTCGTGCTGCTGGTAGTGGCTCTTGCTCTCCGTCATCTGCACCGTGATCTGGTCGAGCCACTTGACGCTGCGCGCGCCCGCGATGCCCGGCGTGACGACGCGGACGGGCGCCCCGTGGTTGGGCGGGAGAGGTCCATCGTTCATTGCGAGGGCGAGCAGGATGGAATTCCCCGGGTCCATGGCGCGCGCGAGCGGGATGCTGGCGCCGTAGAACTCGTCGTCTTGGGTCGGTGTCTGGAAGCACGAAAAGGCAACGTGTGCGTCTTTGCATTTTTGCGCGTCGAGCTTCAGGCCGGCTTTGGCGAGCACGTCGCTGAGGAGCGGACCCCGCCATTTGCAGTTCATGACGGCGCCGTCGAACCAGTCGATGCCCGAGACTTCTTTCAGCTTGGTGCGCATCGTGTGGCGTCTGTTGCCGGCGCATTGCAGGGCGCAGATGACGGTGTGTTGGGGGAGGGATTCGAGGTCGGCGATGCTGAGGTACAGGACTTTGTTCACGAGGCCAGCCACGGAGACTTTGTGCGTGCTGGCGTCGAGGTGGGGGATGGGGCCGTGGTTGCGGTCGTAGCCATCGGTTGTGATGAAGCTTTGGTACCCATCAGTCATATCTAACTATGTCACTTTCTTGACCATGTTCCTCCTACCTTGATACCAGCTTCCCTAGCTCTGGCTCTCGATTCAGCGGCTCCTCGACTGAATACTCAAGCTACGACATCGTCATCAGCCCCGTTGCGCCCAAAGCATCTTGCCGTGGACATAGTCTACCCGATTGGGAAGCCCGTGTAAACATGTTGGGTGCGTACCTGTACCATGGTGCCTTATTGCGGTCTGGCGGCAATGGCGTGATTAAGTGATGGAAGGGCTAGACGATGATTAAGTAGCCGGGAGCTGCAGGTTTAGGCGGAAGCGGGGAAAAGGGTAGCAACGGACTGCTAGCAAACAAGAGGATGCCACGACGTTGCGCGCAGAGTGAGTATGTAGCTGCTTATGCAAGGCGGCGCGGGTAGCCACGGGGCATGCAATAGCTTAAGTCGTTTTTTTTTTCTCCCCAGCAGGTAAGTAAGAAGAACACCAAAGAAAATGGCGACTACGTGTGTGTGTGCCTTTGCGTAACGACAATTTTGCCTTTTTTTTTCATGACGTTTACATTGGCCCGCATTGCGACATGTCTAGTCCAGGTAGAGTTTTCTCAAAAGGATGATGGTTTTGGCGAGATCTTCTCCAGATGCGTTGGTACTGTGTTGCTTGCTCCGAATGAACAGCGAAAATAACCGAATTTCTCCGTTTGGCTTAAAGTAACGTACGACGCCCTGCCTTGAGACTACGATGTTGGTTCTCTTATATCTACAACTTGTCATGGGTTTGAAAATATTCCCGCGCTGATATTATACCCAAGATCTCTCTGACCATAAGATGTCTCTAGTTATATCATGCTATGCCGACCCTGTAGCGCGTGAAAACGCAGCAACGACACCAGCATCATTACAATCAGTCGAATTACTCCAAAGTCCAAGCAAAGGGCAAAATCACCTTTATACCCAGCTTTCCTTATCCTGCTATCTACTATTACCTGTAACTAAGGTATAGCTAGGTACCGTCTAGACACAGCATAACGTATCACCAAAAAAAAAAACCCCCCAGTACCATCATCCGATTCTACCCCTTTACTATCTCCCTCCTACCCCTACCAAACAATCCCCCCTCCTCCCGCCCAAAAAAGAAGAAACTCTCCAAATCCTAAACTCCGCCCGGTCCTTCGACCCAGCGTCTGATACCTGCCCCACCAGCGCAGAGTACAGTAGCTTCCACCATTTACAATGTTCGTGAAGCTTCCTTTCTGGATTGTGTTTTTTTTTGTGTCTTTTTTTTTTTGTTTCCCGCCCGGAAGCGGTAGATCGGGGATTCGACCCGACCATCCAAGCACACCCTGACGAGCAGGTGTATGTCTTTTCTATCTGCAGCCACGAGGGGCTGGAGTTGTTTTGCTTGGTGGGAGATTGTTGTAGATTGGGGATTATGTAGAGGGGCTGATGGATTGAGGGTGGGGAGGAGGAGGGATAGAATAATCGAGATAGAGAGCGGAATTTGGGGATGGTTGGGCGGGTGGGTGAGTGCGTTTGTTGTTGTTGTTGTTGTGGTGGTGAGAAACGCCATGGTGAAGGCAGGTGAAAGCGCATCTGTTACTGGAGCATCACATGCGTGCACAACCAAGTATAACGTGAAAGTCATGTTAGAAACCTTCCTTCCCTGCTCTCTGTAATGTCGCAATGCGCGGCGCTGCATTTCTCTTCCTTCATACTGTCCTTAGACGACACGAGAGAAGTGGTGGCACAGATGTTTCATGGATCTGCAGTATATGATATGAAGCTTAGCGCAGATACTTTAGAGGCGGCTCATAATGTACTTATCGGATTGTTGGGCGCTTGGTGTACGGTGAGAGAATGGGAGGTAGGGAATGTCGAGGGACTGACAAAATTCCTTGGATGAAAATGCAGATGATGGCGTCTGAGAAGGAGGGCGGGGTGCTGAGGGCATCGTGGAGGTTGATCCAAGACTGGTCGATATTGAAAGGATGTGCGTGTTTAGAGCGTGCGATTGAGGCTGGATATGGTCAAGATCACGCACCTGAATCAAGTTGACGAAGGTCTGCGTGGAAGGGAAATGGACGAATGCAAGACATATTGAGCACAACAGCAACACCAAATTGTCACTGGTGACTCAGTTCATGATAGACGGTGGTTGAAGGAGTGAAGAAAGTTAGATATATGATCTACTTAACGAGCGTGTTCGTGTAAAAGCATAAAGCGTCATATGAATGACTGACCCGGGGTCGATCCAAAGAAATCATACTCAATATCGACAAATTGTTCTCATCCACCAGTAATCGACCAAGCTGTCAATCATTCGCATCATGCCTTCTCTACCGGAAAGGTAGCTCCGTTCATACCAGCCCGAGCCTCAGCATCCTCGCGGCTGATGGTTCTATGAGCACCACTCCAGATACCAAAGCTACGCTTGATGGCTTTCCAGCTCTCAATGGCGGCGATGTAAATAACCACAGCTCCAAACGCAACACCCCACTCCCATGTAATGGCTCCATGCTTGAAAACCTTCTCGTTAATAATGGGAATGTACACAATCGGGAACATGATGACGAATCCAGCAATGACGGCGAAGAACAGGAAGCGGTTACGCCAGAGTGTAGGAACAATCGAGAGACCAGCTGGAACAGACTTGGACTGAGGCGAGTTGGGATACATGTTGAACAAGCTACGCGCGAAATGCTTGACCTCCCAGGCAGTAACGAGTAGGAGCAAAGTGATTGTAGCGTATGTTGTAGCACGAGCACGAAAGACGACTTCGCAAGTGTCGTTGTAGCCTTCATTACAGCCAGACCCAAGATTGCCGCCTCCTGGGCCGACATAGGCGACAATGGCGAAAGAGAAAAGGCACAAAGCACCCATGAAGAAGCCGTAAATGAACTTGTCGGTGATGAGCTCTGTGGTGAACACACCTTTCTTTACATCGTGGGGCGGACGGAACATGCTGTCTTCTTGCGACTCCTCAAGGCCAAGACCGATGGCGAGGAACGACGAGGTAATGAGGTTGACCCAAAGAATTTCGATCGGCGAGAGAGGGAAGACCGAGTGGTCATCTTGATCCTTGAAGGCAAGGCCGATAAGAAGCAGAATAACCTGGGCGATGTTGGAGATGAGGAGATGCATCAAGAACTATCACCGTTAGTAGCTGGTAATGAGAGCTCAAGGGAACGGCTTACTTTTTGGATATTGTCGAAGAGGCGTCGACCCTCCTCAACTGCTTTCACGATTGAGGCGAAGTTATCGTCCGTCAGCACCATTTCAGCAGCGTCTTTGGCGACGTCACTACCTGTGCCCATTGCCATACCGACATTGGCTTGTTTCAATGCGGGCGAGTCGTTGACACCATCACCTGTCATGACACAGAAGCGACCCCTCCTGTGAAGCGCCTGTACCATCTTGACCTTGGTCTTAGGGCTACACCTGGCGATAACGAGGGGTAGTGTTTCCAGCGCGTCGACCTGCTCGTCGGTTAACTGGTCGAAATCTCTAGCGACCATGACGGCTGAGGCAGGGGTATGATCATCAATGATATCGACATCCTTCGCGATCGCGCGTGCAGTACCAGGATGATCACCTGTCAACATGTGAACTGTGATACCTGCGATCTTGCATTCGCGTACAGCGCCTTTAGTTTCGAGGCGAGGTGGATCGTAGATGGCGACAAGGCCGATGTAAGTGAGGCCAGTTTCGACAGCAGCGCGGTCATGAATGTCGGATCCGGCAGGGAGAGATTTATGAGCAATGCAGAGGACACGGAGACCTTCATTGGCCATGCTCTCTGCGGCCTGGAGAACGTCGTTCCGCTCTTCCCCAGAAATGTTGAGCACGGGTAGCATGAATTCTGTAGCACCCTTGGTGTAGACGTCCATCGATCCGGTGGCATTGTCCTTGTAGACGACCGACATTTTCTTTACGGTCGAATCAAACGAGAATTCTGTAGCAAGGTGGATGTTAAGAGTGGCCAGGAGCTCTTCTTTGCCCATGTTAAAACGAGCGGCAAGAACGTGCAAAGCGATCTCAGTCGGTTCGCCGTGAGCTTTCCAAGGTCCATTCACTAGCCCTTCAAAGATGGCAGTGGGAGGTCGCGAGGCAGACTGAATGGTGTCGACATCAGTGTCAAGATCGGTCTCGCTGCCAACACGGTCAAGTGCGCCTTTCTCTTTGCCCGAGGAGTCGATGCTAGTGTCAATCGCAGGAAGCACTTTGGAGTTGTTGCAAAGAGCGATTGTGCGGAGGAAGCGAGATGCAGCTCCGTTGGGTCGAAATTGATCTAAGTTGATGAC
Source organism: Coniothyrium glycines (assembly GCA_025742365.1). Taxonomy (NCBI): domain Eukaryota; kingdom Fungi; phylum Ascomycota; class Dothideomycetes; order Pleosporales; family Coniothyriaceae; genus Coniothyrium; species Coniothyrium glycines. The sequence goes on from JAMXIJ010000028.1 coordinate 190,031, forward strand.
TTCGCCATCAAGGGCAACAGTACCACTCAAGGGGTTGTAGGGATCTGTGATGTCGCCAACGGTGAACGTGCCCGCACCTGGTACAAGAGCCTTCTTCGAGACCATGCGACCTTGAGTCAGTGTACCAGTCTTGTCCGAGCAAATATTGGTAACACCGCCAACTGCTTCGATGGCTGATTGAACTCTAGTGATGACATTGGCTTTCGCCATAGCCTTACCACCAACAGCGATCGTGATGGTAAGGACTGCGATGAGTGATTCGGGAATGACCGCAACGGCGACACAGATGCCGTAGATGAGAACCTCGCCTCCGACTTGCCATTCACTTGCTGAAAAGACGATGATGGCGAGAAGAATGGCGAGACCGAAGAGTAGGAGAGCAAACTTGCTCAGTGTGATTTGCAAAGGTGTTCCTACAAGACCAAGAATAGTCTTGATACCATTTACGAAACGATGGACCAGTCGCATGATGACGTTTTGAGATTGTGTACGATCGTCTTTCTTTTGACGAAGCATGGTAGCGATTTTTCCGACTTCAGTCTCCATAGCTGTAGCGACTACGATACCACGGCATCGTCCAGAGGTCATCTCACTTCCCGAGAAGGCTAGGTTGGTTCGGTCGCCAGTAGGGAGGTCAGGGTCGTCGAAACGCTTCAACGGAGTCTTTTCCACCGGGATAGACTCGCCAGTAAGGAATGCTTCATTGGTGAATGCATTGACGCCGTCTATTAGACGGACGTCAGCAGGGACGATACTGCCAACAGACAGCTGGACAATGTCTCCAGGGACAAGGTCGACTGCTTTGACTTTGATGTCTATCTGGCCATTACGTGTGACGGTGGCTTCAGGGGCTGTGAGCTTCTTGAGAGATTCGATGGTCTTCTCAGCTCGGTAGTCCTGCCAGAAGCCAACGACGATGTTCAAACAGATGACTGCAGTGATGACGCCAGCTTCAATGTAATCATGTATACCAAAACTTATGGCCATGACAATGATAAGGACAAAGGTAAGACTGTTCGATATCTGTCTTAACAGAATTTTCCACATGGAAAGCCCTTCAGCTCCCTTAACCTTGTTAGGGCCATAGAGCTGAAGGCGAGATTCTGCTTCGACGAGACTGAGTCCATTGCTAGAGAAGTTAATTACGCCAGCAAAAGTACAGCGAACAATATCCTACTTGATGTCCACGTGCAGTGCCTCTGCAACTTCTTGGAAGGAGAGGGTGTGCGGCGCGTGGAGTGCGGGCGGCGAATCGCCGTCTCCTACTGCTTTTGGCTGCAGCAGCCCGGGAGAATTGGGGTTTGTACTTGTACGTGGCTCATTTAAACCACATATAGGAGGCTCTTCAACTTGGGGAGAAGACTCCTCGGTGGTAGGCAGGACGGTTTTACCCATTCAATAACTCGATGTCACTTGAAGTGATTTTGTAAGGAATCAGAGCGAGGGCGATCGCGGGGGGAAGTTATAGGCGGATTGCGGTGCTAAGATTTGGCGGGGTCACACACACTAGGGCAGCGACGTGGGTCCTACCAAGCGTGGAGTGGAGTTCTTGGATCTCGCCATCGTTTGCGCCTCATTTCCAAACTACAGCAACTAAACCCTGGTTCCAACGCATGCTGAGCCAAACCTGAAGACAGGCTGTTGACATGCGGTTGTTTCTACCTTGAATAGGATGTACTCCTTGTGGTTGATGGCAGTTTTCAGAATAAAATTCCAACTGTGGCTCATTCAGCAGTTTCCTCAGCAGGACGATAAGAAGCTTGGCTGACGGCTCCAAGCAATTCCTACGCCGCACCCCGGTATTTTGCTACACGGCCATTGCACACAGCCACAACGCCGAGCTGTCCGGCCATTGGCATTAGCTACGCCAGCACTATTTGCATAACGTGTGCATATGAGGTGCTGACTGCCTTCTGGAAAGAGCAATCAGCGATGCAGATTGCTCGTTCTGTACAATCCGCATTGTCTAGTCGGCACTAGAAGTACGAGCGATGTACCCTGAGTGGTCTGCGGTGCCACGATAGATCCAAGCAGCGAAGCTGAGAGGTGGAAGTTGTTGCTTACCGTGGATGCAATGGCCACGGGTTCGGGTAAGATAACGCAGTCCAATGAGGGGCGAGCCTAAGCGTACCGGTACATACGTGTTCTCTCTCCAGGGCGTGAGGACATGCAAGATGTGGAATGTACATGTCATGGCGAAGCTGTTTAGTGTCGACGAGCCAGTCATCGGCATTGTCATGTGTCGTCGGGCTTTATGTGTGCGTGAGCGAGTGTAGCAGGTGTGCGCCACCACCAAGTTGGCGAAGCAGGCCTGCACAGCTCTAGCATGATTGACAGCACGTGTGATGGCCGAGTAGGTAGGTAGTAGGTAGAAGGTCAGCGCTGGAGTTGGAGTGTCGTTGAAATTGAGGTGTTTATCGATAGGAAGGAAGGCAGAATCGGTCCTGGCGTGCCTGCCGCTGGATGCGTGGGCAGGTGGGGGTGCCTGCCAGACGGTGGGACGGTGGCAGGTGGGGGACGCTGAGACGGCAGGCACCAGACGGGGAAAGAGCATGACGGACGAGTGTGAGTGGATGATGCGTGCTTTGCCAGAGAACAGCACGGCTCCGGCGCAGCGTGCTGGTCACGTGCGCAGCATGAAATGTCTTGCCTCACTACTGTGGAAGGATGTATGTATCATGGTCGCAGGGTCAGCGCGTCATCCAGTGTCAATCGCATAGAGGATCACGAGAAAGAAGAACACTTTTTGATTGCAGCGGCACGTGGATGCGCCGAGTACCCCTGCCCAGATGCGTATTATTACCCAGTTCCCATGCAAAATCGTAACAGTCGTTAAATCACCACCAGCCCTTATTCGCTGCTCAAAAGTGGCGTAACGACTCAGCCTCAGAGATACTCGATGTGCGGCGGGGCATCAGCTGGTTTTCAGCCTCAGCCATCGCGGCTTGTATCGACATGCTGAAGGTAGCAGCAAGATACTGAGCATAGCGCATGCGGTAAGCTTCCGCAGCGTCCTCCTTCGACTTGTGCAGCTCCTTCTTGGCTGACGCGCCTGTTTTACTGATTAGACTAAAAGCTTTGTTATGGTTGATCAAATATACCCGATGCGGGATGGAGAACTATTGAAGGCGTCGGCGACAAGCTTGGAGACGAAGCAGGAGAAGGAGTAGCAGAGTGGAACGAGAGCGAAGGCATGATGACTACCTAGGTAGTTGATAGGTGGTGGGGTAGTGATGAAAGCAGTGGTTGCTGATTGGTATAGTAGGCAGTTGGAGGTTTGTATGAGGATAGTTCTCTTGGTGTCGATCCCGTCTTGTGTTGACTTTTGATTACAAGTCCAAGAAGATGATGAGCGGCGTTTGCTGATGATCTGCTCCATCCAGCAGGCGCGGCAACGATCTCTTTTATACACGATAGAAAGGACGGGAGCCCCAACCCACGATCCCAGACCTCACCGCACAATCAGAAACAGCACGAATCGCGCATGGACGTCAAGATTCATCAATGGGGCGCCGACGCATGCATCTCGATCAGCCCCAATACTTGGGACGTAATTGGCAGCAGGTTACTCCCTAGTGCGATACGTGACCGGATGCGCCATTTTCTTCGTCCGCCCCTGAGAATTGCGTTGATACCCCAGACAGATACCTACCGAATATTCCACAGGGCTTTTCATTCGCCTTTTCCTCTTCTGGCGGTGTGCTGATGGCTGACGACCAGTCCGTATCGGGCCGCACGCATACTGCTTGCTTACGGTATGTTTGAATCTTCATCGTGGTCGCATATGCCAACTTCACGATGGCACGCGACGCCCGTCGTGACACGCCCGTAGTTGGACAAGACTGGGTGTCTCTGCACCTCCATGACGGCGTGCCCAGCATCGTTGCATCAGCCGTGAGCTGAGCATTTGCCACGTCCCGTGCGCCTAGACACTATCGCGATCGTTACTTAGTACTCGTGTTGGAATGACGACGATGCAAGTGTACCCATGTAGCAGGTACCGTAGTGGGACATGTGTGCGCCGTCTGACACCGGCTGCCACACCACCGCCTGGCTTTTCTGCCTACACCTGTCTTATCGCGTTTGATGCAAGTACATACTTTGGCATCTGGCCAGTCTAGGCGGAACCTGCAGCTGGCGGGCGCCGCTACGGGCCCCTCGCTGCCATTGTCGAACCACGTTGTTGGCGAGCATCGTTTCAAACGGCCAGCCTCCAGGTACTCTGTCGCTCGGCTGTTTAGCACTATGGGCCCCTGCAAGAAGAATTGGGGAGACCTTTTCTAGACTACCACGATCTGCAGCCAGACGTCTGCTTCCGGCTGAACCGCACAAAACCGCAGCTAAGGGATATCCACGCACAAGGATCGCTTTGGAAATTCGGTTTCTTCTTGCCTGCCATTCCGCTGCATACTTGGTCACTTCACGGACCCACTGCGGTCGTCTCGATGGCTGCAGCTACCTACAGTATTGTCATGGTCTTGGAGTATTCACCATGCACCCTATTTGCATACGGTACCTACTTAGGTATTCTTGAGAGCGCAGTGACGACAGCTCTGCAGACCCCCGATGGGCCAGAAGCCCCGATTACGTACAAAAGCAGGTTCCTCGCCCCTTGGAAATGTCACGATGGCTCGGCACACGACCGTCAAAGCATATTCTACCGGTAGTCCAACGCCGCCTGCCATGGGCACGCGGGCGGCGGCGATCGATTCATGAGGGGCATCGCCATTCTTAGCATCGAATGCAGAATGCGGGGCCGCTGTCTCGGATCACGGCATCGAGCCCCTCCAGCCCGTCACTCCTTTGTCCAGGTACCGTGTCCGCAGCAACCCCGCCGACTTCCTGTTTGTTTAGAGCCAGATCCTGATTGATACCTACCGGTATTATGCTCACGGCATTGGCCCGCAAATATCTGTTACGTCCCTCTGACGCCCTGTCGCGCCCTGTCAATACTTGTGGAGAAGGTCTTCCGAGACTTCCTTGACCGGCATGTGGCTATCCTCGGACGATAGCCACGCAATGCCGCCTACACATTCTGCATTGCGGAAATTTTCAATCCCTTGTGCAACCGAACGCTGGAGAAGGTCCCTTTGAGCCTTCCCCTTTGTGGCCTCTCTTCCCAGCCCCGCGTCTAGCCACGGAATGAGGCATATCTCCATACAACCCACCAAGCAGCAAAAGACCGCTATGATACCCCAGCCTCTCACGCCTGCTCCAACTCTAAACCAACGTCAACCAAATCTTCCATTGAGTCATCTTTCACCATCGCACAGATCAACATCGTCACCACTTCCATTTCTTCAAGTCCAATCAAGGCACCACAATAATTTCCTTCCACACCGCCATACGCAGTCTTATCTCCCGCCGTCCACAAATCGGCCCGCCTTGCATATTGCACAACACCCAAATGCCTAGCTCCAAAGTCTTCACATGTCTGCAGTGTACCTATACAGCACCTATACTGTATACAATTAAGACTACCGTCCCTGATAACCGTCTTCGCACCACATACCGAGACCAGTATCCCCGTAGCTAACCCCACCCAAAAACAGCCCATCCTCACAGCACGCTTGCCCCAAAAACCCTACCATACTCCTTCATTCCAGCTACGAGAGGAACTGACAAGGGTCGCTACGCAGTAACGAACGAATTAAACCTAGTTCCTGAAGCAGTTCCTCTCTGTGATTTGTCCATCATCGTTTCAGACACCCTTGCTCCTTCCCATCGTAAGTAGCTGACAAAAGGCGGTACTATTCTCCCAACACCATTACATACATACATATACCTCATGTACCTACACAAATCCCAAGCTCTCCCACCACTAGTTCCACCCACATAGCCCCGCAGCCCCCAAAACAACCTCCCTAGAAGATACCCAACCCGCCCAATTCACCCACCTACATACATACATACATATTCCCGCGAGCTAACCCCCCCCCTTCCCCTTCCCTAAATCCTGCCGATCACAGCACCGGTGCGACATGCGCGATTATCTCCCCTTCCCCTCCACCCTAATCTGCACCCACCCCACCGCGCGGCTTACGTACCGTGGTACGCGCACGTCGCGGAAGCTTGTTTCGACGACTACAATGGTACTTCGGTGTTGAGACGATAGCTTGTAGCTTGTAGCTTGCACATGGACACGCCGAGGTGAACGAACGCAGGGTGTGCGCTTTTTTTTTTGGGTGGATAAAGGGTACTAGTGCGGCGTGCTGTTGAGAAACCAGGGGGGGGAGGGACGCATATCAGATGATAGAAAAGTTAGCGGTGGTGTGGTATGATTACGCTACGCTACGTGATGGTGTGGAGTTTGGGGGTCCGGGTGGGAGGTAAATCGCTCAGATCATCGGCGGCGCGTGTTGTAAGATGGGATATCCTTTTGACGGGCGTGTCAGACGCGGGGAAAAGGGAGGGGTGGAATACTGTGACCTTGGTGATCTTGACATCGCTGAGCAGAGCAGAGAGTTACGTGAACACTCTCACCAAGCAGACTAGCCTCTAGCGACCTCCATGGTATAGATTGTGCCCACGTCTCTAGCACCGACTACGCCCTACACAACCTCACCACTGCCCATGCTCCAACTCCACGCCAGAATCTGCCATCCGCCACCTCTTCTCCAATCTCTCCTTCTGAACATCCCCTTCGGGGCTCAAGCTCGGAGGCACATCTTCCACCCCCGTCCCCCATGCACTCTCCTGCGACCCCAGCGTCAACTCCAGCACTCCTCCCTCGAGAAAGAAGCTATGCTGCAGCCAATTCCTCGTATACGGCACCCCGTTCAACGTTGCAGACTGAATATAGATACTCTTATGCTCAGGGTCAAAGTTGAGGTTACGAATCACCGCCGTCTTGCCCGTCTGCCCGTTCTTGATTGCCACGCTTTCAAAGAACGGGGGGATGATAAAGTACACGTCCTGCCCTGCGTTGGGGAAGAATCCCATCATGACGAATGCTTCGAACGAGCCCATGGCCCCACTGTCGTCGTTGCCGGGGATCCCGCTCACGGAGTCGTTGAACTGCGAGGGAATGTACTGGTGAGCGCGTTGCGCAGATAATGCAGGGCGGCCGGCGTAGTGGTACAGGAAGAGTTTGAGGAACGCTTGCTCGTCGCCGACGTACAGGATGCCCGACTCGTGGAGCCAGTTTAGGCGCTCGACGAAGCGGTCGCGGCCGCCGAGGGTTTGGATCAGGGTGGCCATGTCACCAGGCACGAAGAAGGTGTATAGCCAAATGGGGCCTTCGTATGTTTCGCGCCCATCAGGGTTGAGGTAACAACCTGTAAAGTCGAGGAGAGGCGAGCAGAAGATGGGGTCTTGGTAGCCCCATGTGCCGTTGAGGTAGCGGGGTTGCAGAAACCCTTCGAAACCGGTGTCGGTTCCGTTGATGATACTTCGTTGGTCTGCCTTGAACATATTCTTCCAGTTCTCAGAGCGGGCGAGGTACTTCTGGTAGTCTGCGGTGTTGCCAAGCTCACGTGCGAGTGTAGCGATGACGAAGTCGTTGTAGGCATACTCCACTGTGCGCGAGATCGAGCGTGTCTCAGTGCCGACGCCTTTGGTGTCGAGATTTTCGGTTGGTATGTAGCCTAGAGATTTCCAAGATTCGAGACCACCGCGTCCTATCGCCCAAGTCAGCATAGTTCCATGATGCAGATATTTGGCAGGTCGCACCTTCGACATCCCAATTTGGCGGCTCGACCTCAGCATCTTTGACCACAGCTGCGTAAGCAAGATTCCATTCGATGCCTGTGCTTATATTCTTCAGATATGCGTCGACGATGACAACATCGGCATTTGAGCCGCCCTGTGTGAAGCCTGTACACAAGTTAGACATCACATATAATTTCTGGCGGGCAACCTACCTTTACAGAAACTCATCCGACAGTCTGGCAGCCATCCTTGATGCACATAGATGTCAAGCAGACTTCTGACCATCAACGTCTGGCTATTTGGGTCAAGCAATGTGATCAAAGGATGAATGCTTCTGAAAGAGTCCCAAATGCAGTAGAAGGAATCATAGTACGGTTCGTTTGACTGCCACAAAGGATTCTCGCCGGTGTAGTCCTGTGGACTGATCATAGATCGATACACACCGCTCCAGAACGCTCTCAGAAACACCTCGCTGACACCTCCGCTCTCGATACTTAAAACATCGAGCTTAGAGCGCCATGCATTCTCGGCAGCCTCAACAGAGCCGTCGAAGTCGTATGTCGATATTTCGCGTTCTGCGTTCGTGCACGCTTGGGCTTCACTAATGAAGCTCATTCCAACTCGGGCAAGGATCTCGTTGTTCGTATCTGGTCTTTCCAGCTGTACCCATGCACCTGCTGGTCGATCACTGGGTGTTTGCCTGACATCACCAGGCACAATGTTAAGATTCTTTGGTTGTTCCGCAGCTTTGTTGTTCGTCCATACACCAGTGCGTCTGATCTTCGCACCACTGAAGTCCAGGCAGAAGAACGACTGATACGTTCCAATGCCGAAGGACGGAGAAAACCTCCCACTTCCTGTGATACGCCCGGACTCAGCATTTACAGTAATGTTGGATTCGCTTCTTGTCTGGGGCAAATCGGTAAGCTCCACCAAGATGTGAGGACTGTATGTTGTGTTTGGTGTTACAGGGGTTTCGGGAAAGGTTATTCGATATAGTGCTGTATGGTTCGTCACGGTCATTTCAGTTCTGATATTGTTCTCTAGCGTGATGTCGAAATACCCGGGCTTTGCGTGGATAGTGCCGTTGATGCGCGGTGTCGCGCGTTCCTGCATAGTATAGCTGCATGCATTGATATCATCGTTCGGGCAGCCAGACTGTGCAAAGATGGGGAAGTTCCCTAATGATGGAGAGCCACCTGTGCCAGAGTCGTGCATGTGAGAAAAGCCATAGATTGAACTGTTGTCGGATGAAAACCCTCCTTGGTTCTCTCCAATCACATCCGGTCCGGCTTTTGCCATTCCTACACGTTCGTCAGACTTGACGCGTCGATGGATTGTATTCAATGTGAGCACGCACCGAAAGGCAGAGTTGCACCTGGGAAGACATGCCCTGTTCGCGGTCAGCTAATCGTAGTCCAAAACTTGGACAAAATCGTGCTAACCTCCATTGACGGTCCCGATGAGTGGATTCACAAATTCATATCCTGAGCTGCCACCAGACTGTGAGCCACCCGATTGCGCATACACAGTCGCAACCCAGCTTCCGCATATCCACGCTGGAGCAGCACGGCGATCTGGGATCAGCTTCATGCTTGTTGCTAGCAACCTACTCACAATTCAGCAAGGGACCAGGACGGTGATTACGAGTGCGAAAAGGTCCAACCCTATTGCCAGCTGACGGAGGCCTCATATTTATTCTCTTCATCCGTTGTCCTTGGCAAGGACACGATGCTCCACCTTCATCCTGCCTGCCGTGATAGTATGGTTACTTTCAAGCCTGTAAGGCGGGCATTTGATGTCCACGAAGGGCATCAGCTAAGCCTGGTCAAGCTTCGATGGGGTGAGCAAAGCTGCACAAGCGGCGGGTGGCTGCGGGGTACGTCGTTAGTGGATGATCAGTACTAGAATCGATCGAGGGACAATATTTCCTGTGACGTCATGTGTTGTCGCTCGGACAAATGCTCAGCCATTCGATCGACGCATTCGAAGCATCCTGATTACATCCTTACTCAGCTTTCAACATGGGTTTGTCTTTATCTGACCGATGTTTCTCTTGTATGCATCTGCATGCCTGAAGCACAGCAGGAATGCAATCAAGCGTTATTGGAATGGTTTCTTCCACAAGTTAATTTAAATGCTAGACTAAGCTGCGGGAGGAGTATCTCTATAAGTTGCTGGGTGGCCGAGACTAGAGACTGGGGCACGATTGACACCAAGTATGCTCGTATGGCTGACGTGAAATATGGACGGACTATGCTCATGGTTTCTCGGCATTGATAAACAGTTGGAACCTATAGTAAACCGTGATCAGTGATGTTCTGAGAGACTTCCATAATATCTTGCAACCTCAATTCGGATATGCGCCTGGGGCGAATGCTTCCATTTTACTCTGGGTCCCATGAAGAATAATTGTGTTGCTGACGAGCGCTAGGCAGTCAGCCTAGAGGCACATAGCTACATGTACTGATAGCCTCTCATCAAGATATGTACAGTTTGGCTTCTGCAAGGGTTGCTTGCATGAGAAGTCCATGAAACCAAGCTACAAATAGTAGATTGAGCTATAGCAAATCCAATGGTTTGTCCATCGTAAGATGCGAAGTATAATAGACTGACCCGCCTTGAAATGGCTGTGAGGCACGATAGACAATGTTGTAGCGGAGACGAGGTTCCAGGCTCTTAATCTTAGCTTCCCATACCCCATACCACAACGTTCCCGTCGCCACCTGCACTGCACCACTCCCGTCTAGTCTTGCAAAAAGCCACAGCGGATACTACATCCTTCTTCCCTGGCGGTAGGGTCCTTAACCGGCCATCGCCCCTCGTCTCGCGCATCTCAGAGTGCTTGAACCTGTGCAAGCAGCTGGCTCCGAGCAAATCCCATGCGAAAATCATGCCGTCGTCGCTCCCGCTCAGCACGACGCTGTCATTCAAGCCTAGCGTGCTTCTTACGCGCAGGTCCTTATTCACATAGGCGTCATCCTTGTATGCTTTCAGCAACTCCCCGTTCATTCGGTCCATGAGCCTGATCGTAGAGTCCAACGAGCTAACCAATACTTCGGTGCCCTTCTTGCTAATAGCCAAACTTGTGCACGATGGTCCAATGACGTCGACCTGACACATGCCAGTCCTCAGATCGTAGCTTCTGATTCTTCCGTCCACGCTTGCGCTCACGATGTCCGAGTCGTGTATCGCGATATCGGTAATACTGTCCTTAGCGTCGTCTAGCGTCATGATGGGCTTGTAAGCATTTGACTTGACGTCCCAGATGCGGACCGTGCCATCAAAAGACCCAGTCGCAATGATGCTGTCATTCTCCGCACCAAACACTCCTCTATTCACGCGGCCCGCATGGCCTGTCCAGCGGCGCACGGTCTGTGCTGTCTGCACATCCCAGAGAAACACAGTCTTGTCACCTCCTGTCGAGACGAAGCGATCATTCGCCTCATTCACATCGATGGAGAGGACTTCGTAGCCGTGCGCGGTGTACTTGTTGACGAGGCCAGGCGGGTATGCGGCGCTAGATGCTGGAGCGACAGAAGTAGCCGGCGCTTTCTGCGGGTTGTATAGGCGGATTGTCCGGTCAGAGGAGCCGGTCAAGACGTATGAACTGCTGCCGGAGGAGTATGCGACGGCGTGGACGATGCCATTATGGCCGGTGAGTTTCGCGATTGGCGTTGTAGGGAAAGCCGCCATGTTGTGTATTCAAGGCATGCTGGACTGTTTTTACGGTCACGCGCCCAGTAATGAAGCTGGGCGGCGGGATTGCGGTGATGCGGTGTTTGGAGAAGAAAGGACAGCAGGCCAGAAGAGCATGAATTGGTTCTGGTCCCTGCCAAGACCTGCCGTGGTGGGGCAAGAGCTATGCCCGCTAGTACCGGTAGGCGGTAGGGCAGCTTGGGGTCAACTTTTCGGACTCGCGCGTATGGCTGCCTCGCGCTGATCGCATTCCTGTCGCCATACACCAAGCCACGATTTCACTGCCTTCGAAGGACCTCATACAGCGTGGTAGATATTGCATAGGCCAGACCCGCCGTTTCACAGCAGACAATGGCACTTCGACACCTCGGCACAGCGCCCAAGGACGACGACTTTGTCCCACTGCAAGAGCACCAGGAGCAGACACCAAGCACATTCTTTGGCGCAAAACCCGTCCTCCACGCACACTACGCCGGCCTCACACTATCAGCGCCGTCATCCCAACTACAACAAGACGTCGCATTCTCCAGATTCAGCACCGAGAGCGACGGCGGCGATGCGCTCGTCAAGGACGTCTCTATCTGGGTCAACTCAGAGTGCGTTCCACACTCCTCCTCCATACCGTCACAGAATTGACACAGCTCAGACACCTCACACTCTTCCAGTCCTCGCCCTCACCAACCGGCGTCGCAGTACCCTACCCCGCCATCGCCCTCCACGCCACCATGAAATACAAGTCCACCATCGAAGCCCTATACCTGAACCTCTCCCTCAACGACGCCGAAACCGTGAACGATGAAGAAGACATACAAGTCCTCGAGCTTACTGTCTTACCGCCATCATATGCCTCGAGCCCAGAGACAGCGTGCATCAAAGATATCTTCAATGCGATGAATACATGCGCAGACTTACATCCTGATCCGAACGCGAGCGATGACGAGGATGCTGATGATATACTCGACGAGACTGCGCCGGGGGCATCGGGGTGGATTACAGCGGAGAATATGGACGAGTATATGGACGAGAATGGGAATTTTAGGGGGACGGTGCTTGGTGGGGAGGAGTTGGGGCCTGGGGCGGGGACTGTGCGGCAGAGAGATGGAGATGATGGGGTGGATGACACGAATGGTGTGGATGGTCATGAGGAGAAGTACCATCGGACGAGCTGAGGTAGGAACGAAGGATGGATACTGTGACGCTTGGCGATATGAAGTGATTGGTTATGAGTGCGGAACAGACGATGAGAAGGTCGAGATACTGGAATATACTATAAAAGCTTGTCAGTTGTAGATATGCGCGCATGCTGCAGAAAGCAAGAGGACGAAATAATCATACTCTCGAAGCCGGACTCCATGTCTAAGACTGCGACACAACCCCCATCGCACGAGAACCACCATGCATACTCTGAATAACAAACAAATCCTTTTTGCAGCTTTCAAACACCGTTCCCATACACCACCCTCCCTTCCCCATCTTCTCAAGTCCTCTTCTTAGCATTAACATTCCTCCCCGCTCCAACCTTAACCCCCCTCTTCCCCGCACCCCTCTCCCCCGTCAAAATCCCCGGCAAATAATCCTCATCCATGAGATCCCTCGTGCCCCCTCTCTTCCCTTCCTCCACCTTCTTCACAAACTCCTTCTGGTCGGGCGCTAGAATCAAGTCTCTGCCCCACCCGCCTTTCCCGCCCCCGCTGCCGCTCCACTTGCCGTTGGCGGTGCCGGCAATGGGTTTGGGGATGCTGTACTTGTCGCCGCGCTTGTTGTACGTGTAGTTGCGGGCGAGGTGGATGCGGAACTCGCCGCGGCTGTTGGTGCTGCACGAGACTTTTTGCAGGGCTGCTTGGCCGCACCGCGGGCAGAAGGAGAGAGACATGTCGCGCGCGACGTGGAAGCAGGCGTGGCAGCGTAGCACTTTGGTCACGACGTGCTTGATGCGTTGCAGGGTTGGGGAGAGCAGGAGGAGGTTCATCTGCAAAAGCACGTTTTGCATGGCGAAATCGGTCGTCATGGTTGCGGTGGAGAGTTGTTGGGGGCGGCTGGTGAGTGTGGAGGAGTGGAGTGGGGCGGAGTCTGCGAGTTGGTGGGCGGAGAGGTTTGAGGGCGTGATCCAGTCGCCGTCGGAGTCAGAGTCGGAAGAGTCGGTGGTTGGGGGCGTGGGTTCCTGGTTGAGGGTGAGGTCGGCGATGTCTTGTGTAAGTGCTGCTTCAGGTTGCTCGATGGCTCCATTAGGTACTGGTGAAGCTTCTGCTATGTCATCCTGTCCATCTATTTCTCTCGAACTTTGTTCCTCATTGGAGCTGTCCTGCGGTGCCCCATGTTCTGTTGGTTGTTGGAGTGCATCTTGCTCGCTGATTTGCTCCTTGGTGATCGAGACACCGCCTTGCTCCTCAATAACTGCTCCTGAAGCACTTTGTTCAGTCTGTTGAGGATCTAGTTGCCCAGCAGGGGAGATCTCCTCGGCTGTCTCGTACTTGAACTTCAAAGGCTTCGCTGCTGTGCGCTTAATGGCTCGCTTACCGGATGGCACTTCCCAGCCATCATCCTCTGCTGGTGTCTCTGTAGCCTCAAAAACCCCAGATGTATTTTCTTGAGATGATCTCTCTTCCTTCTCTTGTGACTTGGGCTCAGCAGGCCTTCTCCTCGTACTCGATTTAGGCGTATCTCTCAGTCCAGAAGGTCCACCATGTCGCTCGCAGTGCACTTCATAAGCCAACGCTAGGATACCCAAATCCTGTTTGCTCAGTACTGGAAAATCGCCAGTCTTCTTACTGAAAGCTACGACTGCATCGTAACTTGATGGTGAGGGTGTCCGGATTTTTAGAAATGGCACCAGGGTCGTTTGCACACGTGATCTTGTCGCTTCATCCCGTATCTCGGACAGAATGGCGGGGGTGGTTAACAGTTGTTCGGCAGAGTTGATGAGGGTTGAGATGGAGATTGTGTTCTTGATCAATGGGCCTGTGTCCAAAATGAGGGAGTGGATCGGTTTCTGTTGCGTTGGCGTGGTCGTAGTCATGATTGTGTAGCGGACTCGCTTGGACCTCTCAAAATTATGTTGCACTTTGCCGCAGATTCCTTGCGTATCTTCTGATCCGTTCAAGTCGTGATTGTAGTCTTTATGGGTTTTCTACACTTTGGTCAAGTCGTAGAGTGGATCGCGCAGGAGATTTTGCGATGGTGGCGGGAGGCCGCTAATTTTCTTTCGTGAAAACCTTCGTTGCAATTTGATTGGCCGCGCGCGTTCTCAGTGTTCTTCTCTTTCCCGAATGTCCCTGCCACATCACGTTGCCCCCCCACAGATTCTAGGTACATATGTACTTATGAAATCATTGTTCAACTATGAATGCGCTGCTAAATACATCGAAGCTAATAAATTTCTTCTGAAGCTGCGATGTCATGTTTCACAGGAAAGACTGGCGAAGTTATACTGTGTATAGGAAAAGCAGATCGTACCCCAAATACCTCAGACTTGGCTCGAGAGGAACTCTGTCACCTTCACTTTGCACCTATGGAAAATATCCAGTCCACTTCGAGTGGAGGAGGTTGGTGGCTTGTGAAGTATACTATGTTGAAAGCACACAGGACCACTCCGCCCACCTGCGAGGCTTCTTCCAGCAAGGGACTACGTGATAGTCGAAACGTATGTTCCCACTCTCGCGCGCGTGTATCCATGTCCGCAGCATCGCATGTCGTCGTGCGAAACACAATTATAAGGCAACGGAATCGGCGAGGAACGCGTTTGAGCTCGTCTGACATGTAGCGCTCGGAGTCCGGTTCGTTGCTGTGTTTCGAGACAGGATCCTGCCCACGACGAGCGATTGAAGCCGGGGCGCGAGCCATCAGAAAGGCTCCATAGCTGTTCAGACAGCCAGCTGAAAGTGAACCTCTCATTTGACATCTTAGCCTAATCACACTCCTGCCAAAGGAATCGTCCTTCTACGGGCATCTCGTATGCCTGGCTGAAAGGAATGCGAGCCGACAAACAACCATTTCAGAACCGATCAGTGGCGATCTTCACACGCCAGTACCAGCGATTCGGTCACCGCCAAGGGCGCTTGAGGCCGCCCATTCACGCCTCGCTACGAAGTAGACCAGGCGATCACACCGAGCCGAGCTTTACTAGGCTATGGTAAAGCCAACTCTTGTCGGTGCTGTGAGGTGTCATCCGCTACCTTCCGGCGTATCTGTCTTCCTGTTGTTCGGTCAAACAAAGCCACAGCTTCTTCCAGAGCTTTCAAAATAGGCTTAACCACAAAATACTGCGCCTTAACATTGCAGCCGACATAATCTTCCCATTTTGTGGACACGGAGGGTGCCGGTCACAGCCATTCATCGATTAGCTTACTATACATGCTTGTCATGATTTACCGGCGCTACTGGCTTCGTCCCGTCTGCGCATATCAAGCAAAGCTTATCGAGGATAATGGTTATCATCCATCGATCAGGTGCCTCCTCCTAAATGACAGATTGTAGAAACGTGCGAGCAGTGCGGCCAATTTCGGTGCAGGGTTTTGGTGGCTGCCAACCTTATCGAATGGCTAAGTCGCTGCGCGAGCCATGGGATGGAAAGCCAGAAGTCAGGACAATGGCGACTACAAATCGCCTCTCTTCACTTTCACTGGCGGAAGATGCCCAATCTATGTGCCATGAGTCAATCTGCATACATGTGATCCTGAGCCGTATCGGGCCATGTTCACAAGCCATCGGTAGGTACAACGGGACCGGTGAGACCATGGTCTACATTGCCACTCATCTGTGTTGTTGTTGAAGGTTGAATTGGTTGAGCAGGGGTTACTGTCCGGTGAGACATAGACATCCTGTCCTGCACGTCAAGTCCTAGCTAGCCCCGATCAGCAAGGTGGCCGCCACTAAAGCGTTGAACGGGTACGCTCTGCCCTGGCTGCGTGCTCCAGCGGCGGACCACCCGCTTACACGACTATAGATACCGAGGAAGAGTCGGTGAAATGTAGGCAAACAGTAAGGCAACCTTGCAGATAGTCCTCCAGGATCAGCTTTGGCATGTATATGCCGTAAATCTAGTGTGTAAGCCGATCGACTTGAGTCTACTTAACCTCTCACTGATCCTCAGCTTTCAATTCCAAGTTCGCCTTCTCCAACATGTCGATGAGCCTGACGGAAAGACTTGCTCAGTCTGCTTTCACACAACCGCCAAGTAAGATAGGAAAACGGGTCACCTTACCAGAAAGAAGTCACACTTTTAGCGCCCTTAGTTGACTCGTTACAATTGCACGTCTACGAGGCCACGGCCCCTCTTTCTTTGGAGCAGAGCCGCATGCTGCTTACCATTGAGACAGCCTGTATGCACTCTATATGGCGCAACCCAGTTGAATCATGTGACCGACACTTCTGGAGCCGATCAATAACCCATGAATCCGCTACTAAGTCTCGCACGTGTCCTGCAGACACCCTGCAGTCTCGGCCACTGCCGCGGTGCTTCAGCTGACGCTGATGCGCACAATAACCCAGGAATCGTCCCTTCGTTTCAAATCCATGGGAGCTGGCTTTACTTTCATGACAGCTGCAACCATGTAGCCGTCCATCAATTGCACCATATTCACCACGGACCAAATCCTCCGGCATGTTTCAACAAGGATGTGGTGAAATGAACGCGAGCGGTGTGCTCAGGTGGATGCCACTCCTTGACACTCCACTTCAGCAGGCGCTCTGCCGTCTCCGTGGTTGGTTGCTTGGTTTCCGTTGGGTGTTAATGCTGCATGCAGGTAAGGACTGGCTTGGGCTCACATTACCCACGCTTTAAACAATTACTCTTACCGCATTGTAGCTAACGTTCATGCGATAGCTACCACGTAGCACTCGCATCTCGTCGATTGGAGCATCTTAATCCCTAAGGCTCGTCCCGAATTCTTCCAATGAACAGTCCTACTGCGAAGACGATGATCCCGCGGAGCCCGCAATTACTGCGCGGTTGAACGGCAAAACGTGACACCAATACGGATCGAGGCCCGAGGATCTCCATGGGCTTAGGCGGGTGGGGCATGGGGATTTGAGAGACCCTATCGTGTACGTATACGCTGCAGCTGCCGACGCGGGAGCTCTACCTTCTAACCCAACTTAGGGCGACTCCAGCTTATCAGATTGCTTGCATCTGGCGACTTCCCACACATAATCATATGCTAGCATCACCGCCTGACCTTCAAGGTCGGGGTCATCGCCCGTGTGGCCTGGTGGAGCAGAGCCGCATTGGAACCAATGGAGATAAAGCTGTGGTGGATTGGAGTGCACCGCAATGACTCCGGGCAGGGCAAGCACATCTTTGAGCCAGCCGCACATCACACACAATCAGCGGGTGATTCGCCGATTACATATGCATGTAGCGCAAGCAATGTCGGTCAGCTCTAGACATTTCAACCAATGACGGCAGAATTAATGGTTACTTCTTAGATGACGCCCTCGCCAGCTTATATCTTTCGGATCGAAGAGATTCGTGAGCATCCAGAAGTCAGGCCTGAATATGACGAACATGGTTACTGGCGACCATCGACGCGCCGCGGATACAATTATCGACTTCATCAGGGTAATGTCCAGTTCTGGTTATGCAACGGCGAGCAGATATACACGATACCAAACGAAGGCCTCTTTCCACAGAGCTTGGCTCTTTACAAGACATTTTCGGTGTTCTACATTGCTGGTCGTGGCCTTCGCGTACTACGAGGTGATGCATCAACTCCCCCAGCAAACGAGGCCTGGCATTGCCTGCGATTCGACCACAAAGAGCATTCTTCATATCTAAGTAATGCTGGCACCAAGAACACTCTTTACAAGCAACGCCATGACCAGATATGGCCTAGCAAACTCCTCCCCACTACATATCATGGGGACTACACGAGCAACCCAGCCAAAGGAGGACTAATCGGAGAGCTCCCAATCTTTCTCGCGCTGGTGGCATTGTCCATGTCTGAACAGCAATTACCAGGTATGCTACCGCACATGTTCGACAGCAACGGGTGGGCCATGCACGGCATTCCGAGTAACTGTAAGCTTCCTTCTCCGCCACTGTAGCTAATACATATACACATATGCTGATACTTCCAGGGATCGACAAGCGAGGCGTCGTGGTCGACGTATATCTCTGTCCTTCCAACTGGCCGAACGGCGACTCCGCAACAGCCGGACACCTGTTCGCCTACGAGAACGGCGGGCACGGTCGCAGATACTTCCACTAAGACGACCCGACCGCGTGGGAATCGGTGTTGGCATAACCTCACGACGCCAAGGTCCGGGCCGCCAACGCGGGCCGCATTTTAGGTACCTTCCACAATATGCGATGCCCGTTTTGTGCCGGTACCGGTAACGGTACATAAAGCAATATGTACCCGCGGCGTCATGACCACGCCGCTATCAGCACCACCGCCCCCGCCCAGGCACACCGCCCGATCAAGACCAATTCTACAACGTATGCTGAAAACCATCGCTACACCGACCAGTGCATCAGACGCTCCTCCGCACCGCGTGGCGCAGGACAACCCCATCTCCCCCATCCTATCCCATCCCATCTCCATCGCACGTCCGCAGCCCGCACGGCAGCACCCACACTCCCTCCAATCTCGCCCTCTAGAAGCGTCCGTCCGTCCGATCAAATGCGCCAGCCTCTGCTTTACATACATGTATTTAAATACTTCGTCGGAACCCCCCCCCCCGTTCGATATCTCGCATACCTCGTTGCCCCACATCAGTATCGACGGTAGTTTTCCCCTACCCGATTCCACTTTTCCCCGTCCATGTGCATGTCGCACACAATCACATCTTTCTTGACGCACGGCCCCCGTTGTGCGTGCTGGACTGCTGCCGGTTCCCCTCGGACTGTGATGAAGTCAATGATGGAGCGATATTCAAATTGCAGCGCAGACTTTTTTGGGGGGTTTTTTTTTGGGGGAGTAGGATGGTCCGATGCTATTATTGCTTTTTTTTGTCGTAAGCTTGTGGCGAATATACGTTGTTTTGTCGTGTTGGGGTGGCATGTGCGTGGGCTAGGTGCAAGAGTGTTAGGTAGACTATGGTGAATACCTATGTAGACTGTCATGTACGTGCAATCCAGTCCGCCGTACGGACAGAATGACACGAGCTCCAACGAGGACTTTGAAAAACTCATTGCCTTCTTTAAGACCATGAGAAAAAGTCTACAGAAACGCCGTCCAATGCCAGTAGTAGCGAGTCATAACATGCATCCTCCACACTGTCCTCATGGTATATAGTACAGAAATCAGACATTACAAATCCCATTACCTCCTTCATTTTCATCATTTCTCATCCCTCAGGCACTCTCAAGCAATCGGCCTACTCTTCTCATCCTCCGGCATACGCATATACGCATCAATCGCGGCACTAAACACGGCGAAGCCCGCACACCCCACAGCCACAGCCTGGGGACCCGCGTTCCTGGCGAGGATCCCGCCCGTGATACACCCGCCCGCGACGCCATTGTAGAGATCGTTTTTCGCGCGCAGGCCCTCGATGGCGCACTCGGTGCCGCTGAAGATGGCGCCGACTTTTGCAAAGTTTTTGCCCGACGAGATGGAGCTGCGGTACATGTCGCGGAGGCCGTGTTTTAGTTGTTGGCGGAGGGGCAGGTCGGTGAGGGGGATGGAGGCGGTCGGGGCGTTTAGGCTTGCGGCGGAGGAAGGGGAGGGGGTTGCGGCGACGGTAGAGGAAGGCAATGGGGGTTTTATCGAGGAGGCTGCGGGTGTGGTTGCTGTGGCTGCGCCAGCGACGGCGGGTTTGGGAGCTGCATTGACGGGGAGGGGCTGCGACATGGGTGTGTCGTAGCGCATCTGAGGGCACGCATTAGCCTTGTGGTGGACGTCCCGAGGAGATTGGTGGTCAGTGAACTGCGGGTGTAGAGAGACGTACAGAAGCCATGAATAGACCGAACATGGCACCTAGGCCTCCGCCCATGACGCCGGCCATGACGGTCTTGCCGAGACAGGATTCCATGCCCATTTGCATCTGTTGAGAGTCAGTCAGATTGCACGAGATGTAAATATGTCGGCGATGCGGATATATGGTGTAGTGTCTTCGATTTGGAAGGCGACGAGGTGGACATACTGCTTTCACCATTTGCTGCTCTTGCTCTGACATGCCGGCATTGGGATTCATCGCAGCGGGCATTGCGCCAGGACCGCCTGGAAATGCCATGTTGATGATCGTATGACTGCTAGAAAGCGACCGGAACGCTGTCGATGTTTGAAAACGGCTCGATTATGTGGGGTTGTTGTCAATGGCTAGTATTGTTGCCTCCACGAAACTTTGCGGAGTTCGCACGGAGGACGGAAGATGCCGGTTCAGAATCGTCTTGGCAATTCGCCTCGAGGACTCGCTCTCAACGCTCGACTGCTCGTCAGTCCTCTATCAACAGCATAAGCATGGAACTTTATTGTCAAAAGCACGGAGAATGCGTAAATTTCATTATTGATCTATTGACAACAATTCGTCTTGATCAGGCTCGATACCTGTATATGCAACGCCAGCTCCAACGCCATGCATGTTAAATACTGTCCACAAGACACAACAGCACCGCACCATTTTGTCCTGGCTAAAAATAGTTATTGCCGTATATTGGCATGAAGTCATGAGTATGTAGTTCATTTACAGCGTTCCTCATTATAGTAAGTCGGTAGGGGCGCCAGAGTGTCCAAGGTAGTCTCCATGAGAATGGGTAGAATTCCTTGACTCGGGGGGCGGGGTCATTTGCTTTTCCCACTCCTTCATATAATGCGATGCAGTGCGCTTGATATTGCTGGGTGACATTTTGACGAGATCCGGCCATTGGATAGAATTACGTTTAGAGTCTCGCGCGGTAGTGTCCGGTGAGATGTCGATGAGCTGACCCGCAGAGCTGTCGTTGGTAAGCGACGATGCCTTGGAATCATGACGCTTTGAATGGTACCTAGTGCTCGTTCTCGAGCTTCCAGGGGGAGAGTTTGGTGCCGATTCCTCCGAGCTATCACGGGCATCCGTGTACGTGTCATTCGGAGTGTCCCAATTATCCCAATCTTCTTCTTCGGTAACGGGCTGGCGTGTTTGCTTTTGAGGTGTGTGGATGGACTTTGCAGTGTGAGTTTTCTTGGTCATGGTAGAGTTCTTAGGATCACTCAGACCATTTTCCTTCCAGAAGTCGTCACCGAAAGAGCTAGGCTTCTGGACGGACTTTTTGGAACTGGCCGACCGGGTCAGGGGTGGACGGGGATCGGACAGTGGTCGGGCGGACTTGAGCAGGGAACCCTTGACACTCGCGGCAGGGTCTGCTTCTCCCCCGTTGACCGCTTCGTCGCCCACGGTAGCCTGTCTGAGGTCTTCGATGAAGGTGAAAAGGCCGGTCTTGAAGTCGTTGGCCATTTGAGTGCCAGCACGGATAATAGCTTCGCGTTGGATATGCGGCATGGCACTGCCTTCCTCTTTGTCGTTCTCGCCAACGTCGAGGAGTTGTCGCGAGAAGTCGGACGAGGTGGATGATCGTGCGGGTGCTTGTGAAGGCTGAGCGGGACTGGAGGACTCATCGTCCATCAGATTGAGTGGCTGGGGGAACGATGGAGAGCAGGACTTGTCGGGCGACAAGAGTGAAAGTGTACGCAGGTGCCGTGACCCGCTGAACACTTTTCGTTGCGAGGATTTGGTGTTGTTGAGGAGCGACTTGCGGCGCTCCATTTCGCGCTGCATCCACTGGTTGGAGCCATCATCGTCGTTGTGGTCGGCGGGCACATTGGCCAGCGTTGTGTTCAGCGGTTGCAGAGGAGCGACCTTGCGCACATCATTGCGGCGCTTGCTGGCCTCGTGCTGTGCATAGTACTTTTTGAGATTCTTCAGGTCGACCTCGGCTTTTGTGAGCTCTTCTCGCAGTTCGAGAACAAAGCGCTCCTGCGCAGCGAGGACAGCGAGGATGTTGGGCTCGGCGGAGGAGTCGGCGGATGCTTCAGGCGAGGGAATTGGCGGTGGGCCGCCGCTGACCCACGATTGCGGGCGGGCGCGAGGCGGGTGGGAAGCGGGAGTGGTGGCAGCAGCGGGCTGGATTGGAAACTGGAGGGACAGGCGCTTGCCCTGGCCGACGAGGTCGACGGTCTTTGAGCGAGCGTGGGCGGGCATGGTGTCGGAGGCAGAGTGTCGGGAAAGAGTGGTGGAGCTGGAGGTGGTGGAGCTGGAGGCGGTGGAGCTGGAGGCGGTGGAGGCGGGTCTTTTTGACGCTCCCACTTGCACTGCAACCGCCCCTTTGCGATGCAGGTGTGCACGGTCCATGACGTCTGCTCCGCCCATGAAGAAGATGGAGTTCATGTCATGGCATTTGGTGAGGGCGCAGAGGAACGTCGACAGGCGCAGGCAGCGGATAGCTCGTAGAAGGCGGTGTGCGGTGGCTGGCGAAGGCCCGTAAACCTCCCAGCACAGGGTCAGGATTATCGGCAAAGTGGGCAGGCCGCCGGCCAATGGCAGCAAGAAGTGGCCCTTGAGAATGGAAATCCACGTCTTCAGGCTGGCGGTGCAAGAAGCCATGCCAGGGCCGACGAGAGCATTGTAGGAAGAGCCGCAGGAGAGCAGCAGCGACAGGAGATTAAAGCACTGCAAAGCCGACGATGCCGTGGTTCTTGTGTTGCGGCTGCTCACGCGTGCGGGCGCGAGCCACAAACAAAGCATTTCCTGGTTCTCACTTCCGCCTCGCATGGGAGAGCCTGGGCCTGGGGGTCACTGGGGGTGCCTAGGTAGTCTAGCGCTGTTGTGGCAGTATGTACCGACAGTACTATGTAAGTAGGTGGTGGACTTGTTTCTGCATCTGCGGAATGCCTCTCGAGTCTCGGGGCATCTTCACACAAGGCCACTGGCGACCGCGCGCCTCACCAAGTCGCTGCTGCGTACACTGTGTGTGGACTCTAGCTGCTGCGTGTTTCGGCGGGAAGGTCTTGACAGACCGAGGCATCACATAGGGGGTCGGAGATGAAGGACCATTTGGGCGAATCGCGAAAGAGGGGCACGCCGACGACAATGAGCGGAAAGAGGCCGTAGAAACAGGCGGCGAATTGGATTATCCGTGGATACATAGGTAGGTACATGTAGGTAGGTACATGTAGGCAAGTACCCAGGTACACAGGCATGTTCCAAAACTACAACATGGCGGCGCCTTTGGGAACGCGGGGTACCTATGGAAGGAATGCAAAAGCCTCGCCGCCTGACCTGGCATGGTGACACGAGGTTCTTGATCTATCGAGCAATACATCTTATGATACGGGACATGGAATCCGAGCAAGCCGTTGGACTAGGTCCCTACATGTATCTAACCATCACTGTGGTGATTAGAATGGCCGTGGTCACGTGGTGATTAGAGAGATGACGGCGCTGGTCCATGCTTCCACTGTTTACGGTACGCGTGTCCTCGGGAGAGCAGCAACTCGACCAACAAGCAGCCAATCAAGATGCACCATGGCGTCCTCCACTGCAGAGCCGCTGCAACATGTGCGTCGTAGAGTGGATCTCTCATGCACGGCGGCTACTCCTGGGGGAAAGCGGACGAGAATAAATGGACTGCTGCAGCTTTCGGCCCTCTGTGCGGTCGCGGCAAGGCAACACCACGCGGGAGCAGCACAAGGTCCATGGACTCCATACCCGCGTGCCGCCACAGCTTCGCCGCACATGCGAGCTGTCTTGAAAGCAACGATGCCCCAATGCTTCGATGCCCCTCCAATTACGACACTGACGTGGTGCGGTCGCTGGGTGCGCTGGGACGCGGGGCGTGCTCTCTCTGTTTGTGGTTGAGCGCGTTGCCCCGGCAATGCCCGCCCCAAATGGACCCTGCGCAGCTTGGATAACTACATACATACATGCATCATGGACTGGACAGCGCAGGCAGCTGACCACCCGCCGACACCCTATTCCTAGCCTCCCGTGCTCTTGCACACTGCGCCTCGTCCTCCGACAGCGTGAGCACAATCACCTAGCCAGAACTCCGCCCCATTACACGGTCGAGTCCCCGTGACTTCGCCAGCCATGGCGGAAGGGTATCAGGTCCTGGAAGAGTTGGGCAGTACGTACTGGGATGCAATGACTCGACAATCCACCAGCTTACATGTATTCAGGCGGCAGCTTCGGAAAGGTGTTCAAGGCAATTGACCGCAGGACTGGCGAGACAGTGGCCATCAAGCACGTATGACTTGCCAATCGCACCTCATCCTAACCACGCTCACCGTCTTACTAGATCGATCTCGAAGACAGCAGCGAGGAACTGGCCGATATCCAAGCCGAGATTGCGCTTCTCAGCACCTGTCACAGTCCCTATGTCACCGAATACAAGACCAGTTTCGTCAAAGGAGTCAAGTTATGGATTGTCATGGAATATCTGGGGGGAGGCTCGGCCGCAGACTTGGTACACTCGCACACGATCAAACACACTTGATGTGCGTTTCGCTGACAATCACAGTTGGCACCTGGCCCGTTCAATGAGGCACACATTGCCATCATGTGCCGTGAACTGCTGTTAGGACTCGACTACCTTCATTCAACCGGAAAGATCCATCGAGATATCAAGGCCGCCAACGTCCTCCTCACAGACCAAGGCAGAGTCAAGCTTGCTGACTTCGGTGTCGCCGCCCAACTTACCAACATGAAATCTCAGCGCTTGACCTTTGTTGGTACCCCTTTTTGGATGGCACCAGAGGTGATCCAAGAGGCTGGTTACGACTTTAGGGCTGATATATGGTCGCTGGGCATCACGGCCATGGAATTCGCTGAAGGCGCGCCGCCGTATGCTGGATCACATCCGATGAAGGTCCTCTTCACGATTCCAAAGAACCCTGCCCCCCGACTCGAGGGAGACAACTGGAGCAAAGACTTCAAGGACTTTATCGCTCAATGTCTGATCAAGGACCCCGACCGACGAGCAACAGCACGGGAACTACTGAAGCATCGTTTTATCCAGCGAGCAGGGAAGGTGGAAGCGCTCCGTGAACTGGTTGAGCGCAAACAAATGTTCGATGCACAAAGGGAACAGCAAGCTGCTTCACACCCCAAATACTATGAAGAGACAATGGTCGACCTCTCTCCGAGGACAGAAGACGACGAATGGGTCTTTGACACAGTCAAGGCACCCACGGTTGCTGCACGGCAGACTGCGAAGCGTCGTAAAGTTGCTCGCGTCCCGTCCTCAGGCACTGACACCGCCTCCAATATGATGCAACAAATGGACCTTGGAGCAGCACCGTTGGGCAATGTCGCCGACTCACCCATGCCGGTTCGCCAGCGAGCCACGTCTCGAAATGTGTCTTCAGGCACTGCGCGACGCGTACCATCTGGATCGACTCCCACTGCTCGCCGTATCAGCAATGTCCCAAAGCAACCACTTGGGGTAGACCTCACCTTTGGAAACTCACCCTCTACTGTCCGTCACTTCAAGCGAGTGCCTTCCGGCGAGCGTCGTGCAGCACTTCGATCCAACCCACCAAGCAACGCCAGAACTCAGGACAACCAGTCTTTCCAACCAAATCCGGAAGCACGCACCTTTCGTCCATCACCGCCAAATTCGAATCATCCCCTCGACCTGAACAATGAGAATGAACCTCCACTGGCTGAGCAAACACCCATGCCAGTCACAAAGGATGCTTTATATGGGCGCCGGGCATATGCCAAAGTGCTTGATTCTGTGTTTCAAGAAGCACACGCGGACACTGCATGCCCCCACCAGCGTGATGCCATTGGCCGTGTAGCACAAGCCTGGCAGCATCTTGACGAGGTCGACCCTCACGGCGAATTCATGTTGCTGAAGGCCATGGTGGATCGACTGAAGAACGATTCAAAGCTCGCTTCTGCGCTCGGCATCGATGTGAGCCCTGTCCGCTCCCCGTTGAAGCACAACACTCAGACGAGCGGCACTAGCCTCGGTGGAACGACCGTTCACGGCACTAGTACAACTCGAATTCGATCGAGCACCACAAATACTTCGGCGTCGAGCATAAGCAAAACATCTGAGCAGTACGACTATACGCCGGCATCAACGCCGATACAAACCCCCGATGGTACGCCTATTAGCAACACAACCAGCTCACCTCTGAAGGGTCCCAAGCTCATTCTCGCCAAGAACAACCCGCACCTCAAGTCTCATCGCCGGCGTCAGAGCGCTTTCGTTGTGGGCGAGAAGCCATTTGCGTCTCATACTCATGGCGCACTTGATGAAAAGAAGCTGCCAGGCTTTGTCGAACCTGGTATGGAGCAGCAAGGCCTACTTGCAGATATTCTCTATGGCCAGTGGACACAAGGCTTGCGCAACCGATGGCCTATGGCTTAGGCTCTGCTCTGTTTTTGAGCAAGACAGGTCACCTGCATGTGCCTGCGCATGCTTTTCTTGAACATAGTTTGGTTATGGTTTCAAACACAGGTTGAATTTGTGTATACATGCTGTAATTGCATGACGGGCTTGGGCATTTCGAGTTTTCACGCGTACATGAAAAGTTCGCGATAAGGGTGCATCCGCATAGGGCCAAAGGCTTTCATCTAGGAATTGCATAGCAAATGGCGTCCATGGGCATATTGATTTGTTCTAGTTGTATTTCGATATTAGATGCAATGCCATCACGTTGTCTTGTCTGCATAGATATCCTCACCAGGCCTATTCATTTAGTGTTATATATGCGATGGAGAAATACATGTATCAGCGTCACGCAGAGAACAAACAAGACTGCCGTGTCTCAGGGCCTCGCCACTACAACTAGTTGCAAGGCAGACCTGGCGCCAATTCAGCAAACAGCGTTCCAGGAACGGCACATTGGGCAAGGAAGTGTACCTGCAGGCAAGCACAAGGGTAGACCGTAGACGGCGCACACGTGCTGTAGTACCACTAACCAGGAAACTGAATTCCGGCTGCTGCAATCTAACACGCGGGTGCCTCTGCTACTCTCATTGGCTATGACGGCGGACCATGAGCCGCGTCGAGCAAATGCTTGTGCGATGAGTATGCAGAGCTCTAAGCAACATTCGTACTGGAGCCGCAGAGAGGATGCAGGCCAGAAGGGTATAAAGTATAGGTGGTGCGCCCACGATGCTGGGCAAAAGCTTGTCGAAGCTTGGCCTCAGTCTTATTCTTCGTGGACACAAGGCATACAAGATGAAGATGCACACTGGGTGCCTCGCGCGTGCAGCTTCCTTGATTGCTCTTCTCACACACGTCTCAGCGGCACCGACTACGATCAAGGCTGCGTCCAATGCTGGCGCGGCGACGGCAGATGTGTTTCCTCCAGCGAGCAGTGAGTTTACCATCGATGCTTGTCTCCATCAAGGTCCATACCGGTAAGCTCGCCGCTAATACGACAGATAGCCAAAGCGAATCCTTCGCTTTTCCCACCGGAGTCTGTACTCGGCTTTCCTGGGCCCACCCCCACAGGCGTCGAGCCCAATGCTGCACAGACAGCAAAGGCATATCCCTACAACGACGGTAATGCGAAGTCGTTCCCCCTTGTCAATCCGCAACCGCACGGCAGCGGATCTCAGTCGCCCAGCTTCGACATCTCCAAATATTGGGGCAATCTTTCCCCATGGTATTCTGTGCGCTCTTCGGACTACGGGTTGCCTGACGCCGACCCGCTCGCACCCGCTGGCTGCACCATTACCGGAGTTCATCTCCTCTACCGCCATGGTGCGCGGTATCCCACGAGCGGAGCAGGTCCCAGCACATTTTCTCAGAAAATAGTCAATGCCACCAAGACGGGTCTCAGCGTGTCTGGCGAGCTGGCGTTCCTGGGAGACTGGACGTACAAGCTCGGTGCTGAGCTCCTAACGCCATTTGGTCGGAGCCAGAATTTTCTCCTGGGTGTTGCGTACCGAGAGCTGTACGGGCATCTGCTGAATAATTTCACGGCTGCTGGAACGATTCCGGTGTTTCGCACGCAGTCGCAAGACCGTATGGTCAAGACGGCCCAGAACTTTGCTGCCGGTGAGCCTGAGCTGTTTTTTTTATGAAAATATGGCTGGATCGTGCTAATCGACGTGCAGGGTTCTTTGGTATCCCTGAGTTCTTGGACCAGGTCAATATTGAGATCTTAGTTGAGACACCAAACGTGAACAATTCTGGTGCGGCTTACGAGGTCTGCCCCAACTCCAACATTGCAAGCCGAGGGAGTGTTGGAAGCGCTGTGGCTTCAAAGTTTGCCGCAAATGCTTTCAATGCTACCATCGCACGACTCCAGTCGCAAGTAAGCGGTATCAACTTCACCGCTACTGACGCTATTGCCATGTTGCAACTTTGCTCCTACGAGACCGTGGCTCTCGGGTATTCTGCCTTCTGCAACCTTTTCAGCGAGGAAGATTTCCTGAACTATGAGTACTACTACGACCTGTCGTTTTACTATAACAACGGCTTTGGCTCGCCCGTCGCTGCTGCACAAGGAAAGGGCTATCTGGATGAATTCCTTGCTCGCTTTACTGGCGAATTCCCTGCGGCAAACTCGGCCCTGAACGAGACTTTCGACAACACCACGACATACTTCCCGCTCGCCCAGTCGATTTATGCAGATGCTACGCATGAAGTCATCGTCTTAGATACGCTTACCGCGTTCAATCTGACTGCTCTATTCAAGGGCCCTCCTCTTAGTGCCAGCGGGAACCAGCAGCAGAATGCTTTCGTGGCCAGCAAACTTGTGGCGTTCGCCACCCACTTTACAGCTCAAGTGCTCTCGTGCCCTGCCTACCAGCCCAGCAAGCAGATGAGGTTTATTGTGTGAGTTTTGGGTAGTATTGTGGAAGACGGTGGCGCAAGACTGACACGGGCTGCAGAAACGACGCCGTGGTCCCTGTCGACGAATCATACCCAGGATGCCCAGCTGACCCCAACGGATTGTGCTCGTTCGACAATGTTGTGGCTGTGCTGCAGAGGCGGAGTGCGGAGATTGACTTTGAGTATGACTGCCATGGTAACTATACTGTCCAGCCTGGGGTGGACTACAATGGGCGCGCGCCTAGATCTTGAGTACATACATATGTGCAATTATATGTAGATGTAGGTATGTGATATGATGTCGGTGGCGCTAGTCGGAGGCATTATGTACATGGTGGACTAGTTGATGATGATGATGATAATGGAATTGGAATAATCACCTATATATAATGAGAGTGATAGAAGCCTGCCACCCCGGTCGCCATGAGCAGGATGACGGTATGCTTGCATCCTGTGCGCGAATGGGTGTTTTGGACGATCTAGGCTAGGCGCGGTCAGCGGTGGCCCGATTGCGATGCAGGTCGGGATGTCGTAAGGGCTCACGTTCACGGAGAAGCCGCCAAGTGGACCATGCACCACGCGGCGACCACGGCGATGCTGCAACGGAGGCACTGCACTTGATGCCTGCTGCACATCTCTCCTGCTCGCCATAGCAACACGGCCCCGCCATGCGCCGCTCGTAACCAACAAAGCCCTTCCTTCCTACCACGACCGCACGCAAAAAGGTCCCGCCAACGATGCGATAAAGCTGCGCCCGTGGTCCCCCCATGCCTCGGCCACTCGCGCACGCCCGACCCGCGCCGCCATCATGTCTCCCCCCAGATCGCCTCGGAGGTCCACCGAGAGCTTCGAGTTCCTGTCGCCGAACCCTGCCCAGGGCGCCTTTCCATTCCCGCCCCCAGCACAGCATGACTGGGCCCACCGGCCAAACTCGACAGGCGGACGCTACCAGCCACGTCGCGGGTCGACGGCGAGCTCCATGCACTCGGTCGGCGGCGTGCTGGACAGCGGATACAAGACCAGCATGGGCGCCGTGAGGGAGCCGAGCAACAACGGTAGACATGCACCCCTCGTGGCGACGATGGCGGCGGACGGCTAACATGACTACCTCAGCCATCTCGACGCTCCTGGTCCCGCCCATAGTACGGACGGGCATGCTCCCATACACGGCGGCCAATGCGGCGCAAGCTGGGCACAAGCCGCCTTCCACCAAAGACATCCCGCCCGTCACCCTCACAAACGTCCCGCACGTCGAACCCTCCGCTTTCAATCCCTACCTCTTGCAGATCGGCAACCTCTACGACGTCTTCCAACGCGCCAAGGCAGAGGCAGAAGGACACGCAGCCCCGGAGGCGACAAGGGCATCTCGGAAGGCTGAGCGCGGGGAAAGCGTAGAGCGCAGCTTGCATACAGGCTCCCCGGCAGCGACACCAGACCTGACGGGGTCACCGAGCGCAACACCCAAGCCGAAGCGACGGACCAGCGGTTCCAAGCGAGGTCCTCCTGCCGTCACGCCCCTGTCCACCATCCCCAACGTCTACTTCGACGAGAACTTCCACCTCGAGAACCCACGCACCTTCGACATCGTGAGCGAGAGATCAGAGGTAGTGAGGCCCGTAAGGACGACGAGCAACGACGACTATGCAAACGGATCGTTAGACGCACCACAGCCGACGGGCAGGAAAGCTCTGGCAACCAACGCCATTCTACAAGAGAAGCTATCGTGGTACATGGACACGGTCGAGGTACACCTGATTTCAGCCATCTCGACAGCGTCAACCTCTTTCTTCGCTGCTCTCGGATCATTGCGCCAGCTACAGACCGAGGCAGAAGAGTCAGTCGCTAGGATAAAGGGTCTCAGGCGGGATCTAAGGCGATTGGACGAACAAATGGCGATAGGAGGCTTGAAGGTCGTGGAGTTGAAGAGGCGGCGTGAGAATCTCAGGAGGCTGACCGACGCTGTCGACCAGCTGCAAGCAGTCATCTATGGCCTTTCACATTGTGACGAGGCATTGAGCGAGGGCGATCTCGAAACTGCTATGAGCCGTCTGGATTCGATCGAACGTCTAATCACCGGCATATTGGATACCACGGATCCCACGGCTACTTCCTGGTTGAACACACGACTACCACCACGATTGATAGACCTTCGAGGACTCAGGGCCTTGGGAGGTGTATTCGAAGGCATGGACGAGCTGAAGTTTCGAATAGGGAGAGGATTCGAAGTACGCTTTGTGGATACCCTACTGAAAGACCTACGCGATCACGTGAAGCGAGTCCCAAGCCACGATACTCTCGAACGTTGGGTTTCCACAACTCAAAAGGCTCGGGCCATCCATCAACGAGGGAAATCGACACTTCCGCTGTACATGACCACAAACGATGAATTGCGCGCTGATCTACGAGCGAGCTTGTACGGCCTCAGCGGGGCACAGTTCACCAATCAAGCAAGCGCCACCTTCAGAGATGCCATTGTTCGGGAGATGAAGATCATCATTCGCAGATATCTGCCAAGCTCTTCAGATGACGATACTGAGTCTATGGCGTCCGTGTCAACACGAAGCGGCCGAGGTCATAGCCAGCAAGACAAGAACTCGATACTTGCGCGAAACCTGCGTGCGATGGATGCAGAGGATGCCGAGGATTTCTTTATCAATATCTTGACCGACACCAGCGAAGCGTTACGACGGCTTAGTACTCAAGTCAAGGTACTGCTCGATGTGACAAGCGGCGTTACTACCCCACCGGCATCTGCTGGTGGCCTTCGATCTCCCCCGAGAAGCCCGTACATGCACAGTATCGACGACTACGTGGGCAACGGCACTGTGGCACCTGCAAGTAATGATTTGCAGTCGGAACTCATGCAGGCTCTCGACATGTCAAGCCTCCTTGGCCAAGCAGTCGACGCGGCTCAGACACAAATCGTAAAGCTACTCAAGGTGCGGTCCGAACCTACGGCCAATCTGCCGCTTGAAAGATTCCTCCGATATTTCAACCTCTGTAGATTGTTCGCAGATGAGTGCGAAGCCGTTTCGGGGCGTTCAGGTGCAGCTCTCAAGGGCGTCGTTAATAATCATATTACCGACTTTGTTTCCAAATTTGGTGACATGGAAAAACAAGAGCTAGCAAAAGCCATGGACTCGGACCGCTGGGACCCGCAGGATTTTGACACGGAAGACAACGAGGTGCTTGCAAGAATCCTCAAAGGCATGGAGAGCGACCCTCCAAGTTGGGCAGAGTCTGGTGATATCCTGCGCAAGATTGAGCAGCCTACTGCCAACGGGAACTCAGCTCACACGAACGGAGATTCCGAGGAGAAGCCCAAGGAAAAGGGCAAGAGCACGGCACCGGCAATCATCGATGAAGAGAAATACACAATCTCACAATCCTCGGCATACGTGTTGCGGGGCATCGAACGTTTCGAAATACTTCTTTCAGCCATACCAAGTATGACTTCAGAGGTGTCCTCCTCTCTATGCGAATACATTAAGCTTTTCAACTCAAGGCTGTTCCAATTGATTCTAGGCGCTGGAGCTATGCACTCGGCAGGATTGAAGAATATCAACACCAAACATCTTGCTATCGCGTCGCAGACACTCTCCTTCATGATTGCTATATTGCCCTATGTCCGCGAATGCGCACGCCGCCGCATCGCTACTGCCACAAACAAGGCTGCCATAGCCGAGTTTGATAATGTCAAACGATTGCAGTATGATCAGCAAAACCAAATACACGAAAAGCTTACAGACATTCTCTCCGGCCGAGCGACTGTCCATATGCGTAGTCTGAAGAAGGTTGAGTGGGACACCGAAGCCGAGATCAACAAAGATGTAAGCCCCAGCATGGAGAGCTTGACCAAGGACACCGTCACGATGCACAAAGTCATCAACAAATACTTGAACGAGATGCAAGTTCGAATGATCATGGGTCCTGTCTTTGAGAGCTATCGAGAGCAAGTCGGCAAGGTCATCAAGGAGGCTGCGATCAAGACGCCAGGCGGCAAAGCAAGGTATGAAGAATCCCAGCAACTCCAATCAAGGTATCTGAAGCTTACACCGCGCCACAGACTTCTCCGCGAAGCAAAGCTCTTCGATGCCAAACTCGGTCCGATTGACGGTGCCGGAAACGTAGGATCCTACCTCATTCAGCTCGTCGAGAGCAAGACGGTCGCCCAGCCCAAGGCTCAATCTGAGCCCAAATCCAGCGAAGAGAAACAAGAGCCTGTTGAGCAGGCGACGGATAATCCCGACGTAGAAGCCACGTAATGAGATTCAAGATTGAGCCTCCAATAGCGACAATCTATACTGAGCTTTCCCCCCCCGGCAGTTCTTCCACTCTTCCACGCTATGAGGTCCCAGTCTGCTGTGCAATGTTGAGCATGTGATTGCCATGATGGGAGTTTCAGAAGTCGTGTATATCCCCTGCGTAAGTTCATCGTGACCTCGATGCTAGCTATACGGCATGTTGTTAGCGGTGAAAATGACGCAGTACGCGGTCCTCGAGTATAGGAATGTATTATCTGGGTCGGGTCACTAATAATCATGGTGTTAGATGTATGGAGAGACTAGAAGAGTTGCACGAGGTCGAGCACGATAACTGCGGGTCTGGGAGTGAGTGTGCGTACTGCGTGTCCCCGCTAGTCCCTTTACCTTACCTTTCTCCTTCACTTTCACTTTCACCCTGACCTCGCTTCTCCCCCGTCTGCACTCCGCACGTGCCTTTTATGTGTCCTTTCAAAAAGACAGACCTAGCTACTCCTTCTCCTCGCCATCTCGCACACCCACGACGAGATAAAAAAAGTATCTCCTCTTATTTCTCACGCACGACCAACACCAACAACACGACCTCCAACCGAACCAAGCCAAACCAAACCATGCGTCTCACCCACCTCGCACCCCTCCTCCCCCTCCTCCCTCGCGCCACCGCCCTCGCCCTCCCCGCAAACCTCACCTCCACCCCTACCCCCGCCGACACCGCCGACACCGCCGTGCAGTGCGGCCAGCTCGCCATCGTGGAAGGCGGCTTCCTGGTCCCCATGTACACGAGCAACCTGTGCACGAGCGCCGACGTCGCCGAGCACTTCAAGCTCGTGGACAACTGGGCGTGCGGGCTGTGCATTGTGTTTATGTGAGTTACTCAAACACCCCTTCTTTCTTTCTTGTTCCCGTCTTCGTGTCTGGGGGACGAGGGCGTTGTGGTGGTGATGATTGTGATTGTGAGTATGCGAGTGAAAAATGGGGGAGGGAAATGGGAGGTTGAATGTGAATGTGAATGTGAATGTGAAAGCGAATCCGGGACTAACGGCGACGCGCAGGGGCCGTGATTGCCAGGGCGCCATCAAGTACTGGGGTGGTCCCGAGGCGCGCAGTCGGGACGTCACCGGGGCGCAGAGTTATTGGTGCTATTGAGCGTTGTGTCTTGGGCGAAGGGTGGCGATCAGGGTGGAAAGGACGAACGAACGCACGAACGAACGAAATAGGGAAAAAAATACTGCACGATAACACCAGCATGCTGCACCCACCCCACCACACCCCAGCCAGCAAGCCATCAAGCTAGAAGTATGCTACGAGGGGGAAATACCAGGCGGAACAAGAGGGAATAGGAATACACATCCTCACGTTGACAAAGTGGGCATGAAATGGAGAAAATAGAAAAATGGAAAAATGCAGAGAAATAGAAACACTACTCCACCACACTCTTCGATGACACGCATTCCAAACCGTACCAAGCAGCAGGTACAGGTAGATGAAGCCAATATACTGCTATCCCCACACTACGTACTCGCTGGGTACGACAGCGCACTACCACGCTGCCACACGGAGGTTGCTTGCTTTGGCGCGGCGTGGTGGCTGTGGCTGCGCACCCATACCTACCTACGCTGTTGAATTCGTGCTCTGGGTACACGTATGTTAAGCTGTTGGTGGGCGGTTTCGAGGGTGTGAGTATACCTTTTACATGAAAATGAAATAATGCATCAACGGGATAAGCTTCGAGGTGGGATGTATGGGATCTCAACGACTTTTAGTACCCAAAGGAACCCCCATTTTTCTTCCTCGGATAACATGGATGGTTTTGCGCGGGATGCTGCAATCGGCTTCACCTCGGGCACAGTCTGAGCTTCAGGTGGATGGTGGTGCTTCTTTGATAAGACGATGCTATATCGAGGTTATTATAAAACTCCAGACATGCAATATGTTGACTGTTTCCGCTTTCCATGGCGGAGTGGGCCCAAATGCCTTGCTATACCCCTAATAATGTGCCCTTTCTTGAATGATCATCTCGGGAAAGAAAACAACAAACACCGTGCGAAATGCCTACTCCTCAATCAAAGCCCCAAGAATTAAACTCTGGATAACAAACTCTGCACATGTAACGCGGACCTTGCGTCCTCCAATCTGAACAGGGACGAGTAGCTCTTCAGTACTGTCAGTCTCCTCCCGCTTGCGCTTCTTATGTTTCTTGGATTTGGCTGTCGATTCTGGTTTTTCGATGCCAAACAGCTCAGCAGCTGCATCCGCGATACCCGTCTCGCCGTTATCGACATAGATCCAGTCCCAGTGTTGTCCGTCAACCAGCATTGCAGAAGCAGCAGCAAAGTCCGCACAGCGACCAACAATCGCTGCACCTAAGGCGTGCGTCAAGAAGACGAAGGGTTGACGCCGCTCAATCTCCTTTTTCGACTTGCCGGTTATGAGAAGAACCGACTGATTACGCAAAAGCAGGTCGCGGTTCTCCATGGTCTGCGCGAAAGAGACTCCCTCTGCAGCTGGATCGTAAGGCTGGATCGTGCGTGAACGCACCACCCCATGTGGGTCGAGAAACTTCGAAACACCAGCAGGGAGAAGATAGCGTATGAATGGCTTCGCGCGGGATGCAGCAATTGAGTCTTGGACCCATCGGAAATGAAGACAAGGCACATTCAGCGCAAGAGCTTGGATATACTTTGTGCTTCGGGAATGTGAATCGGAGATGAGGGCCACAAAACCAAGATCTTTGTACACGTCCTTCAGAGGAAGGCCACTAGTCTCCTCGGACACAGATGCTGATCTTCGTGGGTCTGGAGACGACGACGCATCAGAAGACTCGAAACCAAATAGTTCATGGAAGCCATGCTCCAAAACTAGACCTCCGTTGGTTTTCAGTGTTCTGGCAATAGCTTCCTTGTCGATATCAGCCGCGGTCGATGTAAGCACAAACGCCATGTTAGAAAACGTTCCAATTCCTGATCTAGTGGTCGACGTCACTGAGGCAGCGCGAGCTGTAGCATCTTTCAAAAGCGAGGGAACTGCAGTGCCTCTACGTGTGAAGGATGGTGTTGTGAGTGGCTCTGCAATCGGTGTGCCAATGCGAGAAGGAAACTTTGCCGGCGATTCCGTTGGTGCAAAGGTAAATGACCTGTGTCGGAGCCGAGCCCAGAGTCCTGCCGTCAGGTATATGCTGCTCATGGGTACTGAAATGTGCTCAGCGGCCGCCGTCGCCTTTGCCGAGGCCAGACTGTCTCTCCGCTTTTCCTCTAATATCACCGTGCTATGCCCATAGCGGTCAGTCAAGGGAAACTGTTCGTCATTGCGATCATCAATCTGATCTTTGAAGCCAACGACAATGTAGGTGAACTTCTTCATGCCCGAAGCATCAACTTTGACATGATCGCCAGCAAGCAATTCCAAGGCACGCACATGCACGGCATCGAGCATTGTTGTATTTCCGTCATCAAAACGGACATCCAACTGACGAGTGGAGGTGTTCTGAGCAATGCAGGTTGCCGGATAGTAATGGCTCCCGGGCCACGATGCGAACACACGATTTGGGACAAGTAGGTCTCCTGCTGGTGATGCTGCTTGCTGGGACAATCGCTCCAAGACTTGCTCAACGTTGGCTCGCACGGGCGGCAGGTCGGCAAGCTCATCTGGAGAATCTTTTGCATTACTCATGTCAACATCGTCTCTTGTATTGCTTGCCCTGCTTGGCTTCATGGGCGTCACGGGTGTGGACGGCTGCACTGCCATGCTATCCTTCGCTCTTGAGGGTGACTTGCCAGGTGAAGATAGACTGTGCAGCAGCTCTTTCGAGATGGGTTTCAAGGCGCCTTTCTTCTGCGTCTGCACTTTGGTCACACGCGAGCGTACTCTCGATTTCAAAGTTGCTAAAGGTTTGTACGGCTCCGGCGTTTCTTGTCGTGCTTGAGCTGCAGCAGCTATACCACATTTCTCTTGCCGCTGGGTGGACAAAGCGCTCGTGCTTGCTGCATGTGCAAGCTCATGAGGGTTCATTGAGGAAGTAGGAGGATCAGAAAGTGACTCTGAATCGGTCGATAGCTTGACTGGACTATGTGCCGCTCTTCGTTTTGCTGTGTAAGTAAGCTTCCGTCTCTTTATCGACGGTGGTGCTGGAGAGGCCAATTCATCCTCCTCATCAAGCCCACTGAGACGTGGCATTTCGATGTCTTCCTCGACAGCCGAACGTTGTGTGTCGGGCAGGTTATATATGTCGTTCACCGACTGTATGCGCTGATCCGTCGCTATACCGTCGCTTCCATCCGTCTTCGAACTGTAAGGATCAAGCTGCCGACTTTTCGAGCCGGATTGCTCCTCTTGCGCAGTCTGGAATTGTTCATTGCTATTGGTTTGGTTGGTATGTCCACCAATGTCCGATTCGGTTGGGAAATGTGATGGGTGCATCTCCTCGAGCGTATCAGTTTCCGGTATCGTGTTCTGCCGCTCCATTCGATGCATGTGCGTAGGACTCGAATCGGGGTCCAATTGCTCACTCTTAGCAACATTGTTAATGTCTTCATTGTGGTCAGCATGGTCCTGTTCTAGCGTCTCCGGCACCTCCTGATCTGTTCCGAGATCCGCGTTCTCGGGTTGTATCAGGTCCAAGACAGCCTCTTCATGGTCGTTAACCATTTCAAATCCAAGGCCTCCATCTTCTCTTTCATCTTCTGTCAACGGAAGGTCTTCCGCATCCTCCATGGCAGCGTCGTTCAGTGGTGGCAAATCAGGGACTTCTTGGTCTACTATATCTTCTGCATACTCATCGTAGATACGCTCGCCATTCTCTCCGTCCTCATCATGTGTCAAGACAGGAGGACTGCTGGGAACGCGCTCGTCGTTGGGCGTGATCTCTTCTTCGACCAGCTCGTCATCGTCTTCTGCACTAGATCGAGGCGGCAACGGTGGTATTGAGGAAGAAATGACTTGACTCGTGAAACCAGTCTTGGCCTGCAGCACCGAAGTCTGATTGATGCTATACTGATTTGTGGATGGTGATGAAGGAAAGCGTAATGACTTTGGTGGAGGAATACTGTCAAAGTCTGCGAAAATATCTGGCTGGGAATCCATGACAGCCACCGAATCTTTGCTACTTTGTGGTCGAAATGTGCCTCGTAACAACGATTGTGATCCCTGTGGTCGAGATTGTAGTTCGCGCTGCAGCTGCGAAGAAGGACTTGGACGTTGTGAAGACTGCCGTGACGTCTGACCGGAAGGTGTGTGATATGGATGCGAGGAGGTTTTGGGCACCTGTACTCTGTCGCCATTGTTTTTGATTTCCACCACGATCGGTACTGCAGTAGGCGTATCTGCGACAGCTTCTGTCTCATCATGAGCTTTCATCGAATCTGGTTGAGAGAGTTCATCCAGCGACTGGTCTTCTCCATCCTGCGCCCCATCACTATACACCACATCTTGTCCCGCTCGCGATCTGTCTGGTGAGGGGTAGCTAGCATCGGAAGCGCGCTTTCTTGTTGAGCGTATGGTCGCGGGTGTGGGTGCCGAAATATGTGAAAGTGACCTAGCAGCTCGTCGATGGAATTCCTCCCTTCTCTTTCTGGCCTGTACATGTCTTGAAAGGTCGTTCCAGTCGTCCACCTCATCGATCTGAGCACGGGCGCTTTCTATAGAAACCTTGCGCCGCTCCTGGGATTCTTTCAATGTGACGTACTCCGATCGCGGCTCGCTTGATGATCGCACAATCGGATCTGACTTTGGTGTTTCTGGCCGCGGAGCCTTGATAGGGCTAGAATACGCCGGTCCTGGGCTCGAGTGGCGCGCATGCGCAAAGTTTGGGGATGGACGCTGGAAGACGACGTCCTCGTTTAGTGGACCCACGGCGGGCGAGGTTGGTGCCTGAGTGTTGTTGAAGGCTTGAGTCAGCGAAATCAAAGGCCCTCCTCCGATACCACTGTCGCCAAACATGCCGAAGTTTGCCGCAAAAGCGGACACAGATGCAGCAGTTCCGGGTGTAGTATCCGTCCGCATGGCGGAACTGAGCATGTGACCCGAGCTATCTCTCTTCCTGCTGGCCAATGCGGGGGTCTCGAACTTCAACGGGCTGGTAGGTGCCATGCTGTTCTGCGCAAACAGAGCGTGGTCCTCGACATCGACGACCGTGGGACTTGTGACGGTTCGGTCAGCATCTTCCTGGCTGGACGCCACCACATCAAGCTCGTCGGAGGGCGGAGCATTGTCGTCGTCGTCGTCGTCGTCTTCGTCGTCGTCTTCGTTATCTACAAAGAGTGACTTGGGCATATGCGCGATGTGGTTGGCCTCGATGATGGATGAGTACAATGCGCTCGTGTACTGCTTGTGCATCTGGCTGTCCGGCTGGGTGTCGCCCGGCGCGTCTAGGCCATTGAAGGTATGGTGCATCTTGAGGGCGCCTTCGATATGCTCTATGAATCCGGTGCTCGTGGGCGCGCTGTTGTGTGTGGGCAGAGCGGGCCGGACATATTTGACGTTGGCGGCGCGTCGTGGTGAATGCGCGCGATCGGGGTGTAACACGACGCCAGGGTGCAGCTGCAGCGTGGAGGGAGGCACCGGCTGCCGAGGTCTCGCGAAGACGCCTGGCGAGGCCGTGGGCGACTGATGGCTCTCAGTCGAGGCGGTGAAGTGCAATGGCTTGTCGCTGCCGGCGCGTTGGCGGAGAGCCTGCGAGAGCTGAGACGGGTCCTGGGTGTGGCGTCAGGTGGCAGGACTCAGTCGGCAGCGGAGCGACTCATGATCGGCGCAGGGACGCTGCATCTGTGCGCGTCGACCTTGGAGGCGGGCACTCACCTCGTAGTACAAGTCGCCGAGCACTGTGTACGCCTGCGATTCCGCCATGGTGACAGGTCATCTTCTGGTGCACTCGCTGGGACGTGAATCGTGATGCTGGGGAATGTCTCGCATGGTAGCCGCCGAACGAATCGCTGTTGATTGGAGCCCCGCGGAAGCGACACGGTCTCACGTGATATATAGTCGTCGTAGAGCAGGCTCTAGTTCCTTAAGGTACATGGCTTTGTTCCGAATCCAGCCCTTGTTGTTTGTATCACACCATCATTTTTCTATGACCATGTTCCGCGGTGCCGCTTCTACCTTTTTCTTTGTATAGGTGATCCTGCCCATGTGCTGTGACGACATTTTGTATCATAAATCGAGAATCAAGACCTGCGACACACCAACTGCAACAGTGGGTGGCATGGTCCCATGGCATTCGGAATCAGGCCAACGTTCATGGTTGTCGTATCAGAACTCGGTTTTGTATTGGCACATATCAAATTGTACAAATCTATTGCGCTTGCTCAACCTCAAACGTCGCTTCGTCTTGTTCTTCCCCTCGCCTCTCGCCCCGTCCACCAGGACTCCCTCGATCCGTCATCCTAGTTCACTTAAGGGCAATCTTCCTTCCACCTTCTCCGTCCTGCCGCATTTTACCCAAGGAAGGTGTAGTAGAGCGCGCCAACCACGGTCATTCCCACTACACCCCAGCCAGTCCTGATAACAGTCTGGTTCTTGTAGCCATAGCCGACATCCCATGCCAAATGCCTCAAACCATTGAGAGAGTGGAAGAAGAAAGGGAAGGCGAAGAACGACTTGAGGCCAATCTTGGTCGCCGCAGACCAGCCAGCAACAGCCGCAACCATGGACTGGGTCTCGAGGTGCCATCCGAGCGTAGGGGCGGCAAGGTAGGCGAAGCCGAAGAGGTAGAGCGCAGCAGACAGCGTGATGCCGGTGACACGATTGAGCGACGAGGCGTACCAGGTGATTTGTGGGCGGTAGATGGACAGATGCGGGGAGACAGGTCGCTGGACGCGCTGCTTGGCCAGAAGCTCGGCAGCTTCTGATTGGGTGGCATGCTGGGTGGCTGCGAGTCTGGGGGGAGAGTGCATCAGCGTGAGGGCACTCGAGCAAAGGGGGGAAGGGGATTCGCAGAGCTTGATGCTGCCGGGACATACCTCCTCTGCACCATGCGTCCGGCGGGCGCTACCCGTAGAGCAGGCACCGCCGCGCGCTGCAGGCCGAGCTGGAAAATCCGCTGAGAAGCCATTGCGCGGTGTCCAAGTGCCAACGGGGGAGTGGGTGGTGGTGGTGGTGGTGGAGGCGGTGATGGTGGTGACGATGTCGATGCTCGCAGTGACAAGCCAAGATGTTGCCCACGCCCGACTCCCGAGGTCGTCCGCCGCCCAATCACCCCTCGCCCGTTGACAAGCGAGTGGGCGCATCAGCGACACGACGCTCGGACCACCGCCGCCGTCCCCCGAACAATTTTCGCGAGCTCGCGCCTCCTTCTGCTCCTCCACGAACCTCGACATCGCCGACAACGAGCGCTTGCGCTGACTTGTCGCAGCGACGGCCTATCTGTCTGCTGGCGTTATGTCAGTGGACTGGGATCATGAGAGTTCGGAGAGGGATGCCTGTATTAATCGCTCGTGTGGTCGAATAGCTGTGGCTGCATGAGTTTCATATCAAGGCTACATGATAACTTCGCATCGCATTCATCGTGTCTCTGCTGCTTCTAATGGTCTTGCTATAATACTCGGTCTACGGAAGAGAGGAAGCAAATTCACCATGAGAACTAAGTATATCGTGAAGGTTGCATGATTTCATGGCAAAATTTTAGACAATCGAGCTTTTTCATTCTTGCACCTCCCATTACTTCATCCCCCAATCCCTTCATACGTGCGTCCAAATCCTCAACCACGCGACCTACCCATAACCAACATTGCCACTGGAGGAAGCCAGAACTGCTCCGTCATAGCGGACGATGCTTGCCACACACGTGTTCAGCTCGGACGCGTCGTTGCCAGGAAATTCATACATCTACAAGATCATCTCTACAGCACCGCGACAAGACCCGCTCACGTACTCGCAAACCGACAGCCTTGCCTTTATATCTTCGGATGACTCATTGCGCTTCGTCGACGCTGTATCA
The DNA here is from genome assembly GCA_025742365.1 of Coniothyrium glycines. Lineage (NCBI taxonomy): Eukaryota > Fungi > Ascomycota > Dothideomycetes > Pleosporales > Coniothyriaceae > Coniothyrium > Coniothyrium glycines. Next base: position 232,287 of record JAMXIJ010000028.1, read on the forward strand.
CTCAAGGTCGTACCTCATGTGGTGAAATCTGTCAACGAGAAGGTAACGTGCTTGGAGAGGGCAAATGATGTGCCAAGCAATGTTCTCGTGACAGCAGGACGAGATGGATTTATCAGATTCTGGGACAAGAGGAGCAAAGAGCAAGCCGTCCAAATAGAGAGCCGTACGCGAGTAGTATACTGACCTGCTGAGGAAAGACATGCTAACACGTGATGCAGCTCATAAGCTCATCTCGTCACTGGTCTGTGATACCCAAAACAATTTCATCGCTGCTGGCATCGAGAACCCAGACGATGGGCCTGGCGTGTCACCTGTCTATGTTTGGTACATGTCTACGAAAGAAGCGCCTCGGCATAATATCTGATGAGGGTCTAGGGATCAGCGCAACCTTGCTGCGCCATTGCGAGAGTATGTCGAGTCTCATACCGATACTGTAACCTCGCTTCAAGTGCATCCGTCGCATCCAAGTCTGTTACTTTCATCCAGTACCGATGGCTTGATCAACATCTTCGACACAACCCAAGCAGAAGAAGATGACGCACTCTACCAGGTCATCAATCACCGTTCGGCCATTGCACATGCCGGCTTTGTGTATCCCAGCACGGATATTTACGCCTTGGGAACGGATGAAACTGTAAGCTTTTACGCTTTACAGAGCCAGAAAGAGGAGGAAGAAGAGCCGACACCGAAAGGTTTTGGAGATGTACGAGAAGTTTTGGGCTGCGAGTACTTGGTCAATGCTTACTGGTCCGGCGCGCAACCTTGCATAGCTGCTGGCAAGCACAGGTATGATATCTTCCGGCTTTTCCCTCAATATTTGCTTACAGTGGGATTCAGTGACAAGCAATTAGCCTTGGTGCCTTTAATCAAGGACTCGGAGAGCCCATTGGCATACGACTTCGATCTCAGCAAAAGCATACAATTCACAGGGGCACACGGCGAAGAGATTGTCCGCGACCTGTTTACAGATGTCCATGTAAGCATGGCTGCTCTACACTTCTGATCTTGACTAATGTCCTGTAGTCCCGCACAACCTTTACATGCGGTGAAGATGGCTTCATCCGCGCATGGAAGCACGCCGACGACGAATCCATGGACGTCGACCAAGAGGCTGAAGATGGAAGCGCATCAACGCGGAAGAAACTCAAGGATCGCAAAGAGAAGCGAAAAGACAAGAAAGACAAGAGAAAGGGCGAAGGCAAGGACAAGGAACGGTTCAAGCCTTATTGAGACATGATCGAACTGACATGAATGTTCTCCCATGGATACAGGTTGGCTGAATCCTCTTTAACGATAGTTGAAGAAGGTGGACAGGTAGGTATCTAAGGTGTGGATGGTGAATTTTGATCCATGTATACTGATGATTGTAACGCTGATGGACGTGTAATGGAACCCCATCGCCTCTTTATTTCCGCAGCTTTCTCCCTTGCTCATGCCTCACGCTCACATGCTCGACCGCGTGGATCACGAACAAGGATCGCCACAACGAGCGCGCGGACCTTGTCCACGCTGCCAACGCACACGCTTGATTGGTCGGAACATCCCGGGTCCCTGAAAGCGACCCACAGTGACATCGACGACAGTTGACGAGCACCAAACCATCAAATACAACACAACAACCGCCCCATTGGATTCATTGAGTTGGTATCGTTTAATTAGCGTGTCTTTCACTGTTCTGTGCCTCGTCCTTGGCCATGCGTTCATCTCTCGCCACATCACTGTTTCTGTACTACGCCAGCGCCGCGCCAGCATACATCCCCCATGTCTCCGATGCCTTGCAGAATATCTTGAAGAATACGGACAAGAACGAGGCTTACCACTATCCCACGGACTTCACTCGGGATATTGTTCCGGTATGTTTGCGAACCAAGAAAAACCTGTGACGGTAGACTGAGAGGCGCAGAAACCGTTCCACAGCCACAACGACTACTGGCGCGATGTGCCCTTTTATTCAGGATTTAGTTATGGTGCGGTTAGCACCGAGGCGGATGTTTGGTTGATTAATGGAACTTTATATGTGAGTACACTGAAGTTTACTTTGGAGCAGATAATAGTTTCGTTGTGTGGATTCTCGATGTGACACATTCCAAGTGTCGTGATCATGCTACTGGTGAACCAATGCGACACGAATTTGGTGATACTTGCTCTGTTATCGGCACAACCTGGACGTAGAACAACGCCATATCATTTCGTAATCAACATAAACAGAGCAATGGCTGATCATGATATAGGTTGGACACGAACCATCAGCGCTAACCTCAAAACGTACCCTGGAGTCTCTATACATCCAACCCATTCTCTCAACACTCAAACGTCTCAACCCACAGACTCCCTTCACCCAACCCGGCGAACAAAACGGCATCTTCGACACCTCTTCCACACAAACACTTTACTTCTTCATCGACCTCAAGACCGCCGCCGACGAAACCTGGCCCGCTGTCCTTGCCGCCCTGGAACCCTTACGCGCAGGAGACTGGCTTACTACATTTACCGACGGCGATCTGCGCAAGAATCCTGTAACCGTCATCGGCACAGGCAACACGCAGCTCTCCGACGTACTCGCATCCTCGCCACGAGACGTCTTCTTCGACGCCCCGCTCGCCGACCTCAACTCCGCCAAGTACAGCCACTTGACCCCCAACGAAGCGCCAATCGCAAGCACAAACTTCCAAGCCACATTCGGCCAAGTGCGCAAACGGGAGATGAGCAACCAGCAGTTGGAGAAGTTGAGGACGCAGCTAAGTGTAGCCCACAAGAAGGGCATCATGGCGCGGTACTGGAATCAGCCGGACTATCCGATCGGCACTAGGAACGCAGTTTGGAGGACGTTGTGGGACGAGGGCGTTGATTTCTTGAACGTGGATGATTTGAAAGGTGCGGCGGAGTTCTGGGAGGGGAGTGGGTAGATGGTGCGATACAGTAGGCATATATACGATGTCCTGCGCGCGTGAGAACCGTGGAAAATTACCCTGGAAAGTAAAGCTGCATGTCCGCTGAGCCATGTGTGAAGAAGCACCGATGGACTACATAGCAGGTGGCTTGGAGCGTGGGTGTCATCACCATCCTGAACTCAAGAAACGCATGACCAGCTTGATACTGACCCTCTCGATTCATTTCTCAAACTAACTTCACTGACGCGTAGTTCTGCTGCCTGCTCATCCTCTAAACACGGCATGCAAAAAATCCCGCCTACCCGTGCCGTGCTCAAAAAACAAGAACACAACAGTATATACGATGGGTTTCCCACCCCGTCATGTCTACAGAGGCATCTCGAGGTCTCTTGTCAAGATTCACTCGGTAGGAAATAGATCCCTGCCTAACGCTATCCGGAGAGCTGTCTGTGTCGTAGCGAACGTTTCTACGCGTCCACGCGACATGCTTCGAGTGCAACGAAAAGCTTTCTACCATGAGAGAATGGGCGAGCGCGGAGAGTTTACAAATTGGCTGCAATGTTTTGGAGGATTACTCACTGGGTGTGTTACGACAAGCGTAATCTTGAAAGACGCCCCAGAAGTCCCATAGGTGAGCGCAAGCTGTTTCCATGGGCAAATGTATGCTCCGAGCTTGCACAAGTGCCCATGCATCTACTTGCTCAATTCCGTCTCAAGATCTTTGAACAATTGCTCCACAAGGTCTCGACTGTTTTCCGCCCCAAGTTGTATATCGGCCTGCGCCCAGACTTTATGGGCGTCTTTGTTTGCAAGCTCCTTCAAAGTCTTGTCATCCGCGCCTTTGTTAACCTGGAACTTGTATCGCTTATATTCCTTGCCATCTTTTTCAAACATTTCCCCATTATCAAGACGGGAGCCGATCACTTGGTCGTTGTTGCCGGAACGAGTCGGGGCCGCTCTTGTTCCTGCTGTTCCTTGCCCGTTTGCTATCGTTTGGACGCGTGACTCGCTCAGAAGGACCCAGTCCTTGAGGTTTCGCAGAGAGGCTTTTAGCGCACGACTCATGTTGACTAGCTTGGCCAACTAACTCGGCTTTAGGTACGGTACCGGTAGTGCCGAATGCTTCCGCCCAATCGACCCGAACTACTGCGGTCAAGCTTCTGACTCGACACCGCGGATCAACCGTCAACGTTCCTCTATCATAAAAAGTGCTTGCTATTTCGAGCGCGGGGTAAAATTGACGTCTTGTACTCGTTTCTGGGCGTCGCGGATGACTAGCCTACTCGAAATCCTGCTGTGCTTGCAAGGCGGTCTGTCGTGATAGTATCTCGATTGCTCAAAAGGGAACAGAGCACTTTCGTGGCTCAGGCGATTGTCTGTAACTTTGCACGTTCATCGAGGTAATACAGACGCTGAGTCTCAATCGCTTGTGGGCTCGCGCGAACCGCTGCTTATCTTTTGGCGACGCTCATTCACCTCAGAATTCTATCGAATCGAAGTCACCTTCACGCTGATACCATTCGCACGACGCCACGAGCTGCGGCCGCGGTTCTTTTCATATCCAACGGCACGTACGAGTACGGATGTAGGCATGTCCTTTCTCAGATATGCAAGGTGCTGTACCAAAGAATGCCGTAGGAACATGACAAACAGTCACACTCCTCGGCGACAAGCCTCACGAGCGTTACTCCCTGGTTCTTCTTCCTGGTCTCGAGGCAGAGGTCTAGTTGCTAACTCACCCAGATCTCAAATATGACGAAGACTTGTTCAACTACACTCGAGGTCGTTTTGTCTGCAATGAGCAATATGAAATGTCACAGCGTTATGTACGCTTCAACGTCAATGAGCTTGCTCGTTGTGCAGCTGAGGCAGTTGGGGCGGCAACATGCATCAGTATCTCCAAATACCCTGATGGTATGTACAACAAGAGCATGCTGCTTACCATGGACGACGGCACTCGAGTCGTAGCCAAAGTTCCGAACCCAAATGCTGGTTTACCTCACTCTACCACGGCGAGCGAAGTTGCGACAATGGAATTCGTGGGTTTCTCAAATAAGCTTGCTGTTCGCATGGCTGACATTGTAGGCACGAACCGTCCTGGGAACTCCTGTCCCTAAGGTACTAGCTTGGTGTTCCCGGGCACAAGAGAGCGCTGTCGGCGCGGAATACATCATCATGGAGCAGGTGCCAGGGGTTGAATTAGAACATGTCTGGCCGAAAATGAACATCCAAGAGAGATTTGCTGTTGTAAAGGCAGTCGCTGGTTATCAAAAATCCTGGACGTCGGTTTCCTTCACAGGGTATGGAAGCCTGTATTTCTCCAAAGACCTCGAAAACACTCCGACCGGCCAGCCACTATATGTTGATGCGAAAGGTAATCGAATCACGAATACTAAATATGCCATCGGTCCGTCAACAGGACGCGAAAACTTCGACAACGGGAGAGCAATGGTCGACTTTGACAGAGGGCCATGTGAGATCACCAATCCGAACTGAATATTGCTGAACTGACTAAGCAAGGGAACTCCTTAGAAGCGTATCATGCTGCAATTGGCCACCGTGAGATATCATGCGTCAGCCAGTTCTCTGAGTTGCCAAAATCTCCAATTACCCTCTGTGGCCCGGGAACCTATCAACCAACGAGAACAAAAAAGTTAATGGCCCTGCGCTATTATCTTGACATAATAAGATACCTTCTCCCTGAAAACGAGACTATTTCGTCAGCGCATCTCTGGCATGATGATTTACATCTCACTAACATCTTAGTCGACCCTTCTGATCCTACTAAAGTTGTAGGTCTCATTGATTGGCAGTCGACGGAACTATCTCCACTGTATTTCCACGCCCGCCAGCCTTATATAATTGACTATGTTGGCTCACCCATCCACGGCTTAGCAAGACCCCAGCTCAGAGAGGATTTGAACAAACTCGAGCCTGTTGCAAGGCAACAAGCTGAGGCTCTCTATCTACAAAAATCTCTCTGTTCATTGTACAACACCCTGACGCACCACCAAAACCCACGACTCTATGCTGCGCTCCAGTTTCAGCACACGCCAGAGTACTTGCTTTTACTCTTAGCACGTAATATTCTCATCGATGGTGAGGTGCCTTATCTCTTACAGATAGCTGAATTACGATCAACACGGAAAGATTTTTCATCGGACAGAAACTGGAATGATCATCCCACTTTCACGGAAGATGATCGAAATGATCTTGAGACTGACATGCAAGGCGTGGTACGAGGCATGGAAGCAATGCGCTCGATCTGGGACAGCCTGGGGAATCTATTTTCCGAGCAGGGCATTGTCAGGCCGGACCAATACGACGAGACTCTAGATGCATTGACGCAAATGAAGGATCAGGTCATCAACACATTTGCGACTAGTCCAATGGAGAAGGAAGTATGGGAAAGGGAGTGGCCGTTTACAAATTGACGAGACATGTTTTTCACTGCTGGGGAAGGTAACACGATTCAATGATCACGCCTCATTTCCACGAACGATAATGGGAGTACGACGACATGTATTTGTGGTACTACAACGTTCCACAACACTGGTCGAGGTTCATGAGGAGCTTTATGAAAATATCGAGATGGAACGGGAAGTTGCGAATCCGTCCACTGTGACCGACGATACACGTGCTAGAATCATTGTCGAAAGAGCTTGATGATCAATGCACTATTCTACCTGATTTGCTGAAGAACAAAAATATTAGAAACATGAAGTTTTGACGATACCAATCGTGCACATCATCAGTACTCCCAATTTCTGCCCGTGACGACAAGCCTTGTGTCATCCAGGTGATCGCCGAACTTGCAATTCTGCGCTCTATGAAGGACTTGCCTCTGCCCCATTGGCGTGGCAGATTTTCTCGCAGTAGTAGGTGAACTATCCTCAAAGTCAGCCGCAACAAATCCACCACACCACGCAAGACAAAATCATGTGTCCTACCTCGTCACCTCCAATGTGCCATGCATTGGAAGCGCACTGCAGTCCGTCCTAATCCTCAAAATCAGCCTCCGCGTTTCCAACTCCCGAAGCGCACGCCGTGATGAACCTACAAAAGTACAGTCCGGGCACTTGTCGTGCTGCTTGTTGCCCGTGTTGCGCCGCCTATACGCATCGCACGCGCACTTGGTGGCTTCGGGCAGGATCTCAAAGTCCTTGGCCCAGTTCTGGCTCGGGCTGAAGGGCGTGCCGCCCACAGGCGTATACTTGCGGCCGGTCACGCAGACGGCGTAGTTGTGGAGGTCTGCCACCGCGCTGCAGGAGCCATGTCGTTAGCTGCGATACCATTTGGTAAGGCCGGAGGTGTGCCTTGTGGACGTGCGTGGGCTACATACTAGCCAAGCAGCGGCGCAAGCATTATGGTGAATTGTAAGAATTGCATTGTGATTTTCTCGATCTTGCGATGGTGAGGGCGATGATGATGATGATCCATGAGCTCAGCTGGCTGGTTGAACTTATACATGTCGGTGACGCGTCTCCATGACCCTGCGCTCGGTTTGTTCTACCCCAATTGTGTACTATACACGACAGGCCCAGTACTATAGATTGCGAGGAGACTATCTCGGTGGGACTCATTGCGATGTGATTCTGGATTGAGATACGCTCCGGCAATTCGGCATCACTGCTCGTTCTGAGTCGTTCATGGGGAGGGCAGTTGAAACGAGCTGCCCGTCCGAGCTCTTACAAGAGCTACGCGATGCGGAACCGTGCACTCCAGCGGTGTATCAGTTGCTCTACTCGAGCGCGGCTATCGAGCATGATCTCTGAATTTGATGAAGCTCTTGAGAAGTCTCTGTAGAATTCTCTCTTACTCTGAGCTTGTCTTGAATGTGATCAATCATTTTTCCAGCACCGAGTTAAAAACTTCATGTACTAATCTCGCATGAAGTTGAGCTTGTATGAGGCTGAGTCTGCATGAGGCTGGGCCTGCCCGGAAGGATCTCGGTATACCAGATCGCGACTGGACTCAGCGTCGCAGGTGACCGCAATATCACTTTCGGTCCGACACAGCCTGATGATGTTGTGGGGCTGCCGAACATCGGTCGGTAATACAGTCAATGTATGCAGCCGTTGATAAGCCTTCTCTAAGAGTCCTTCTCTAAGAGTCCTTCTAACAGTCTACTTGGGTCGTAGCAACCAAGCATTTCACGGGTCTCGTCTTGGCCGTGAGTCTGTGCCAACCCTCCTTGATCCTGTCATGCAACTTCGTGGGCCTATCACCATCATGTATCGTAGATAGACATGCAGATTGACATATGCATGAAATTGTTCGTTTTCGCGTATCTCTTGGTCAGTACCAAAGAGGTGTTTGCGGAAGGATATTCAAAGAGATCAATTTACAGATCTATATGTCGGACTCGAAAACATGTTCAAACACCTGAGAATACTCTCATTCTATTAAAAGTCTATCAGAACGCCTGATTCAAGACTATGGTGCCAGTATTGCTGTTTCGACTGGACTTGCAATGTACGGTTTCTGTCATGGCTTCCAACATTGTGGATGGCCTGTCTACCCCAGCCGCGTAGATAAGTCGTGTGGGCCAAGATTTCTGGGGAATAGCGCTCTTCGTATACACCCTGTTAGCCTACCCATGACCATGTGTTAGAACAGGTTGTTACTGACTCTATGGTAGTTGAAATATGATAGCCACTAGCTGCAATGTGTTGGATCCCCGACCTGTGCCTTGATTACATCCTTTACTCAAAAAGGTAGGTCAAAGGTGTCTGCGCTGATTCCACTAACTTTTTTGGTGAACGAATCAATGCTTGGTCCGAAATAACGCCTAGCTGCGTCGCGATAGGTCCCCATAGCATTAAACGAGATCATTATCAGGCAGTGCAGAGGCAACTTTTCCGATTTACAGAGTTGTCTGCTTTGCCTTGGTTTGATCGCGTATCAACTGCTGCGCTCGAGATGGCGATTAGCTCGCGGCACAATATCGGTGGGTTGGAGTGAATGTCCAGGACCATGAGCGTTCTATACGGAGAGCGAGAGATATAAAAGCCCATGATGGAGATGCTCCATTGTGTATTCAGCAGACAGACAGCTTCGTTACTACCAAATCGAGTCCACTGCCAGTCTTGACCATGATTGGACACCTTCATTACGCGCTTTTGCTTGCTGCGGCAACCGCTGCCACCCCCCTTATCCCTCAACAGGAAACCGACATTAAAGATGTTCTTAACACGAACAAAGCCATCCTCAACCTAGAAGATGGCCTCAATCGTATGAATACCTCCAGCATCTGAGCTGCGTGAACAACTCGGCTAATTCAAGTGACAGATGACGGCCTAAACATATCCGCTTGGGAGTCGCAGCTCAAGGCAGCTGGATTTCTCCTTGAGCCGCCTGAGATTGACGTTGAGTTTCTCAACTATACGATCAGCGCAGAGGATGCCGAGCACCTCGCTCTCGCGAAGCGCCAGAGCTGTAACAGTCGAGCTCTTGTGACAGAAAAGACTCAGTCCTTTGTTGACTGGGACGTGCAAATGTCTCCTGTTGTGTGCGCCGTGGGCCCCATGACGATATCCGTCACAGACGGCTACAGCGTCGCCAATTCGATCTCCGTCAGCGCCGATTTGGACTTTACGTGGATCGCAGACAAGCTCAAGACCACTTTCGGTGTAAACTTCCAACGCACTTGGACTACTTCAGCTTCCATCCTGGTTGGTGGAACTGTACCTGACGGCAACTGTGGCTGCATGATCTGGAAGCCGCTTACCACCCGACGATACGGCAGTGTCTACCAGGGATGTGTTGGGGCCCTCAAGAAAACTGGAACATTCATGGCCGATGATCGGGGGACTGGCTCGTACAACGGTGTTCAGTGGATCGCTGGTGCAAGGTCTCTCTGCTACAAGAAGGGCAGCAACCCACCTCTCTCTCGATGCCAGGGAAGCGGGAGCTTTGTCTAAGGTCTCCGTAATGATATAGCATTTGGTAGCATAGCCTGATCTCGATCGAGATGTATATAGTAGTCAGAAGGAATTTGGGCATATTGCAGGCCGAGCGGCGACGTTTCTATCAAGCGAAGGACGACCCATCTTTCTACACCTGCAGGTAGTCTGATTCAACACATGATTCGCTTAAGTAGGTGAAATTCCACTGATTGTCTTCATTATGCGCCAGCTGCGGAGCTATTTCAAGTGATTTTCCGGGGGTCGTAAACGATGCAGTCGACCCCTGACCTGACACACTGCTCCACTACAGGCAAATTAGCTCTGCAGGGACGTTGCATTGGGAATCATAGATTCAGGGACATGACTCAGTGAAGATCAATAGTGGTTGTGAGGACATGATCACAACCTGAAACAGTCGTGATTTGCCTTTCTGTTGGCTCACAAAATCTTCTCGAGCCTCTGCGTCGACCTCTAACGTTCCGTCTTTGTACCATTTCTTCGTCGCCGTGAACGATCCAAGTCAACAAGACAACGAAGTATTTCTGCAAGAGTTTCATTGCTGATTGCTATTAAGCTGTGATGGGTTTAGAATCTGGCGGTTTCGGTAGATTTGATGGCAGCCACACCTACCGAGCCAACTGGGCGTATGATGCCGATATTTCATAGGAGTATTGTTCTGACATGATTCCATCTGGGTAGCAGAACACGACGCAGGAAGGTGAGATCCAATGCTAACATGACCGTCTAGAATTTGTTCGAGACCTTTGCGCTACGGGGAAAAACGACTCGTTGCCTTACGCTTTGGAAGTTCGAGTAGGATTTGCTTTGTTCAGAGAAGAAACTAATCGCGCAGAGTGGAGATAGAAGCAGAAGACCAATGGCCTCTAGACCTAATTACAACTAATTAAGTCAAGGTGTATCAAAATAAGAACCGCTCGCCTTCAGCCACAAAGAACGACTGTCCTTAGATTAAATTTAAACTCCTTTACAGTGATGGTTCCACAGATAGTACTAAACTCAACAACAGAAAATTGCAGCGGCTAGATTCCTGGGTCAACTACTACCATAAAGACAGGCACCACCCTCAAGGAAGAGATTTCCGTTTTCCCTAATTACCTTAGCAACTTATCTTACCGCAAGCCCTACAACTCTATAATAAAAAGATTTTTTGATTCCAAGATTTAATATACTACACTTAATATATAAAAGAGACCTTGAATAGAATTATAGTACGCCTATATCAAATCTAAGTAATTAGTGTTCTGCTAATACGTTATAGAAGGCAGATACTTTTTTTGAAGGGTAATGTAGGAATAGTATCGAAAAATGAATTAACAAAATCCTCCTTGCCGTCTTCTTGCCCTATACCATCCATTCAAAGCAGATAGGTATACAAATAATACCATACCAAACCCCACCCAAACCCAGTATGAAAAATCTCTAGCAAGAAAAAAAACCCCCAAATCCATACCTTACATCACCGTTTAAGAATTCTTTGATACCTACTCACCTACTATCTCCACGTTTGGCAGCTAAGTAGCTACATACCTAGGTAGTTAGCCAAGTCCTACACCCCCAACAAAACAAGCGACGACACGTGCACCCGTCCCAGCGTCCCACGGCGTCCAAATCGTGTTACCTAGCAAAAAAACAACAACACCGAATTTGGCTTTTTGTTTGTCATGGAACCGGGAAGCATCGCGCACGTGTGCACAGCACCCACACCTCCGTTGTCAGCACCCCCCCCCACCCCACAGATTCCACAGATTCCACAGATTCCACCGAAAACAAGCCCCACGGCTCTCCACGAAGCACCCGCGCGAGAGGAAAGAAAAGAAAAGAAGCAGGCAGAGATAATCGCGAGAAAGCGAGACGTCCGTGCCTATGAAGTAGAGATTCGCAACAAGCGCCCCCGCCGTTTCATATTTCATGTAAGCTTTTCGCATCCGTCCATCATGCGCGAGCGCTGCAACTCCCCATGCCACGATCGTTTGAGCGACATGGGTACCGGGTGATGAAAGGGTGACTGAATGGTCGTTGTACAGCTAAGCGCACACAAACACAAACACAAAAAATATGCCGTGTCTCTATCCTAGCATACCGGTACCTGTACCTCCATTCCGTTGAACTCAACATCGTTTTTCTGCATCGTGAGTGTTGATGTGTATGGACTCGGTATAAACCGCAGCATAGTGGCATGACATGCCATGCCATGCCATGTTATCTATATCGAGAGAAACATCGCCCGGTACTGCAACGTTCCAAGTATCCAGCCAAAACGACATGAGGCAGGGAAAGGAGCCGGGCGGTAGGGATGAGTTTCGGTCCAAGCACCACAGTGACAGATTTGAAGAGAGATGGGTTATATTATTTCTTGTGATACTTCTTGTTAAGTTTTAGTCTTCTTTTCTTTTTTCTCTTTTTTTAATATACCTACCACAACCATCTGCTCTGCGTACCGTAATAACAACCAGTTTTTTTTTATGCAAAAACAAGCAAGCCCTCTCCTAGCACGACGCAGGTCTATCCAAAAAAAAACCAACCACGTCCTGAAGCATGCTAAGTGCGATGCTTACTTCTTATTCGCCCCACTGCCCTCCTTCCTCCCTTGCGTGCCTTCCTTGGTAATCTCATCCGGATCCCCTTCCTTCAGCTTCTTGTTCCTCTCCTCCTCGCGCTTGCGCTCATGCTCCCTGACCATATCCGGCGGGCTGTCCTCGATCAGATCCGAGTCGCCGCTGAGCCCACTCCACTTCGGGAGGCCGTCGGGGATGTCCATGACGCGCTGGCCGTAGAACATGTGGCAGCGGGGCTTGAAGTAGGCCTTGTCTTGGTCTGTCTTGAGGTGCACGAGCGAGGGGAAGAGAAGGATCATGTTGCGGCCCTCGTCCATGATGGGCGAGTGGCAGAAGGAGCAGCGGACTTTGCAGGGGAGCTTGTGCTCAATCGACTTCTCGGTAGGGTCGTACCATTCTAGGTCGTGGTGGCCATTGGTGAAGTTGATGTCCTCTTTGTGGAAAATGGCGGCCCATTGGAACGGGGCGGCTGGACTGGATTAGCCACAGATGCTGTGGTTGAGGGGTGTTCGGACTAACCGTGCTGAGTCTGGCAGGTGGTGCAATGGCACAGCTTGCTATCCAATGGCTCTGCTCGGCTGAGCTGGTACTTGACCTTTCCGCAGTGGCAATTGGCCTCGTACTTGACATCGAAGTCCTCCGCCTTGTCGTGCACGCGGTAAGGTGGGCGCTGCTTCCACTCTGAAAGTCCAGTCGTCTCACTTCCGCGGCACTGATCATGCTTACCCATTCTGAATGCGGTTTGACTGAATTTGTGGTGTCGCGTGAGGTGTGAAGCAATCAGTCGTGCACGGGGCAGCGCAGACGAAGGTTGGAGGAGTGGCAGCCGGCGAAGCGCAATGGTAGATGCGGACATCAAGTAGCAAGAGGGGTGTGAAGTGTGGTGAGAAGGGATTGTACTTCCGCTGAATTGTTTGGTGTCATCATTGATGCTTTATTGTGGGAGCAACATGCGCCGTTTGACGTCACCATGATACGCTACCGTGTTACGCGACAACGTCGCATCGACCTCCGTGCAAGAGCCCTTCTTGCGGAAGCTGATCATCGCGACAATGCGGGGTGGCCTCCTTGACCTGGCGCTCATTCATAAATCCCAGATTCGCCTCCAATGCAACGCTTTTCCATGCTCGCCCAGATCCGTCATAAGCTCATTATTAGCACAACATGTTATAAAATGTACTCCACGCTCAAGCCCCTTTCAGGGCCTTCTGAGCCTCTTTTGTCGTTAAGCCAAATACATTGATCAAGTAGTCGAGTCTGTACTTGTTGTTAGCATCGATTGAGCATCTTGTCCACGGGGAGGGCTGACTTGATATCCCCAGCTATGCGGCGGCGCACGGCCTCAAACTCCACTTCAGCCTTGTCCCTAGCGGCATCTTGTCTCTTGGTGTTGATCGTCTTGACGCGGAGCTTAAACCGACCGCTCACGGGCCGGTGATCGGAAACCTTAATGCCATCGTGCCTTCGGTAATCGATCTGTTTAATCCGGCCCAAGCCACGGTACAAGAGTCGATCACACCATGCAGGCGAGCGCCGCTTCTCGGATGAGTCGTAGTTGTCGGTCCCCACATCATACTTGTACGTCGGTGCAAAATTGATCGGAGCTTCGTTGAAGGCTCGGAGACGGAATCCAGGGTTCCGCTTGCGCGACAAGAGTAATTGATCGCGCTCAAGCAACTTTGTGAGGTTGCCTTGATGCACGGCAGAGATGACAGTGTCGCGAGGCATCGCATCGATGCGATAATTCAAGTCGCCATTGAGGATGCAGATCTCGTGATCAAGTATCATGGATCCATCACCTCCTCCCACGAAGAAATTCGCGCACTCTGATGGCGAACGGTTCTTCGGTAAAGGCGCGGCTTCCATGATAGCCGCCGCATCATTGTTGCGATGGACTGTTTGCGTTTGACCAGCTGCAAGATGACAGTTGATCAAGCATAGCGAAGAATCGTCAATGAGGAAACGCACCACGAGAGCGCCTTTGTTGCCAACACGCCCACTGAACCCAAGCTTGATCTCAGTCCCGCAAACGTCGCGAACGTTTGCGCGTTCCGAGGATTTGATGAATACACAAGAGAATAGTCCGACTAAATTGGCTGTGTGTAGTAGCACATAATTTTGGTTTGGACAGAATTCATCAAGAACCCTGACAAGATGGTCTCGCCATGCTCGGTATGCATGTGACATGTGCTCGTGCTCCGATGTTTCCTTGTGTTTTTTCCGCTTGAATATACTTTTTGCAGTAATTTTCTTGTCTTCCAAATCAACCAGCTCCTGGAAGCCAAAGACGAGGATATCCGGAGGATCATCAGGTTCGACTAGTTCCCGGAAAAAGTTGCGATCTTGTTCCCCTCTCAGCTGAGTAGGTTTCGATGCGCCGGCGTTCCATGTCATGACTCGCGCCGAGAGTTCGCGAAACTCGCAGTATTCTGAGTCGCGCTGCTGCATCAGAGTCTCAAGCCAGTCGGTCTTGAGCATGCCATCCCAAATTCGTAACATCGAGTCCGTACCCAAAGATGCCACCTGGAATCTGTCCAGCTTCCAGATGCTCGTTCGATCTGCCAGGATGCCTGCGATCGGCTTGTCGTGCGCTTTCCAATCCTTTAGCACTTTCCACGGTGTGCTTTTCGTGTCGTACACATAGATCATGCCTGTGCTGTACCCTGCCCAGAGATAGTCGCCCACCCCCACCAAGGAGCTGATCTTGTACAAACTGACGTTGACGATGCCAAGACATTCGAATCCTTTCTTCGAGTAGATCGTGACCTTGCCGTCCGTGTGTCCAAAATACATCCTGTCTGGCTGACTACTGACAATAGCACCAGATGTCACTTCCCCAACGTTGAGTTGCGACAAGGGTCCTTGGGTCAGCTGCTGGAAACAATTACTGTCGGAAGTTCGGGAGTAGACGCGGATATCTTTGGTGAAGGCAACCCACAACTGCGAGCCAGAAATGATTGAAAACGTATGACCCCGTGGTATTCGGAAAGTATTCGGAGTCTGCTGCAGGGAAGGCGAACCAGTGTGGTCAGCCGGCCAAATGTGGACGACTCCATCATCGTCAATGGACCACATCTCGGAAGCATATCTGAAGATTTTTACAATGCCACTCCTCGCGTGCGCGTTACTCTTAGTATACGCTACGCTTTGCGTTGGTATGTCCAACTCGTGCATTTCGCCGGTGTTAGTTCCAAGCCACAGTCGTTTCCCTTCATCGTCAACATCCTGTGCAGGCCGAAATGCTACTGCTGTAACTTTGACTGTGTCGCCATGACTCAAACTCATCAATAGGCGTCCAGTCAACACATTCCACACGTTTGTCACATATCCAGTCGTGCAGATATAGTCTCCACAGATGGCGAAAAGTTTGGTTTCATAGCCAGTTGGGATGCCCGAAGTGTTCTCTGCAAACAGGGGAGGTCGGCGATTCGCTTGCGAAGAGTCGGGATAATCTGTCAAGGCAGTCGTAGTTTGCCTCTCTAGGCCGATGTCTTCCTCGTCAGAATCATACGTATATGGCTGAGCAAGGCTTGAAGATTGGGCTGGGGGTGCTGGCGCAGGTCTCTTCATTTCTCCAGAGTTCCGGGGCGGGGGCCGTCTTGGAGGCTCCAGCGCTTTTGCTGGGGCTTGAAGACTGGTTCCGTTGGAAGTTTGGGTGCGTCGAGGTGGCGGCATGAACCTCTCGTTCGCCTCGGCAACCATCGCACTTGGTCGAGTCTGGTCAAAAGATCTCCGCACAGGTAGATCAGGTGCTGGCGGCCTCTGCAATTGCACACTCTTCCGCAGATCATAGTTGTCCTTTTCTCGCCGGGTCGGGAGAGCTGGTCGGACCTCTGGCAGATCGCTCGGAGATGGTAGGGGTGTGATCTTCTTCGGTGTCTGTAAACCTGTAGCGCGCGGGTCTGGATGTGGCAGCTTCTCCGCCACGACATGGTGCAAGGGCGGTGGAGGAAAATAGCTGTCTTGCTTCGGATTGTACTTTGGTTTCGAAAACCCTGGGACGCCAGGGGGAGAAGGGTCGCTCTTTACACTGTCTGCATCGCTACTACTTGGCGGCGTGCTGAACGGCGAAACATCTGCATCCTCCCTCGATTTCTCAGGTGCCAGAGTTGCCCGGGTCGCCGCCTCCACAGAATGCGACTTGGCGGGTATTTTTGGCTTTCCAGCTCGATTGATTGGCGGAGGGACTGGTGGGGCAGACGCGGTAGGTTTATCGGTCTTGCGCGGGTCATTTGACGAGGAGGCAGTAGCATGCGAGGAAGAGAGCGGTCTTGTCTCGAAGCCTGGCGTTCCAGCCGTGCTCGGGATTTTGAAATGCCGTGCACCATTGGATGCAGTTGCTGGTGGGGAGGGCGAATCCAGGGCAGCGTGTGGGGTTGGTCTCGACGGCCGAGGCGAAAGTATACGGCGTTCAGGGGATTTTGAAGGCGATCTTGGAGATTGTACAAGGACTTTTGGAGGAGATCGTGTCGGTGATGCAGGCGGGGAGGAGAAGGCCATCATGGAGGTCGGCCTGGGTTTCGACCTGCTCCACGGCGATGTCACGGTGCTTGCCCTGGGCGTGACTGAGCCGGCGCCATTGTAGTCGGTCACGGTGGGAGAGGTTCGGCCTATGTTTCCCCTCGGTATGTCGAGTGAGATGCGCCCGTCTGTCCGCCGGCTATCCTCAGGCATGGCCAGGCGGTCTGTGGCTCCTGGCGATGGCTGGCGCGGGACTGCCGGGGCTGGCGATTTGTTTCCGCTGAGCATGTTCTCGAACTGGGCGCGGAGAGAGGACACTGGCTTCTACGCTGCACATTAGTACGGGGCGTCGAGTGCGCATTTCGACCACATACGATGGATGAGCCGTCCATGCTCTCCTCGGTTGAGCTCTCCATGGTGCGTGCTTCCTCGTCAGCCGGCACCAGAGGGTATCTTATATCTGCTCATCGACTGCGAGAGACTTGCTCCCATTGGGCGCCCGTGCTGAAGTAAGAATAGGGTGGTGCGGGAAAGGCTCAGGCGGCCATGTACGGTAGTACCGGTAACGGTAGGCGGAGGGAGGGCGTGGAGCTGTGGTGGGCGCGCCGGGGGCAGGCGGCGGAGCGTGGCAGCGGGTGGCAGAGGGTGGCAGAGCGAGTGTGTGTGTGTCTTTGGGCTTCCTCTGGGGACGCGTACGCCAGGATGCCTCTGCAAAGAAAGCCGCGGGAGTCGGCGGGGACCAGCATGTGCTGTTTCAGCGAGGGCCAGCAGGCGCAGCGGGTCTGGCGGCCGATCCACGTGCACCGCTGCCACCACCGACCAGCCCGCAGATTCCAGACAGAGAGGCCATCGGCCAGCGCAGACTCCAGAGAGGCACCGAGTGCGAGTGTGCGACTGGCAGTGCACGGCGTCCTGCATGTCCAGGACTCTCTCCGCGGCGTGCCTGACTTTCCATCCCTGTAGGCTGTGTGTCTGTGTAGTATCATGTATGTATGTACCGTCAGCGCTTCTTGGCGCCCGCCGCACATTTGGGCGCAGACCCCTACCAGGTACCTACATAGTGCTGTACATACTGGTACCTTACAGTGCTTACTTCCCTAGCCCGCCCCAGCCATCCCACCAGGCACCGGCGAATCATACCTACCCGCCTGCACTGTGCACGACGCCATACATACAACCACGTCCCTAGTCTTCCTCCCTGGACGTCCATCCTCGACCCAGCCTAACATAACAACACAAAAAACAACCCCCCCCCCCCTCCGCTGCCATGTGGTGCGTCCTCCCCTCCCCCGCACCCCGCTCCACCACCACCACCAACTAACGCCCGCTCCCCCCCTCCCTCCAGCAAACACGTCCTCAACGCGCAAGTCGCCATCCGTTCGCCCTGCTGTCCGTCTAGCCCCGCAGAAATCGTTACCCCCACGCACTGAAACCCCGTCCTCCCAGGCAAAAAATGGTTCGACTGCGCGCAATGCCACCAAGAAGCCGCCGACCACCCCCTCCTGCAAGCCTTCGACATGGTCTTTATCTGCAAAAAGTGCAGAAAGGCATTTCGCAAGGATGCCCGTGAATTCGAAGACGCGTACGTGGCTACCCTACCCTTTTTGCCATGTGGCGTTTTGGTTTGGGCGGAGGGGAAATACAGGTGCTGAAACTGACGCGCGAAAATAGGGACGAATACTGCCCGCATTGCGATAACCACTTTGTCCTCGATGCGCTTACGCCCAAAGCGTCGCTGCAGGTCGAGGGCGAGGATGCCAGGGTTGATGCACGGTATGTGGACAAGCGACTTACTGAGGGGGAAAACGCTAAATGTGTTCTGTCTAGTATGCTCAAGGACGAGCGGGTGCGGGCTGAGGAGCAACGCTCAATCTTCGACGTCAAGGAGGCGCCGAATAAACTGGGATGAAGCATGGCAGTGAAGCCAAAAGGGAACAAAACACACCGATACAGTACATCATCAAAGGTCAAGGAGCGCCTCCACAAATATCACGCAATAAGCGAGGGACTGGATGTGCACGAATCTATCCTCATCTGCTAGGTCTACCATCTCTGGAACACTAGCCCGTCATGTTTGGTGTACATAATCTTCATGTCTACTGCCGAGACGCCAATGCTGTTCATGCCATTTCATCCTTCATCACGCGTCCTTCGTGTCTATGGTCCCGAGCCTGAGCCTGAACCTTCAGCCGGTGTAGTGCGCGTCAGGATGGCTGCGGTGCCTGTACCGGGTGTTCGGCCAGGCCTCCGGCTTGCTGCCTCTTCTTGCTTTTCGGTGTTGATATTCTCCACGTACTTTTCAATCTCTTCCACGGGCAGCATCTCGATGAGCTTGCCAGGTGCCATAATGGCAATCTCAATGTTCTTTGCGCCCGTCTGCACGACCTCGAGCAGCGACTTGACCGTCAACTTGATGGTCTCCTCACGGTCCATGCCCTCCTTGTGGTTGCGCTCGAGGAACTCGCGAACAGTTTTGCTGGATCGACCAATGGCATTTGCTTTCCTAGCCCAGATCAGCACCTAGACATATAGCGTGGTGGCATGCTGTCCTTACCATGCAGAGTAGATGCCCGAGGGCTCGGTCTGGTACAACCGAGGGGTCTTGTCGTTGGGGTCAAAGCCGACGATCAGCGTACTGATCCCAAAGGGCCGTACACCACCACTCTGGGTATATCTCTGTTGTACACCAGCGACGTACTTTGTAATGTACTCTATTGATACGGGGTCTTCGACTGTGAGGCGATGTGATTGTGCTTCGAGGCGAGCCTTGTCGACGAGGATGCGGGCATCGGCATTGAGGCCGGCAAAAGCGAGAGCTACATGTGTGTCCACATTGCAGATCTTGGAAGGCGTGATTCGGGTGTCTTGGAGCTTCATGGCCGACCTCTTCTCACATCCTAACACCACAATGTCCCCGCCCTTCACACCCACAGCGCAGGTACCTGTGCTGAGTCAGTCGGCGACACAGTCAAAACTGCCTTATTTCTCACCTCTCTTGACGGCTTCAAGCGCATACTCGACCTGGAAAACGTGACCGTCTGGACTGAACACTATTAAGAGCATTTAGCTTCTGCTATAAGCCTATTTGTTGATTGAGTTGTACCAGAAAGCGCGCGATCGTAACCGGATGCCATTTTGATTTTCGCGGAGATCAGGTATCGGATATGATGAGAGAAGTAAGCCAAGCAGGTGGAGAATGCAGAATGAAGTGCGGCAAACAGAGGCGACAAACAGAGCCGCTTGGTTGTCGGAGCTCCAACAGCTGTCCGCGTCGTTGCTCCCGCCTGAATTGCCAAGCCTGGACCGTGCGGACCCTGCAGAAATACTTATGTCATCTTTGTTATCGTCAAAGCCGATCAGAAGCCGACCAAAACTATCCCCGATCCTCGCATTATTCCCTTTTTCATCTTTAATGGCGGCTTCACTGCGTTTCGGGTGTGCTTTACGGCGTACGGTCTTGTCTTCTAGAATTGCTCCGCACATTAGGAGTGGGCGACCTTTGGCTCAAGTGCGATGGAACAGTAATTCGCCTGCGCCGACATCAGCGACCTCGGAGCCCCATCAGCCAGATGGCAAGGGCACAGTCGGAGAAGCTGCACCAGCCAAAGCAATCAAGTTCACATCCGAGTCGTGAGTACCTAGTCTACGTTCGAATTTGCATTTCCTCCCGCTCATGCGAATCAGATACCCGCACCTGAAAAGAGACTCTAGATTTACAAAAGTCAACGAAGATCATGTAAAATACTTCAAGGAGCTGCTGGGTTCTGACTCTGCCGTAATAGATGGCGTTACGAAGGATGCTTCAGATGACATTGAGGCGTTCAACAGCGATTGGATGCGCAAATTTCGTGGTCATACCAAAGTAGTTTTGAAGCCTAGCACTACTGAGGAGGTTAGCAAAATCCTCAAATACTGCAATGACAACATGCTTGCCGTCGTACCGCAAGGTGGAAATACTGGTCTTGTAGGCGGCTCAGTACCTGTTTTCGATGAGATTGTCATCAACATGCAGAAGATGAACGAAATCAGGTCTTTCGACGAAGTATCTGGTATACTTGTTGTGGACGCCGGTGTTATCTTGGAAACTGCCGACAGTTATCTCGCCGAGAAAAATCACATTTTCCCGCTCGATCTTGGTGCCAAGGGATCGTGTTATGTTGGAGGCAACGTTGCAACGAATGCTGGTGGTCTTCGTCTCTTACGTTATGGCAGCTTCCACGGCAACGTCCTTGGCATCGAGGCCGTTCTACCAGATGGCACGATTCTCGATGATCTCTCGACTTTGCGCAAGAACAACACTGGTTACGATCTCAAACAATTGTTCATCGGTGGTGAAGGCACCATCGGCATCATCACTAAAGTTGCCATTATTTGCCCAAGACGGTCCCCCGCTGTCAACGTAGCTTATTTTGGCCTCGAAAGCTTTGAGAAGGTGCAAAAAGCTTTCATTGAAGCAAAGAAGCATCTCTCGGAGATTCTTTCTGCTTTTGAACTCATGGACGGGCGATCACAAAAGCTCGTCAATCGAGTCACTGGCAAAAGTATGCCGTTGGAAGGCGAACATCCATTCTACTGCTTGATCGAGACCAGTGGTTCAAATACGGATCACGATAGCGAGGTAAGCTATCTTGGCCTCAATACCATACCCATTGGCTAATTTGACTCAGAAACTTCAAGCTTTCCTCGAGCACGTCATGGAGAGCGAGATCGTTTCCGATGGAGTCCTTGCCCAGGATCAAACTCAGATACAAGAGCTCTGGTCATGGCGAGAAGGCATCACTGAGTGTCTTGGCCATGATGGAGGCGTCTACAAGTACGACTTGTCGATCCCCATTACTGAGCTCTACGACTTGGTCAATGAAACCCGTGATCGCTTGACAGAAGCAGGCCTGGTTGGCAATGACGGCTCTCACCCGGTCGTCGATGTCGTCGGGTATGGTCACATGGGTGATGCTAACCTGCATCTCAACATCCCCGTGAGAAGGTTCGACAAGACAGTGGAAAAAGCACTCGAGCCCTTTGTCTATGAGTGGGTACAGAAGCGCAATGGTAGCATAAGTGCGGAGCATGGTCTCGGTGTCACGAAGAAGCCATATGTTGGCTACAGCAAGAGCGAGACCATGATCAAACTGATGAAGCAAATCAAGCATCTTTATGATCCAGTAAGTCGATTCGCTATGTAAATCTAGAACCTAATTACTAACCATTGACAGAACGGCATCATGAATCCCTACAAGTACATATAAGTTCAAAACATTTTTTTTATTGTTGAGATTCGGAGCGCTGTGAGATGCACACTGAGCTTTGTGAGACGATAGCGAACTGATACAATCCTGTGGTGGAACCCTCTTCCGTCTACTGCCAATAGAGGGACCTCAACATGCGCAGGGCAACTCATAATCCTCATGTGTTTCTACGCTACATCCTACCAAGTTCTCATACTGCAACACATATACGAGGGTCGTATGGTAGAGTTGTGCCGTGGTCCACATAAAGGTTAGGTCCCGGCATGATCCCGCACATCGATCGGCTGCCCCACTTGCGGGACTCCCTGAGCTTGACCCTCACTTTTTTGACCATTCCATCACTTGCCGCAATGACTCTCTATCCTTGCCCACCACACTTCCCTTCCCACACGTACCACCCTGACCATGGAGAAGATCACGGATAAGATCAACGCGCTGCCTGATGGCGCCAACTATTTCTCTCTTGAGTTCTTCCCGCCGAAGACGGCCATGGTTTGCCTGCCCCACCATCCACGCGACAGCGCATTTTGACGCATCATCGCGTTCTGACAAGACTGTTAGGGCTTTGCAAACCTCCAAACCCGTCTCGAGCGCATGTCACAGGCGCTGCGACCACTTTTTGTTACTGTCACATGGGGTGCAGGCGGATCGACCGCCACCAAATCACTCGAACTCGCCGAGATATGCCAGCGCCAGTTGGGCCTGACGACATGTCTGCATTTAACATGCACCAACATGAATCGCGCTCTCATCGATGACGCGCTCGAACAAGCTAGAGTACTGGGAGTGCGAAATATCCTTGCGCTGCGAGGCGACGCACCACGAAGTGAAGAGTATCGCGAAGAGGGTACTCCACCAGAACAGGACTCGAATAAGGATTTCACATGGGCTATCGATCTGGTCAAGTACATACGGAAACAGTACGGCGATTACTTCTGCATAGGCGTCGCGGCCTACCCTGAGGGACATTCCGATGAAAGTCACCCAGAACATCAAGATCCCTTATTCGACCTGCCGTATCTAGTTGAGAAGACCAAAGCGGGCGCGGACTTTATCATGACGCAGCTATTCTTCGATGTTGAAGCATATGATAAGTTTGAGAAGATGCTAAGGGAGCATGAGAGTGGAGTGTTCAAGACGATACCGATCATCCCTGGATTAATGCCGATTCAATCGTACAAGATTCTGCTGCGAACAACGAAATTGTCGCATGCAAAATTACCGTCGGAAATGTTGGCTCGACTCGACGCTGTGAAGACAGACGATGAATTAGTCAAACAAGTCGGTGTCGAGATTCTCGATGAGATGGTAGACCATCTCAAAGCGCGACCAAGTCCGGGCAGAAAGGGGTTCCATTTTTACACACTCAATCTCGAAAAGGCTGTATCGCATATCGTGGAAGACACAAATCTCATCCCATCTTTGCTACCAGAGGATGAAGATGAAGTCATTGTAGAGACCACGCCCGCAATCAACCTCGAACCTCCACCAAATGGCGCCATTACACGGCATAGGCGACGCTTGTCATCGGTAAACTCAAGCTCAAGGAATAGAGTGATAATCTCACAGCCGTCTGCAGCCAAGTCTAGCAATCATGACTATGAGGTGTCGGAGAACGAGGCAGGCATTCCACGAGGACCGGTCAACACACGTGCCAACACGTTAGCCATTTCAGAAGGAGAAGGTTCGTTAGGGAGAGAAGCGACCTGGGACGATTTTCCCAATGGCCGCTGGGGCGATGCCCGGTCCCCTGCCTTTGGTGAAATCGATGGCTACGGTCCAACCCTTCACGTCTCTTCTCAGCAAGCCATCAAACTCTGGGGACACCCAGTCGAAAGCAAAGACATCTCCGAACTCTTCCGCCGGCATATCGAGGGTACACTTAGTGCTCTTCCTTGGAGTGAACAAGGTCTTTCTCCCGAAACCTCCACAATCAGCAAACAACTCCTTGCCCTCAACGCAAAAGGTTGGTGGACGGTAGCCTCTCAACCCGCTGTCAATGGTGTAAAATCCTCCGACCCAGTGTTTGGCTGGGGCCCTAGAAACGGCTACGTCTTCCAAAAACCTTTCGTCGAATTCTTCATCCCCTCGGCCCAATTCGAGCAACTGAAACCCCGTCTCCGCGCACACGATCAAATCACCTGGTTCGCCGGCAACTCGGTCGGCGACTTCGACGCCAGCGACGAAATAGGCGTGAACCCCGTTACGTGGGGCACTTTTGCAGGCAAGGAAATCGTCACGCCGACCATCATCGAAGCAGTCAGTTTCCGAAGCTGGCTTGACGAAGCATTTAGCATCTGGACAGAGTGGCAGCGTGTGTACCCACCGAGGAGCGCCACGAGCAAGCTGCTGGAGAGCGTGAGGAAGGATGTCTGGCTTGTCAATGTCATCTGGGGAGATTTCGTGCAGGGAGACGGGCTGTGGGAATTTTTGAGTCAGTAGGGATGATACCGAACGGAGTAGGAGAGTTTGTAGAGGAATTGCAATGTACCAGTACGAGAAATACCGGCTCTCCACGATGATGTATTGTTTGACGTGCTATTCCCGAGATGACTGAGATACCTACTGAATTGGAGGCGTTGGCCCGCAAGCACTTTACTGCACATATTCGACACTCGGAAGATCTGCTCTGCGTAGAGACGTCTCCTTTCCTGGATATCATAAACAGAATGTCAAAAACCATGTATAGTATACCCCAAGGTATCCTGGAAAGACGCGGCTCCACCATACCGTCTGGATATATAAAGTAACATGGCCCCCGCACGAAGGTTCTATGCTTCACTGACGTCTACAACAGATCAAGCGTCCAGATCCTCACCCTACCGCAGCGGTATTTGCCCTGATCGAAACGCGGCTGGCTACCAGGGTTGTCCTCCCGCATCTTCCAAGAACAAGGACACTACTCCACCATCATGGCAGACAGCGATACTAGCTGTTGTCAAGCGTACTGCTCGCACATGCAGAGCGATCTACTCCACCAATCCAGTACCCATACGCTCCATTGCAGCCCCCCACTTTGTAGCACGAGGCCGCTGACTCCATGCTCGCGGAAGCCATGTTGAAGCATTTCGCCTCATGCTATGTTCTTTCGAGCGATGGCGGGCCAGGACATCAGCACTTGTTGTTGTTGTTGTTTTGTCCACGATGCTTGCATATCATGCTGAGATTCTGGAGAGATGTAGATACAGAGGAGAAAAGTCTAGTTGCACGCAAAGCTCCTTTGGTCTTAGGATGGTGTGTGATTCTAGGAGTTGGCTCAGGTCTTTTGTTAGGTCTATAGAACATTCATGCTTATCTGCAATATGATCTACAATGGACTTGACGGAGCTGCTGGGAGCGAACTGACACATGCGACATGATGATGACAGGCTCTGGCTCGTTCAGGTGGAGATTGAGTTTGCTCTATCAGCTATTCTACAGCTTGTGCAGGGGCGATGGGTCGCTCCGCCAGGACTGCGCTATGATAAGGGGATGTTCGGAGTTGCCATGTCTGAATCCACAGGCAACGTACAAGGAGGCGATGGTAGGCACTTCTTTGAGGGGACGAATCTTTGGATGATTGTTTGTAGTAATATAACAAGCCAAGGAGGTGGAACCAGGGGGGCTGGAGTGACCTGAGCGGCAGATGCTGTTCCTAACAATGTTTAGTCACGGAATCGGGGAGGGGCATTCCCGAACGGAATACCTGAGTAGGTTTGTAGTATGTAATACGATTAAAATTGTACTAATCTTCTAATCCCAAGTACATGTAACACGAAGGAGATAGTTCGTCAGGCCGCACGTAGTAATCTTGTCTGCTCTTCTACAAGTCGCAGAAGCGTACTTGCTACACTTCAGCTGCCCGACCAGATCGCCGTTTTTGGCATCCTTGTGGTCCATAGAAGACACGTAGTCGCACTTGTCACCGAAGACTTTTGTAATGCCCTTGATCGAGTTCGGCATGGAAGCGTCTCTAATGACGCTTCCGTTCTCCCACCCAAAGGCTACGCTGCATGCGCCGTAGTCTTCGTAGTAGGCAACGCCCTGTTGACCGTAATTTGCGTTCCACGAGGAAACTCCATTCGGTCTAGTTGTGGAGGATGCATAGATATCGAACCTTGGTTTGCGACCCTCTTTGGTTTCAGGCACGCTAGGTTTTGGTGTTTCGGGTTCAGGCTTGGGCGCTGGTGCTGGAGGTGGCTCGACGTCGTTGTTTTGCTCTGGGTCAATTTGCCAGATGAGACAATTGTTCTGTCGAATGCCGCCTTGCTTGTCGATGATGCCTTCTTGGTCGCATCCGTCTACGAGCGCGGTGAACTGCTTGACGCATTCGTCCGCGTTCATTTGCCAGCGGCAGTTGTACTTTGCTTCGAGCCGGATTAGAATGTTGAGCCCGGACTTGTGCACTTCTTGCCAGCCGAAACCGATCACGGCGGCTTGGAAGGAGTTTGCAAAGACGACGCCGTCGTATGTCTTGCAGAATTGGTCGGCGGCTTGGAGAATGTGCTCACGTGTGGCCATCTGGCCGCTGTCGTAACACGCATTCGTATTGGTGCTCGGGTTGGAGAAGTCAGGGGCTTGAACGGGGGTTGCAGATGGCCCGGGGACATTCTGGGTGCTCGTTGCTGGAACCTGGGTGTTGCCGCCGCCAGAGCCGCCGCCACTGCCTCCATCACCGCCGCCGCCATCTGGATCCCCGCCGCCGTTCCACTGGCATTTTCCGTCTTCATCCTCATCCTCATCTTCTTCTTCGTCTGGATCGTCTGGCTTTGTGCCGGGTTGACACTGAAGATCCGTGCAAGTAGTGCTACCGCACTGACCCCTCTTGCAAGAGACGCAGTCTTCGCCCTTGCAAGTAGTGCATTGTGGCCCTTTGCAGCCAGAGCAATTTGCGCCAGTGCAAAGATTGCACAACGGGCCTTTGCAGGACAAGCAGTTGAGCCCGTGGCATCCCACGTTCGGCAGGCAGTTGAAGCCAACGCAGATGTTGCAGAGTAGCCCCAATTTGCAACCGCCACAGGAGCTGCCGCAGCCGCCAGAATCGCAGTCATCGCCTGTACAGCCGCCATCTCCCTTGTTGTCATCATCATCAGAACCTTCTTGTTCTTCTTCGCCTGGTGTACAAAGTCCTGGAAGCGTTGCGCACGGTGTAGGGTAAGGCGTTGTTGTCGGCCGTACCGGAAGACCAGAGATGAAAGTAATGTTAGGGATTGCTGAAGTTACGAACGGTGGTGGTGGATTGGGTGTCTCCGTGGCCCTTGTGTGGAACACACGTCCCACAGAGTCAGTCGTCTCAAACGCAGGCCAGGTCTTGGTTGTCAGCAGTGTAACGGCAGGTGTAATAGTCTTGTCGCCAGACGACTGCCCAATAACGATGGTTGAAATCCACCAAACAGAAATAGTCATTGGTGGTCTCGTGATAGTAGTCGTGTATCCTGAACTCGTGACAGTAACCAGTGGATATGCCGTCGTCGTGGTAACACCCTGGAATGGTGGGAGCACGACCGTACATGGGAATTGACAGTACACTTGCGGATTTGGCTGCCTCCAGATCTCAGGCGACACCCAGACAAGGTCCTTATCGTTCCCACTGTCGCTCGGAAGCTGGGCGCCTGCCTCTGCGTCGTAATCAATGGACCAAATCATGAGCCCACCGAGGCACAAGGAATTCGCGAATGATTCTTTGAGCGCAAGCGTTTCGGCGTCGTCGTAGCCGACCCAACTGTCACCCGCATAGGTAAAGTACTTGACCATAGCAGTCTGGTTGAAGTATGGCGTAATCCCCTCTTTCTTGATCATTGACTGAATCTCGCGATTCGACAGGACACCTTCAAAAGCAGTGCATTCTCCGGCAGCGCCTGCACCTGTGAAAGCACATCCCATCTTGCCGCAGGAGGCGTCGGCAAGTTTGTAGGTGCGCCCGTAATATGCGAGACCCATGTTGACTTTCTTGGGGTCGACACCGTCGAACCAGAGAGGCTTGAAGTTTTGGTAGATTTCGGTGATGTCGGTCTGGGGGCGGACAATGGAACCAAGTGCCTTGACATCGGTGTCCCATGGGCCATGGAGATCGTAAGACATAAAGCCGAAGAAGTCGACATACGGCTCCATGGCTTTCGGTTTGAAGCCACGTAAATACCAGTAGTCGGGCGCCAATGTCAATGACAAGCCAAAGCGTCCAGCAAATGCAGCTTGCATTTCTTTGACCAAAAGCACCAGGTTGTCGGCATCGCCTGGTCGACCACCTCTCTTCGGCTCCGCAGGATATTCCCAGTCGAGATCCGCGCCCTGAAAGCCATATTGCTCCATGAAGGCAATCGTCGACTTGATAAACGCAGCGCGATTCGCAGCTGAACTACACATATCGCTCCAAGCAGTGCGATACGGCCCCTCATCGGAAAAGCTCCAGCCTCCTATCGCCACCCAAGTTTGCAGCCCGTTTGTCGCGAGCTTTGTAAACTCTCTGTACAAGTCCACATCCGCCGCGTTCATGGGGACGATGCTGAAAGTGCTCGGGTCGAAAAAGACGAACGAGTAAAACAGATGTGTCAGTCCCTTTGTGTTGATCTGCGATGGAGTAACTTTGTCGCAAATTCTCTCCCGGGAATTCCAGCCTGCATAGTATCCGACTCTGCGGCCTGTAGAAGCAGAATTTCCACTGCATGATGGAGATGGGTACTTCTGGCACGACCCAAAACCTTGTTGGCATGGCGTTTTGCCGAACTGCGGCTCGGGATCGTAGCAGTGTACATCTTCGGTTCCGCACCAACCGTAGTAGCTGCAGCAGAGCTTGAGAGCGCAAGGGGTTTTGCCATCAGCTGAATCAATACCGCACATTGCTTTGGCGTCGCAGTTGGACGTGCAGCCGGCACCACAATTGTGTTCTTTGTAACCACACTTGCCTTCTGGACCGCAGCAGCTGTTGTCTTTACACGGCGAGCCTGGGCCACACTGAATCGGACCATCGACGCGCTTGTGAAGCGATAGAGTGAATGGGGTAGTGCCAGGGCTGGTAAATTGCTTGTCTTGGTCCTTCACGGCAAGAACTCGTGCCTCGACAGCTTCATGTTGGTGAGAAGTGCCGTGCTGGTGGGCGGAAACGCGTCGTCTAAAGTGTGCTCGCTTAGATTGGGAGCTGCTTCGATCTTGCGAGGTGATGTTGACAAAATCGTTGGTGCCAGAGGTGCTGGAATTGTTGGGCACGCCCACAGACTCAAGGACTCCGCTTCCACCGTCAATATTGCCTAGAATATAGGCTGTTCCTAGATTCAAGATATCTGGAATCGGCTCTCGAGGTTCCCGATGACCTCGTTGCATTCTCGTATCCGTCGGATCAAGGGGGTCCGCCGAAGAATTCGATATTCTGCTACTGTTGGTCATGACCAGAACCGATGCATGTCCGATATGTGAAGAGTTCGAGGCTAGCTCTTCGCCAGAGATTGACTGGTTCGAAACCATTTGGAAACCTTGAATGCCACCTTTGGCATAAAAGTCGTCACTGGCAATTTTCTCCTCCAGGAATGAACCGGTAGCGTTGGACGTCACGGTGCTTCCATTGAGCGTCACTGCCCAGTGCTCACCTTTCCACTTGCTGACGTCGTCCCAGGTCAAGCTGGACATGTATCGCAACCTTTCGATGGGCGTGCCATTAGGATCAGCGCCATCAGCACGCTTCGTGATGCTTACGTCTGACGTCTCGCCAGTAAGCGGTATTTGATCTATCGGCCAATCATGTCAGCATGGCTTCGAGTAATATGATAAATCGACTTACAGCCTGCAGGATGACCCGCTGGGTCATTCAAGAATAGCAAAGTTACGAAGACAGCTGTATTTTCAAGCTGTGTTTGGGTGGTCCTGCCGGCTTCGTTTCTGGCGATGGCTCTCAATTTGTTGCCAATAGATAGATGAGCTGCTCCTTGCCAATCTAACAAATCTTGTGAGTATGTGAGGAGATGAAGTGAGATTGGGTACGCACCTTGTTCAGATCTGATTGCTTCTTCCTTCGGCACTGGTTCATCAGCGCAATTGTTGTCCATTTGTTTTGGCGCGCAAAAAGTATTTCCTCTACCGCCGTCGCCTTCAGGCGTGACTCCTTGTCCAGGAGTGCCTATGCCGCCTTCCACAAAACTTCAAGGACTATCAGTACTTTCAGGGCACATATCAGGCATGGGGAGTAATACCTTCTTGGGGGCCATTCTTCGCACGTATAATATCGACCACTTCGCTGGAGAAGCGTCTTTTCGCCTGTCTGAAGGTCTACCTTGTAGTCTGCCTCAATTTCGTTCAATTGCAAAGGATCGGTGGTCTCCCTCAAGGTAGACCCCCAAGGGCCAGGCATGACAGGCGGCTGAATGAGAACGCCTGCAGCATTTCTTTCAGGGCAGGTATGAGTGGTCTTCCAGTTGCTAGGGCACATTCTATCGCCCCTGGTATCGGCCTTCGTGCGGAAGATATCGAAGGCATACACGTTCACATTTCCCCCGCCAACATATTGGACGAGCGATCTGCTTTGCCCACGTGTACCGGCCAACCAGTTGAGGTTGTTCTGACAGATTGATCGCATGTAATGACAGTTATAGTAGATAGCGACCAAATTCTGAGGGATGACTACAGCTGTAGGGGTATCCAGAGCTGTTCTCCGCCAGTATGCTAGAAGCAAAGGTTGTTAGCATTGACAATGGTAAAGTGGAACAACACAGAGTAGACTCACGCGTAATAACGCCATTGATCGAAAACCATCTGTTTCATAGGTTATAAGTGAAAATTACATGCGAGCTCGTGGAGAGAACGTACTGGTAGTCCTGAATATATTGTCCATTTGTAAAATGCGAGAGCAAAAGAATGTAGGATAATACACAAAAGAAAGACCTTCTCAAAGAGCGAAAAGAGTCCATTGCAAGAGAGAGTGAGTTGCAGAATGGATCTCATATCGCCGTAACACAGTAAAAAAGGATGTCTTATGCTATACTACTGCCCATCACCAGCACTAAACGGGTCGAACAGATCAATCTCCTTATGGTTAGACTAACCCAAGGATTCGATCTAAGGCTTGAAGGATTCAATCTAAGGCTTGAAGGATTCGGTCTAGGGCTTGAAGGATTCGATCTAGGGCTTGAAGGATTCGATCTAAGGCTCGAAGGATTCTATTCGAGGCTTGGTTCCTAAATTGGAAGGTTACTTGCGACATAAGGTTTATGTGGGTAACATATTTTCCCGCACACCCCACCACTAAGACTAGCAGCAAAATCAACAACACCATGTTCTATCTCGGTATTACAGCCTTGGAATGTAGAAGAGTCATTTGAACATAACAAGATCCATGTTAATTTACTTGTTACAAAATTCTGTCTATCTAGTTTGTCTTTTAGATTCGTTATTGTAGCGTTGTACACCGCGCAAACAGCAAAGTTATGGGTGTGCGGGAAATTATGTCACCCGCGTGAGTCCTTCCTCCATAATGTTCGGATACTATGCACAGAGAGTTAATCTCTACTTCGGCCTCAAGCGAAGGGTCGTCTGTAAGCCTGTCTTCTGGGATTACATTCCTTGCACCGCCTCCTAGGTCTCCGACAGGGTGGTAGGTCTTTCGGCTATAATACGGCCTACGCTTATCTTGAATAGAACATTGGACCTCAACGCCGGTTTCTGGCCCTGTAAAGCTCAAACTCAAACAAGAGTTGCACCCGTTGCCCGCGCGACGTCACGTCGTCACTACTCAGAGAGCTGACCGTGTTCGGTAAAGAAACTGTGGAATCCAAACGGTAAAATCGCTGTCGGCGCGCCAAAAGAAATGAGTTTTCCTCGCGGCAACTATCTTGGTTTACCGAGGGCTAACGTGTATAACGGTATATTGTATGATACCGTACCGCGAAAACTCAGCGAATTAGCCCCAAGCTCTCGTAGCTCGCTTGTCAAGCGAACAAATCTCCACGTGATATAATGATTAAGGTTATCTGCTACAACTACCCTTAAGATTTTAATTTGACCGCTTAATCCGCGAGTGCGAACGCTTACGGCTAGTTTGCCGAATTGGTACGGTACCTATGTAGATCGGGGCATGTGATTGTATACGCTGATTATATCAGCTCCCTACCTAATCATATTAGGCTGCAGGCTATACTAGTGGTGTTCCTTAGCTATTAGAGGCTTATCTATATTATCCACTTCTATCTCCTATCTCGTTAGATAACCTGGGTATCAAGCTTGATAGCGAGTGTGGAAAGTATATACATAGGGGATCTAATCGAAAACAATGAAAAATCAAGTAAAGGTACGCCTTAGGAAGGGCATGAATAAGGATGAAGATAAGCCTGTAAGCTAAACCTTGAGAAGACAATGAAAATACAGCTAAGCCTGACTTAGCCGCCTTGGCGCACAGCCTGCAGAACCGTTGTAATACAAGACCAGCCCCTCGGTAGATGTATACCAAGGCTGGCCATCCCTACGGTACGGGGCGACGTTGCTAGGGTTTCTCAGAAACTTTGCCACATTTAGTCTGCTCATTTCGCTTCAGGGTCGTGATTCAGCCGAACACATTTTCAACTCCGCCTGCCAACAGTCTCGCCCTCTACTTAAGAACATCTGACAAGTGTCAAATTTGCTATTACCTACTATTAAACCAGCCTACCGAATCAAGAATAGCATTATGCCTACACAGATACCACAGATAGACATGAGCTGGTACCCTCCCCGGTGGAATGCAGCCGACATCCCGCCTCATATGCTCCAATCCGGACCACCTCCAGTAGCACCAACATCATCAGGTCCAGAGCCAAACGATATTTTCAACAGGCTAAAATGGTCTGTACTAGACTCTCCATCAGACGTACAGGTCTTTGGACCGGACGACGAAGGAGTTTTGCAATGGCGCCCACTTACCGAGGAGTCCAGCAAGTCGCAGCTTGACGAGACGGCAATGGATCCTCCACAATCGCGCCTGGAAATCACGATTGAACCACTGCAAAGCTGGTGGCACTGGCACGATTCGGATACAAAGCATCTACGGCCAGCACAGTTGCTCATTGAGAACGCAGACGGACAGCCAATTTCTGTTCGACAATTCATCCAGGCCGTTCACGGCTATGCACTTCCCCTGCGCAAGCTTCTTCTGCGGTGCATGGACGTAACAGACCCATCGGATCAACAGCGCGCACGGTTCTTCTTCGACATGATCACGGGAGGCTCCACGGGGGAGGTATCTGGCCAGCAAGGATTCGCGGTCAACGTTGTTGAGGACCCTGCGGGTGATGGAGAGCAATGTGCATGGATTTGGGAAAATGTGGAGACTAGGGTCAAGAAACAGTCTGCCTCGCAGTGAACTCAGGCGTCCAACGACAGAGCCGAGGTCAGCTCGGGGGGCGAATGTCTTCTAAAAGTGATAGCCTGGACTCTGGACTGACTCTATGTTGGGGCACATGAATGGGGATATAACAAGGATCATGGAAAAAGGGCCAGACAGATAGGATATACTCAACACCGCAATCTCAACATCTGACTGCCTTAGAATTTGCTCTCAAATTTTCTACCCCCTGATCCTAGATTTATCCCCTCAGATATGTATGCGAACATGCAATACCTAATCCTTCGCCAAGATTTCAGAAAATGGTCCGTGTACGCAGGAACGAGGATCCTGAGAAAGTGCCGGTTGGGTAGGATCGCCATACGTGCTCTCAGGCTCTGCTACCCTTGATTCGTCCCCTCGTATAGGCTGACTAGGTATGGAGAATGATCATCTATGACAGGATTCCGGAGGAGTGGTCCGCATGCAGGAACGCGAGCTGTGCCGCAAATCCTGGCGTGGGCCTAGCGACTAGCGTACATTGAAATGTAACCTTGCATATTAGCATCGACCTTCACACTACAGGATACTAGCATGGATGTCCAAAGCAAGACGCTACCTTAGGATTACGAGCATGTAGGTAGATAGACATGAACGAGACCTCCCACCTCGATGCTCTGCAGCCACCCAGAAGCATCATGGCCTCGCTTTACCGTTCTTTGCCTTTGCTCTTGCAATTGCTAACCATCCTGCCTGTGTCGGCTGAAGTTCGATGTCGTTATAATGCCACCGCGCCTCCAGAGGTATCGTACTATACCTGCACGGAACTGGCTACGAAGTACGCGATCAGCCTCGAGAAGTTCTTCCTTCTCAATCCGCTGCTCGACCCGGATTGTTCCAGCATTCAATCTGGGGAGTCGTATTGCGTGTCGGGCAATGTTGTACCGACCTCGTCGGATGGTACATGTA
Organism: Coniothyrium glycines; assembly: GCA_025742365.1. Lineage (NCBI taxonomy): Eukaryota > Fungi > Ascomycota > Dothideomycetes > Pleosporales > Coniothyriaceae > Coniothyrium > Coniothyrium glycines. Next base: position 266,595 of record JAMXIJ010000028.1, read on the forward strand.
AGGCAGACTCGGGCACATCTTGTTTGGGGTACGCAGGCGGACAGTGCTGTAACTCGCAGACGTGGAAGTGCGGCAACACCAAGTAAGAATACTTACCTTTGAGCGTGGAGGAAACACACCATAGCAAAGCTGACGACGTCATCCTCTAGAGCAGATTGTGCCGCGGGAACCTGCGCTGGTGGTTTGTGCGCCGTCAACGACCCCGGTGCCTACTCTCTTGACGGCAAATGCGGCTCTGCGACCGGTGACAAGAAGTGCGGCGGCAAATGGGGTGATTGCTGCGGTAAGAGTACGAATACGTGCGGCACGGGATCGAGTTTCTGCGGCACTGGCAACTGTCAGTATGGAAATTGCACTGTCACGCCACCCACCGCAGCTCCAGGAGGAGCGTCGTCGTTGCCATTCTACTACTATGGCAACACCACGGACGGACTGTGCGGCCCTATCAATGACAACAAAGTCTGCAACGTCGCCTGGGGATTTTGCTGCGCGAGTACGGGCAAGTGCGGCATGGGAACTGGATTCTGCGGTACCGGTTGCATGCCAGGATATGGAAACTGCACAGACGCCGTGGTTGCTCCCACGCCAAAGCCTGGCGACGTGAGCCCTGGTGAGTCTTGCCACGATTGCTTTTGTATCCCAGCATCTTGCTAATCACGTTTAGATGGCACGTGTGGAGGGCAGAACGGCTTTGTATGCAAAGGCTCACCGCAAGGTGACTGTTGCTCGAGTTCTGGCTTCTGCGGCAGTACTGATGGATACTGTAAAGCTGGATGCCAAAGTAAGTTCGGTACCTGCACCGGTGGTAACATCTCTCCGGACGGCTCATGCGGTGGCACGACTGGGTATACATGTGCTGGCAGTACCTTTGGAACCTGTTGCTCGAAGTACGGAAGTTGCGGCACTACTACTGATCACTGTCAGGCTGGATGCCAAAGTCAATTCGGAACCTGCACTGGGAACAGCAATATCTCTCCAGACGGCTCATGCGGTGGCACGACTGGGTATACATGTGCTGGCAGTACCTTTGGAACTTGCTGCTCGAAGTACGGAAGTTGCGGTACCACTACTGATCACTGTCAGGCTGGATGCCAAAGCCAATTCGGAACTTGCACCGGGAACGGCAAAGTCTCACCTGATGGCTCATGCGGCGGTACCAACGGCTATACGTGTGCTGGCAGTACCTTTGGAAACTGCTGTTCGAAATACGGTAGTTGCGGGTCTACCACTGACCATTGTTCTGCAGGATGCCAGAGCACGTTTGGCACTTGCTCTGAGGGTAGCAAAATCTCACCTGACGCAACCTGTGGAGGTTCAAACGGCTACACGTGCAAAGGAAGTACTTTTGGAGATTGCTGTTCTGCTTCCGGATATTGTGGCAGCACGACGGCTTTTTGTTCGGCTGGTTGCCAGGCTTCCTTTGGTACATGCCCGACTGGCAGCGATAAGATCTCAACGGACGGTAACTGTGGAGGCTCCAAAGGACAGACCTGTACGGGAAGTACGTTCGGAAACTGCTGTTCCAGCTTCGGTAGCTGCGGCAGTACGACTGGACACTGCACCACTGGGTGTCAGAGCGCCTTTGGAACGTGCACGACGTCGGGTACCAATCCAGGCGGCGTTTCCCCGGACAGTACTTGCGGAGGGTCCAAAAAATACAGTAAGTTTGCTCTGATCGAACGACGAGATAGGCTTTGGAACCCTCACTCACTTTTGGTAGCTTGCGCAGGGTCGACCTTCGGTGGCTGTTGTTCTTCCACTGGAAGGTAAGTCACAGATCTTCCTATTCAAAATTGACCATGAGCTGACCGAATACAGTTGCGGGTCCACAGTAAATCATTGCGCCCAGGGCTGGTAAGTGTTCAGGACTTTTCTCTGTCACCCATTGCTTTCTCTTTCCATGTCGTGGACACAACGCTAACATGATTCCAGCCAAACTTCGTTCTCCAACTCCTGCATGACTGGAAAGATCCCCACGCTCGATGGCAGCTGCGGTCCGCAGAACAGTGGGAGGACTTGTGCCACTGGGCCCTTCAATGGCCAATGCTGCGGTGTGTCTGGCTACTGCGGCACAACGTCGGCGCATTGCGGTACTGGATGTAACGTCGGATATGGCAAATGCAATTGATCCAGTTATATCGTTGAGACCGTAGAGGAATAATCGAATAGTGTACCTCTCTTTCATTTGCGTGTTAGTGATGGCCGAAGAATATGCATCTGATGGACTATCAGTCTTGCCTGTCATCCGTGCCGATAGTGCTTACATGTGAAGCGTACGGAGTTGTAGATACTCAGTGCCTGGGTGCATGTTATAAGTGTTGATTGGTGGTGCAAGGTTGGCGAGGTTTCAGCTACAGTAGCAAGAGACGGTCGGCGGCAACATCCCCAATCGTAATTAACATGAACAGCTGGTAAGCTTTTCGAAACTCCCGTATTAGGCTGGTTCGCGTTGACCTTACACCTTGATAGCTCGACTCTCAACACGCGACATCACCTTCGCACGCCATGTATTCCCTCACAACTCATCGGCGTACAATAAGGTCCGACCCTGGGTCTCATACTCTGAAGCCATTGGCGCATCCACCACGCCAAACACTAGCAAAAAGGGCCATTGTGACATCTCCTTCCAGGGCCATCATGGGCTTCACGACAGGCTTAATGTGTTTTCTTTCTCAAGGGCTATTCATCGTACTACTTAGTCATCAGCTCGGCGGCGTGACGTTCACTTCGGCAGGGATATATTGCTAGTGCTTCGGCAGTCTGTCAAACTACGGCATGTTGTGCTTCTTATAAAATTATTTTAGGTGATTTAGCTAAGCAGGGAAGCCGTTTCTAACTAGGGAATTCTTTGTGTTCTGCTGCTTCCTCTTCTCGGTTCCCATATTACGTATCTTCATGGCTTTCCACCACCAAAGGCATTCCCACAAACAACCATAACACAGTAGTACCTGTTACGCCATTTCAGCACCACCTCTGCATGATCGTACAGCCTTGGTCAGTGAGTCGTGATCTCGACATGGCCGTATAGATCAGTACAACATCATAATCATAAATCATCTATTTTCGAGACAGAGGAATACTAGTACATTGGCTACGTGCAATGCCCTCGAGACCATTCAGTCCGACAGACTGACGGAGGCAAGGAAGACATAGGTAGTCCGTGACTTCACCGCTGCTCGCCCAGCAACATCAGCACCACAATTTCTGCAAACACGTCTCTCGCATCGTGCCACCCTGCTGTCACTATACTCAGCATTGCTAGGGCACTGTTCATCGCGGGCTGTGCGAGTGCCATGTCGAATTCGATGTTAAAGAGGCACTTGGGTGACTAGGACGGAGTGTGGTTAGATGACATGCACCTATAGCGTACGTGTGCGGAAACTTATAAAGTGGTGAACGCCTCAGTGAGGAGCGCTGCGGCATTGTGTGGATATAATGTTCATGTTTTGAGTGTCAATAGTGATAGTGAGGAGATGTTTACTACATCGCGGACTAGCTGAATATACAGTGATGTTAGCACGTTTGAGAAATGCTATTCAACCCCGCAAAAAAAAGTATAGATACATCTCCGCGACAAGAAAACTCACCATGTCCTGCTTGACGGCCAGTATACCGCCACTTTCGCGCTTTCTCTGTTCTAGATGCACGATTCCTTCATCTACAGACTACACTTCCCTCATACACGGGACGCCTCATGGAAGAAGCGTGTAGGGATCGAAGTACGCATAGCTGAGACTATCCCGTATATTGACACTAAGCTCGAGAACAGTACGTCTGCTCTTTGCACGTTCGAGTTGAAGTCTTGTCCGCAGATTGCATAGCACCTATGTTCGCGTAGCCGTTATGTCGTTGTTTTCGCCGGGGCTTCATGGGTTTCGGTGCACTGGATTTCGAGGGACGGCGGCGAGTATCGGGTACTGTGAGTCTGACTCACTCGGGGAATCGTGAAGTGACCGATTGTGAGATGGGGAATACTGGTGACGAATGTGACATGAAAGACATTGAATAGCTAAGTAGTTATCGGGAGCATGAATTGATTCATTTTTTTTTTGGAAACAAGATGGAATCAACGGTGGGAGGTGCCATGGTTGAACCCTGTAATTGTGAGCGTCTGGGGGATGGTCGTGAGAACTTGGAATACTCGAGGTGAGATTATGTACCTTAACCTTCAAGAATTAGCTTCCGTGAGGGAATTCTCTGCATACGAACTACAAAATGATTCAGCATCGTACCTTGATTCTCGTGGTACGTGAACAGAGAACAATGTAAATTGCACGAAACACACCCAGATATTGGCATTGACAGCAAAACCCCAAGCACGCCAAGCGCACCATGTCCGTACGAAATCTTCAAGCAAGCTCTAGTTTCCAGAAAATGGAGATATACAGCGGCGAATAGAAGACATTGGCAACATGTCGGCAGTTGCATCCAGGTAAGCAGAGCAATCTGCACATAGCGGCAACTGATGAAACGCGTGATCACCCCGGATTCTTGGCAAGGAGCGGAAATGGCATACGACGGTAACGTATCCGAAGCTTGACCCACCGCTTAAAAGCGTTTTGATGTTTGGCGGGCGGCTCAAGTCGAGTCCTGCAATATGTACAAGTGGTACCAAGGCTGGAAGAGACAGTATGCTAAAGGTTGTGAGGAGGCGTGACGGCATTGTGCACGAGGATGATGTGTTTGGTAGATGAAGAGCATCTAGTGCATACGATGGGACGAGCATGGGGAAGAGATGATTTCAAACATGCTTGACCTGGTGATGTGAGAATGGCACTCGAGGACAGCATAAATACGAGGCGTATGCTGTGGTCAACATAGCACCAGCACAATCAGCCGTCGCTCTTGATTCAGAGTCGTTCCTTTCCGCACAGTGCCATGAAGGCTGTGACCATCTTGGCGCTTCTTGCGCCCCTCGGTGCCAATGCGCATTATATCTTCAACCGCTTGATTGTCAACGGTGCATCCATCGGCGGCGAGTATGCGTATGTTCGCAAGAATAGCAACTCGTATAACCCATCGATCCCGAGTGAGTTGATGAACTCGAACGATCTCCGCTGCAACAAGGGCGCCAAGGGAGGCAGCACTGCTACCTACACTGTCAAAGCAGGCGACAAGCTTGGCTTCAAGGTACGTCATCGCGGCTTTGCGAAAGTGTGATACGGTGTTGATTCGAACTCCAAGATCTTCAACAACGAGTTTGTGGAGCATCCCGGCCCGGGCTTCGTCTACATCTCAAAGGCTCCTGGAAAGGTCAATGACTATGATGGCTCAGGTGATTGGATTAAGGTCATGGAGTCTGGTCTCAAGAACCCGAGCGCTCCTGGGCAGGACACTTCGTGGGACAGCTGGCAGAAAGACAGACTCGAGTGGACCGTTCAGAACAACATTCCTGCCGGCGAGTATCTGGTCCGCGTCGAGCATATTGGGCTCCACGAAGGTCACGTGGGCAAAGCCCAGTTCTACAGTAAGTCGTGGCGATATGCAAAGGGATGGCATTGTGCTGAATGTATGCTTTAGTCGAATGCTACCAGCTCGATATTCAGTCGTCCGGCACGGGCAAGCCTGGACCAACGGTGAAGATCCCAGGAGTGTATAAGGCGTCTGATCCGGGTATCGCATTCAACAAGTGGAACAACCCAAAGTCATACACCATGCCGGGCCCTGCAGTATGGAATGGAAACTGATCGAGCGGTCTGGGGTCTGATGGCGGCGTGGCGATGCAATATGTCAGTCATGTAGGAGATACAATGTGACGTTAGTATTGGATGCAGTCTGCTCATCCGTTGAAGCACAATTGCAATTATTGTGCATCTGCATTGTGTCCTGTGTCCCAGTCGGTGTGGTGTTGGCAGGTTGGTGTGACGTGGACGTGGACGTGGACGTGGTTTGAGGCGGCACTGGCGGGTGGGGCCACACCCCCCCGACTAGTACACATCTGTTCGCGCGGGCGTTGCTGGGGAAGCGACGGCCGGGATAGTAAACACGACCCCCAACTTGCCCCAAGACGAGACCAGAGACGTCACGCCGCCCAGGCCCCGGCCAGTTCTGCCATATCGCTCCCCGCTATCACTTGGGGGTGTGCGACTGCGACTGCGACTGCGACTCCCCGACTCTGCTCTCATTGCTTTCCATTGTTACCGCCGGCCATCGTCACTCGCTGCAGCATCCTTTGGCGTTTGGAGTGGGTGGCCCGTCACCGCCTTTCGCTCGCAAACAACGCATGTCGCCCGCCTACACATCACATCACACCACACGACACGCTGACCCCGTCATCGCGTCCGGCCCGCTCGGGGCTGTTGCTATCGCTGGACGACCGCCGCAATGGCAGTTGGCCAGGCGCTGCCAGTGCGGTTCCCGTGCTGGTGCAAAGCTGTGTATTCATGGGGCGGGGAGGTGAGTAGCGGTGGAGGCAGCGTCCCGCGGCGTGCTGGCTGACCATGCTCCTAGACGAAGCGCGATCTGGGATTCATAGAAGGCGACCTGATTGAGGTGCTCAATGCCGGCGATGGATCATGGTGGATGGGACGCTTGAAGCGCGACCGCCGCATGGTCGGCCTGTTCCCTTCGAATTTTGTCCAACTGCTCAGCGAGGACTTCCAGCCATGGAGTCGCAACGCCAGCCCCATGAACGGCGCCGGGGGTGTCTCACGGCAGAACAGCGCACAGGAGCAGCCAAAGCCAGCGCCGCAGAAGTCCAAGAGCATGTTCAGGAAGCCCTTCACCGCTTATGCAGCTGCAGGCGCCCCGAACCCCGCTGCAGCGGCACGCGAACGGCTGCGGCAGGGTGGCTATCTCTCGTCTCCCAACGGCAGTGTCAAGGATAGGAAGGCCTTCTCCTCGATGAAGCGATCCTCGACCGAGAGTCGCGAGACACCCTCACCCGCGCCGCCAAAACCCTCCAATCTTCGTGCCATATCGCCCATACCGCCTCGGCCTTCAACCCGGCCACCCATATCGCGGGCGGTATCTCCAGGGCCACCGTCGCGATACGGCTCCAAGAACGGCGCGCACTCTCCGGCACCGCCTTCGCATCAGCGCCACTACTCTCGCGCCATCTCACCCGCACCACCCGCACCGCCCGTGCAACAATACCACTATTCGCGAGCGCCTTCCCCAGCTCCCCCTGTACATCGACAGGACTCTTACCGCGCAGTCTCACCTGTACCGCCCCCTCAATCGCATTATCAACAACATTCGCGAGCAGTGTCCCCAGCTCCGTCTTTCCAGTATCGCGCTTATGACAGAGGCCCTTCGCCAGTGCCACCATTCCATGAGAGAGTCCATTCGCGTGCAGTCTCTCCAGCGCTGGAGCCACATCAATACCATTCGCGAGCACCGTCACCTGCGCCATCATTTCAGTATCGCGCTTACGATCGAGGCCCGTCGCCATCACCTTACCAGCACCGATTGAGCGTCAGCAGAAGTCCCTCTCCTGTACCATACCAGGATCAGTTCGAGGAACAACCTGATTCGCCGCCTCCACCTCCACCTCCACACCGAGTCGTGTACCAATCGAGCAGAGCGCCCTCGCCGTTACCTCCCTCGCATCATGGTTACCACACGCCGGAACCACCATCTCCAGATCCTCGATCTCACGGCGGCCATTTCACACCATCACCGCTGACAAACGCTATGAACGATGTCATGTCTTCTTTACAGGACATGACCATGTCGAGAACCAACGAAGAGCCTGAAGAGCCTCCCACGCCATCTCACCCATGGTCACCTGAAGCCTTTGACCATGTCTATCAAGCGTCAGCAAAGAAGGCGCGAGCGCAATCAGCAATCGAGCCCACAAGTCAGGCTGGGTATGATGATGAGGATGATGAAGCGGGTATACCCAATGTAGACAACTACGTACAGCGTATGGAGAGTCGTCTCAGGCGAATGAAGCAGCAAGAGAAGGACAGGAATGGCGCAACAATTGAAACAGAAGGTGACCTTGATGCACCACCCCCTGTGCCACTCAAGAATTCGATCAACCACAAACCCGAATCTGCAGTAGGCGAGATCGACCTGGACATGGAGCGCAAGGGTTCAAAGCTACTTCATCATCGAAAATCAGCCTGTGATGTCGGACGCAATGTGCTCGGTCGCACCTTTACAAGCAAGACCAATTCCACGACAACGACACATACAACTCAAAGCACAAACCGTAGTCTGATGTCTGGGCACTCAGCAACCAACATGAGCGCCACTAGTGCCGGCAGCTACTACCGCAAGAAATTCGGCAAGGACCGACCGAAGAGCGTCATGGAGACAAGCATGGCCAGCAAAGGATACGGCTTCGACGATGGACGGCCAGAAACCCCATTCACCGGCGTCACATACCACTCGAGTCACGCTTCGCAATCTCGACCAAGCTCAAGCGACCATCACCAAGGAGGCACTAGTACGCCTGCCACTGAGGGATCAGATCCGCTCGGCGGTTTGATGCAGCCCAAGACTAAGCGAAGTGGATTCTTCCGCAAAATGATCGATAAAGCGAAGACGGAGGCAGCCAATGCGCGCAGCACAATTGCAACAACATCTATTAGCCGACCAGGCTCTCGCGCCGCTAGTCGGGCTGCAAGCCGTGCTGCCAGTCGCCTGGATGGAGCACCTCTGACAGGTATCGAAGGCGGGTTGTCTAACCACAGCGCAAGTGCATCCAAGGACGCGGGCGTCGGACCGAACGACTGGGTCCAAGTCCGACGAGATGTGAATAGATCCAATTCACTCAGCAAGAATGAACGTACCGAGCGTTCAGAACGTTGCGAAATGATGGACTTGACGGTCATGAACCCAGTAGATATTCTCTACGAATCTGCTGAAGGCGATGAAGGTCTCGATGGACTGCCTATTACCGAGCCCACAGACTTTGCGGCTTGCCCTTTGAGCCATGTCGACAAGAGTGCTCGCTTCATCAACAGCATTCCACTCGGAACAACACCAGCAGCGCTGGCACAAGGTCATATCTGCAGGCCATACAGGAGCGACATACAGAGACTGAGAGCGATCTTCACATGGGTGAGCGAACGCATTACCTGGGAAGAAGATTTCGAAGGCAAAATGGATGTCCGCCATGTCTTGCAAAGTAAGCGAGGCTGTTCCGAAGAAATTGCCATGGTAGTGGCTGAAATGTGTGCCTCTGTTGGTCTTCACGCTGAGGTCGTAAGAGGATACCTAAAGACGCCAGGAGAAAGACTTGATCTAGAGAGTGTAGCTCGGCCAAACCACTTCTGGAATACAGTCATCGTTGAAGGTGAGTGGCGGATCATGGATTGCTCCCTCGCCAGCCCCACGAACCCCAAACGCGTCCACTACTCTGCCGCCGGACTGTCAGTGGCAGAAAGCTGGTACTTTCTGGCTCGACCTATGGAGGTCTGCTATTCGCACGTGCCTCTTCTCCCGGAACAACAACATATCTGCCCGCCTCAATCGCACGATATCCTCATGGCTCTGCCTTGCGCTACACCAACCTTCTTCAAGCACGGCCTACGCATGGTGGACTTCGACACAAGCCTGCTAAACTTGGACAATCTTGAGATGGCACATGTCTATGTCGATGTTCCTGAAGACGTCGAATGCGTTGCCGAAGTTGAAGCTCGCGCATTTTCGCAAGACATGGATGGGGACTACTTTGAAAGTGGAGAAATGGTACGCAAGCCTGCTCTGGCACAAGCAGAATGGTATGGAGGGCAAAAGCGATACACTGTCAAGGCATTACTTCCAGGAGATGAAGGCCAGGGTGTATTGAAGATATACGCAGGCCCCAGAGGACTCATGGTAAGTTCGCTTCTCCCAGGTTGAGACATACGATGCTGACCAAAGTAGCATTCGAACAAGATGAATCCTCACAATCTTGCGATCGGCCTGCCTTTGACTCATACCGGAGCAAACCCACCGTACTCATTCCTTACCCTCCATCCAACGCCCCATGCTCAGCGGCACGACCTATACGTTGCGCAACCGCAGTGTGCAAACCTGGCGCTCAACAATACATTTGTCTTCTGCGTGCGCCAGCATCCATCGTCACTCAATAAATCTCCAGAACCTAGTCCTCCTCTACATGGCCGAGCGTCACCCAATCCCTTCGCTCGGCCTGCATCTGCCATGAGCATGCAAAGCATTTCTGCGACTGGCTCGAACTACACCAACCCATCTCAGGTCTCTGCAGGATCATCGAATAGCAGTAATATGAAGCCCGCGAAACTAGCAATTCAAACTCCGTCGGGCAAGATCATTCGATTGACGAGGAAGAGCGAGCACATGAGCAGTACAAATGATGCAGATGGAACAGCTTGGGAGACGGTCATCAAGATTGGAGAGAAGGGGACGTGGCGAGGTCTGGTGCTGGCGGACCGCAGCGCGAGGTGGTGCGTATTTGCTCAATGGGAGTGTGCCTGAGTACATGTAGGTATTATGCGGCATTTGATGCGTGTGATGACAGCGATAGTTTGCTTCTTTGGATTCGGATTGCTAGCATATCTTACGACTTGTAATGTTGTGGCGTTGTAGCGCATTGTAGGCGTCGTGTCTGCATTTCACGGTGCTTTTGTAGGATAAGACAGAATGACAACATGCACATGCTTACGACGTCTCCCCTTTGCGATGTCATTTTCCAGGATCGGGATCCTTTTATAGGTGATGGCGTGGATGGCACGATGGATATACTTCGTATGTGCTGTGCCTGCCAAGGCGACGATAAGATAAGACTTTTGCCCCGCAGTCGACTCATCCCACCACAAGTCCCACCTGCTACCGTTGCCGACTTGACTTTCTTTCTCTGCAACTAACTACATAGTACACTTCAACATGCAGGCCCAGATTGAAGAGTGGAAGACGCGGTCTGAGGCATTGAAGCCTCTCAATCTCAAGCAAATCGAACCCGCGCTCTTAGAGCTCGACGCGCACCTCACTCTGCGGACGCACATTGTCGGTTACACCCTGACCGATGCCGACACTACGGTATGGCAGACATTGCGCGGCAATCGCGTCGCCCATGCTTTTGTCAAACAGGATCTGATGAAGAGCCTGTGCCGTTGGTTTAGATATATCGAGGAGGCCTACCCCCAGAGCGTCGTCGTCGTCGGCCAGAGCAAGGAGGGGGCCGCCACGTCAAAAGCTGCAAAGGGTGACAAGGATGGCAAGGCTGAAGCTGCCAACTACGACATTGGCCTGCAAGATGTTGGAGACGGCACTGGGATCGTCACGAGATTTCCTCCCGAGCCATCGCATGCCAACCATAAGCCTTGTTGCTTTTTAATATGCTAACTGTTGTACAGAGGCTACCTCCACATCGGCCATGCCAAAGCCGCACTGCTCAACGATTACTTCGCCCACGACAAGTACAAAGGAAAACTGATTCTACGTTTCGACGATACGAACCCCTCCAAGGAAAAGCAGGAGTTCCAAGATGCTATTATCGCCGACTGCGGCCTTCTTGGAGTCAAGCCTGATCTGGTCTCCTACACAAGCGACTGGTTCCAACAGCTTTACGAGCAGTGTGTTCAGATGATCAAGGATGGCAAGGCATACGCCGATGATACGCTACAAGAGAAGATGCGTGCCGAGCGCATGGACGGCATTGCCAGCGCCCGCCGAGACTCTTCTGTCGAGGATAATCTAGCAAGGTTCGAGGAGATGAAGAAGGGCAACGAGGAAGGCGTCAAATGGTGTATTCGGGCAAAGATGTCTGTTGATAACCCGAACAAGGCTATGCGCGATCCTGTCGTCTATCGATGCAATCCAGAGGCTCACCACCGTACTGGCGACACCTGGAAAATCTATCCCACCTATGATTTCTGCTGCCCTGTAGTGGATGCACTCGAGGGAGTTACGCATGCGCTACGTACTACTGAGTACAACGATCGTGATCAGCAGTACCAATGGTTCATTGAAAACCTTGGCTTACGCAAGGTACACAACTGGAACTTTGCTCGCCTGAACCTAAAGTACACTGTCATGTCGAAGCGCAAGCTCACCAAGCTCGTGGACGCTGGTGTCGTGTCCGGGTGGGATGATCCTCGAATGCCCACCGTTCGCGGCATCCGTCGTCGCGGTGCAGTCATACCTGCGATCCGTGAATATATCAGATCTCAAGGTCCTTCAAAGAATATCAACAACCAAGATTGGCACTCTTTCTGGGCCACCAACAAGAAGCATATCGATCCCATCTCTGCCCGATACACTGCTATCGACGACCTCGGAAGAGTGCCTGTCACCATCATCGGTGCTCGCGAAGGCGTGATTACCGAAGACAAGCCCAAGCATGCGAAGTATGATCTCGGCAGCAAGAAGGTCGTCTTTAGCTCATCTATTCTTCTTGAGCAAGCTGATGCGCAATCTTTCGCACAAGACGAAGAGATCACCCTCATGAATTGGGGCAACGCGATCGTGCGCAAGATCAACCACTCCATCAACCCAATCGAAATGGTAAAGCAGGGCGCTCTTCAGCCCGTCTCAAGCCTTGGGCTTGAACTTCATCTCCAAGGAGATGTTAAGAAGACCTCAAAGAAGGTCACATGGTTGTCTACGGACCAGAACTTGATTCCAATTGAGCTGGTCACCTACGATTATCTCATCACGAAAGAGAAGTTGGAGCCCGAAGATGTTCTCGAAGACTGCCTCAACCCCAAGTCGGAGATTCGCACCAAGGCCGTTGCTGATGTGAACGTGGCTGAGCTCAAGGCCGATGATGTTGTTCAATTTGACCGTAAAGGTTTCTACAGAATAGACAAGGCTTTCGCACACGGCGAGCCAGCGGTGGCGTTCCAGATCCCGACCAAAGGTTAAGAGTGTGCTTATGCGACTTGGAGAATAACAAGGACAAGGATAGAGGTCAGTCTTGATTTAGAGGTACGGTGGGAATCCCATGCATCGAAACAATAAAATTCAGTCTGGATGGAAGGTCATATCGCACGATTCTGTTTTCGCTTCCGCGAGCAACATGAACCTAAGACACTGTAGTGTAATAAGCCAAAGCAGCGACGTACCGTTCCTGAACCATACAACGCAAGGAGTCGAAATGACCAGTCGCCAATCCGAGTCCGAGGCCAGGCAGCTAGCCTATTTACGTTGTGCTCATTCCCTCTGTGATAGCGATACTTCCAACTTCTTGACTATGTTACTCATGTTTAGAAACGAGACGTGCGCATCCTATGCCGTCACCAATCACTTCACGCAACCATACTAATCACCGACGTTCCCCAGAACACGATCCCGTGCACCAAAAAAAAACTCTTTGAGCACAAACAGCTGCAGGCAGTAAGATGTGAGTCGTGTCTCTCGGCACGGCACGCCAATGATTGCATGCTCTGCCCTTGCACGAGTAAGAGTTAAGCACAACCTGACGTTAGACCCGATCGCGCATAAGCTTGCTGTTCCCGCGTCTAACGCACGCAAAGCATTGGTCGACGGCTTGCAAACTACTCGCGTAGTTCTCAGCCTCCTGTAAGCCTGCGCCCCAGCCTTTTACCTGTAGGAGTAAGGTTCCTATTCAATTGTCTGCAAACGTCAGGAGGCTGTTCGCCCGCAGTCAGCCTCGTCAGCCTCTATCTTAAGGCATCGAGGCAACGGCTCGCCCACGCAGATACATAAATGCGCGGTTGTGCCTATGCGCAACCTGCAATTGCGAGGCGTTTGATAATTTGACCCTAATTCGATCAGCGGAATAATCATATCAAAGATGCGCTACATCACATTCGCATTCACGGCGCTCACCCTCGCATCATCCATCTCCGGCCTGTCCCTCCCATCACAAGAATACTTTGGTCTCGCCCCACAATTAACACAAGATGCATCGGATCCCTGCACACTCGCCGACTCCCCCAGCGTGAACGCCTCAGCACAACTCAGCAGCTGGCTCGAATGCGCCATAAACTCCTTCTACCCGTTCCCCGCCAACACTGACTGGGAAACCGGGCACCGCAACTCCTTCTCCCAATCCCTCCTCTTCACCTTCAACAACACCCACTACGACTTCCCCGGCTCCCTGCGCCTATACAAGTCCTTCAACGCCACGCTCGGCCTAGCCTTTGCGCCCTTCAAACACGGCTTCATCAACACGCTCGGCATTCCCGACGCGGATGGCGGCAAAGGCGGATTCGTGTACATGATTGGGTGGGCCGGCGGGTTTCAAAGGCGAGCAAAACGCGACATGTGGTTTACGAATGCGGCGTTTGCGCGGGTGGTGGTTGAGGACGGGGCCAGGAAGATTGCAGAGTTTAGGGAGAGTAGCAATATTCCGAACAGCGCGGCGATTCCGGAGCCGGTGGGGTGGACGTGTAGGGTTGAGCAAACGGAGGAGTTGGTAGAGGGGGACAAGGGGGGGATTAGTCGGGCGTAAAGAGGGGAGGTGAGTGTGTGAGAAAAATCTTCGGGGGGGTTTGGCGAATTGGGGACTAGAGATGTGGATGGGATGTTTGCACCACGGTAATCTCCTAGGGAGAGTGAGTGTGTTGTACATATATATACATGTATACTTTTTTGATTGTTTCTTGACCTCCTTCTCCGGAACTCTTGGACTAAAGTGTTGAGTCGCTTCTGCGACAGTGGCCTCCTCGGCACTTCACCGCTTCACCGAATCATCTACCATGCTTAAAAAGAAATTATGAGAGGTCTTCCTCAAACAGATATAGGGTCGGGAAGATGGCGTGGACTGGAGGAAAGAGGTGAGTAGGAGTAGAGGATATGCTGGGTAAAAGTAGATATCGTGTTGCCAGACGGGGTGGGTACATGGCATGGGGTGAACGTCAATCTTCCAAGGACGACCATGCGTCATAGAGGATGCACATACACAATGTTTTTTCTCAGGTTTCTCTTGACGTGTCTCACTGCTAGGACTTTCCCATTCACCCGATCTGGAATATGTTTCGCCTTAGCGCTACCGCTACCGCTACCGCTATCCTAAACTACATCCTCTCCTTCGTCTTCCCCAAACAACCCCAACCTCACATCCATCGCCCCCAGCTGCCGCCGCACAGCTGCACACCTCAACACCACCGCGCACACCCGGTTGGGATGGGTCAGGTGCAGAGGAAGAGAGGGTTGGGCAGGGATGGGTACCTACTTTTGGGAGTGAGGTGCTTTGTAGTGTGGATGCTGGGATGTGATAGTGGAGATTGACTGACTTCTCCGTGCGGGTAGTGAATCTCGTTCTGAATGTGATGTTTATGTTCAGTGTGGTGATGAAGGACACTACCTTAGGCATTGATGCGAAGACACCCCCCCCCCTTTTTTCTTTTCTCATTTTCCCATTTTGAAAAAATACCCGCAGTCATGCTATGGCCATCTTGAACTCTACGTTATATTCTACACAACGATTCCACCACCATGTCTTCCACCCTCCCCACCCCTCGAACCACCCTCCTCTCCTCCGCTTCCTGGCGAATCCTCCCCCCTACCACGTACTCCAACATCACAGCCCGCTGGTCGCACATCGAAGGGTAATTAATTCTTCGACTGGGAATTGCTATTGTTATTGCTGTTGTGGGAGCAGTGTTTGAGATAGCTAGCAGCAGAGCAGAAGAAAATTAGGGTGCGGTGCGGTACCGGTACCGGTACGGTACGCCGATTCGTCGTCTCCCGCCTCCACGACTGAAAGCGCATATGCACCGCGTGTTGTTCTAAAATAATATTGTTACTTTGAAGACTCTGCATTGTCAGTCCCGGTAGCAGTGCTACTAGACACAGAGTCAAGCAAGGATGTCGGTCTTCTTCACCGACTTTTCGTTTGCATATTCGATTTGACAGTTTTTCTCTGTTACACAAACGGCTCTTCTTCTACCTGCTACAGATCTAGGTACTTTATAACACTCCTTGCATCTACATCTTACTCTCGAACACTCGTCGGCTCACTGACATCGACACCCACTGCCGAACCCGCAGCATGAGCACCCCGTTCTTTCTCAACGCCCTCGCACCCTCCGACTTCAAAGACTTGCTCGCCTCGCTGCTCAGTCTCGAAGAGTCCACCACCCGCTTTACCACGGACTGGGAGAGTCTGCAAGCGCAATTATCATCGAAAGCCGCCGCCGACGACAACGACAACGACAACGACTACGTTGATGACGCCACACGTGACATGCTACACAAGCAGCTCCACTCCGCTCAGAATCTACTCGCCGGATTCCACGACCTCGACACGCACTATGGGTGGGTCCTTGCGTCGGACTACAGCTTCGTCGCCAGAGCGCTGGACCCGCGCGCCCGGTCGGAAGATGCGGCGAGGCGGTGGGTGAGCGGCAAGGTGCGAAAGTATACTAGTCTCAGGGAAGAAATTCTGGGGATCCAAGACAGAATAGTGGAAATGTGCGGAGTCGATGCCATGGGAAGGCGATGACGGATAGGTGAGGGAAAAAAAGGGAGTTGTGTGTATGGAGACTCGGGGGTGAGGATTGTAGGGCGCAGGTATAATTGAATACATTAACTAATGGAAGCAATACGCTGCAGGAGTAAGTGCTGTTTCTGGTTCTTGTTAATCATAGTCTTGGTAGCTTGACTCGCTCTCCCCACCGCCGAACGTCTCATTTGCCTCTCCTAGAATGTCGATTTGGTCAGTTGTCACCATCTCGACTTCACAGTCTATGGTCCGCCGATATATCAATGCATGAGAAAGAAAAGAACCCATTTACCTTCTCGCTAAAAGTCGTGACTCCGACCACGTCCTTACAGCTTACAATCGACTAGCGTTGTCCAATACCGGTAGGGTAGACATCTTCACCAGCCCATGTCGAAACACAGCTCCAGCGACCTGAAAGAAGAACTCGGACTTTCACGTGTATAGACGTTTCCTGAGAGGATGGAGCTGACATAGTGCGATTGAAAGTGTATTCCGATCCATGGCTACGAGATAAAGACCCGTTCACCCGTATGCAGAAACGCCAAGGACGAGATAATCACGACGCCCCTAAGCCGCCATGCCATAATGCCCAATTGCGCCTTTCCCCACCATCATCAAAAGGAACAAAAAACGCTATAAGAATACGTTTCCCACACTTTTTTTTTGTTCCGCGTCATGCTTGCTAAATCACATATCCAAAATTTGTCTGTCTAGCTATTTTTCTCTGGCGCACCTTTATTCCAGAAAGATGGATTGTCGGAAGAGCTTCAAGTCGAACGCGTATCCCATCCCGGACCGGCGTGACGAGGATACTACGCCTCATCTGAGTCGACGACCATGCTTTCACCAAACTGGCTGGAGTCTTCGGCGCCCATACCATGTGCATGGCGGCGTCGCCTCGTACGCCGGCCTGCAACGCGGTTTTGTTCGATTTCGCGCAGGCGGCCGTGCATTCTGCGTTCGAGGAGTTCCATCTCTTCGTCCTCTGCGCCTTCCTCGAGGAGTTTGAGTTCGGCGCCGGGACCGGCCTCGATTAGGCCGCTGTCGAGCTCATTGACCTCAAGCGCACGGTTGAGGAGGTCTGTGGCGAGAGGATCCTGGGGCGATACAGAGAGGGCCTCGTGGAAGACAACGACGGCCTCCCAGCTTCTGCCTAACTCGAGGAGTACGAGACCCTTAGCTGCGAAGACTCCTGGATCCTTGATGCCGTGGCGTAGGACTTGTTCAAACGTGGCAAGTGCTTCTTCGTACTGCCCGAGTCTTCGAAGTGCGTGGGCAAGATTGATGCGTGTTGGTAGCCATGAGTCTGGATCCGCATCATTTTGCTCGGATATGGAGAGGGCACGGCGGAAGAATTGGATGGCATCCGGGAAATGTTCTTCGTGGAAGTACACGACCGCCATCTCGTTCAGCAAGAGGGGGTCGGTTTCGCACAGCTCGTATGCTGTTTTGAGGTATTCTTTTGATAATGCTAAGTTATTGAGGTGTAAATTTTGCATGCCGAGGAACAATTGTGGAAGGTGAGTGCCTTGAAAGAGTCGCGCTGCGGTTGAGTAGGCGGAAATGGCTTGATCGTGCTCTCCCTCGGCAGCGAAGGTGTGAGCGAAGCCTATCCATGCCGGACCGAAGTGTGGATCCATAATGGACGATTTCGAGAAGAATCGACGCGCTTCTGCTATGCGGCCTATGGCCAAGTAGTATGTGCCCACGGCTAGCCACGAAGCAGGTTCGGACGGACTTGATTCTGTAAGCTCGTGGGCCAGGAGGAAGAGGGTGTTTCTCTCTCCGAGCGTGTGGAGAGAGGCGATGTGCAGGGGCAGAATTTTGAAATTATATTTATCATTGTTGAGAACGGAGGTGGTCAGGTTGAGGGCATCGCGGAAACGGCAGAGATGGTAGTATAGGTCGGCTTTGGAGAGGAGGATGTCGGGATTGTTTGCGAGATTGTAGTGGGTGCTGAGAGTTTCGGTGGCATTGGCAAACTCGTCGGGCCTACTGTACTTGGAAAGCCGGGTGGTATAGAGGTTCTTGGTGAACTGGGCCGCCTCTTGCGACAGGGAGGCATTGTTGGAAACATTGATGGTGTCGAAGTTGAGTGTCTCGAGAAATTTCCATTCTTCGTCGGGTGACATGAGTGAGTTTGACATGAGCGCATCGAAAGCCTCGAAGCATTGCACGTCGATCCGAACTGCCGTTTTGTAGCACTCTTTGGCGCGGTCGAACGAGTTCTGCTTCGCAAAGCAGACTCCGCGCAGATAGCACATGCCAGCCTCGGACCTGATGTTGTTGACGTCCTCGCGATCCCGCTCTTCGCTCGTGGGAAGCCGCTCGTTACGCGTGCCATTCTTGTGGTGTCTTGCGCCTGCGCGTGAATGCACATCAACATGGCGCATCTTGCCCCGCTCGCTGCCCGGCGCGGAGATGAGGTGAAGGGGGTTCTTGTCGCCCAGCATCTGCAGTGCTTCGTCCATCTTGCCCAGCTTGATGGAGCAGTGGGCAGCGAGGTACCGGCATTGCGGAGTGCGCTCGAGCAGATTGCCGCGGGCGAGGAGGGCCTGTGTGCGACTGTAGTTGCCCGTGGTGAAGTGCACTTGGGCCAGCCAGAAGGCATCCTGGTCGTCCTCTGCGCGTCATGGCTGAGCATGTGTGCAGGCGTGGTGGGCTTTGCGACGTACCTGTTATGGCCAGCAGCTTGTCGGCGACAAATATGGCCGTGTCGTACTGGTGGCGGTTGAGGGCTTCCTGGCGCCATTCGCGCAGATACTTGTCCATGGCCGCGGTCCAGCATGCACCCGGAGACGTGGCGGCGGGTGCTAGGAACACAGGCGCAGGCGAAAGGGCATGGTCGGGCGGAGTGTGGTTGCTGCTGGGCTGGGCTGGGCAGATGGCGGTTGCTGCTGCTGGGGCTGGGCGGGCTGCGGTGGTGATGCACGGGGAGGGGAGTCGGTGATGGGGCCACGGCCTGGGTCGCGCCAGCCTGACGCGCCTGACGCGCCTGACGCGCCGCCACATGGCTTGCGGGGTCCACGAGTGCCACGATAGGCCTAGCGTGCTGGCCGACCACCGGTAGCGCCCGCTGCAGCTGAGTCAGCCTAATCCACGTGCCTGTGCCCTGTGCTGTCTGTTGCCTTCACCTGCCCTTCTCTGGTCCACCTCCTTTCGCCCACGCCTTCGCTCCTGCACACTTCACACGGACACATCGGACAGAATCCATTGCCGCACCCCCCCTCCAACCCCCACCGGCTCTGATCCGCACACGTCACCACCATGTCTGAACGCAAGGTCCTCACCAAGTACTACCCTCCCGACTTCGACCCCTCCAAAATCACCCGGCAGCGCGGCCCCAAGAATGCCGGCCCCAAGCTGATGACCGTCCGCCTGATGGCCCCCTTTTCCATGAAATGCACACACTGCGGGGAGTTCATCTACAAAGGTCGCAAATTCAACGCACGCAAGGAGACGACGGACGAGAAGTACTACAACATCGCCATTTTCCGCTTCTACATAAGATGCACCAGATGTTCTGGCGAGATCACGTTCAAAACAGACCCCAAGAACATGGACTACGAGTGCGAGCGAGGCGCAAAGCGGAATTTCGAGCCGTGGAGGGAAGCAAAGCTGGCAGAGGAGTCCGAGGAGGAGCGCCTGGATCGCATTGAGCGCGAGGAGGCCGAGCGCGATGCTATGAAGGAGCTCGAGACAAAGGTGCTCGACGCCAAAACCGAAATGGCCATTGCGGACGCCCTCGACGAGATTAGGTCGCGCAATGCAAGGCTCGAAAAGGCAGATCGAGATGGCGCGATAGCAGACGCTCAGCCAGATCCCGTCGACGAGAAGCGAAAAAGGCAGGAGGCGGAAGATGCTGATGCAGCCCGACAAGCATTTGCGAACCGAGGCTTGCCCGACATCGGCGAAGAAATCATCGACGAAGATATGATGGAGGTTCCTATAGAGATCCCGGACGTGACGGCCTTCAGTAGGAAGCCGAAAGAAAAGAAGAATTTCGGCGCCGCCCTCGGCATCAAGAAAAAGGTGTCTGCACCTGCATCCACACTACCAGTAAAGGCACCCGCTGCCCCATCCAAGTTGTCGACCATGCTCGTCGCAGGCTACGACAGCGACGACGATTGATAGGAATCCGCGCAAGCCTATATCGAATCATGCATCTTATCCCAATGATACAAGTACAAACAAAACAACATCTGACAATATGGTATACGTCTTATAGACTGCGTATTGGGGATGATGAGCCTCGAAGTTCTGGTTGTCTTCATCCCGGCTTCCATAAAATGCCGAAATTACACATACAGTTGTCCACACATTCCCGCAGCGCGGTAACACTTGGACTACCCGAGCCTGTCAAGCCTGGAGCATAGCCCATCTGTCTCCCACTGTTCCCCAGACTACGCTGACTCCCGGACGATCCAGTCTAACCTATGTGATCTTGGGTTCACGTCGATCGTGTCAAATTTGGGGCGATGAGCATCATGTTCGTCCACAATGAGGGAATGTTGTATTTTTGACCAAGTCGAACACCACCATTCGCAGGACGTTCGCACACTCATCCATACCCACCATTATCATGCGCACATCAGCCTTGGCTTGTCTCTTCCTATCGTGCTGCCTTTGCCATCACAATCGCTTGACTTCACCAATCATCGAGTCACTCCCCGCCCGCGACACGTCCGTCAACACTGGCTTTCTCGGACTCGCTTTCCTAACTGGCCAGCCATATGTCTAATTCCAAACATTCGATGGCAATAACCGAAAATCTATGGTCCAAGCAATTGTGGAAACCCTATGTTGGTCACTGCCAAAGGCATCAGGGGTATTCAAGATTCTGCCATTATTGCAGCAGGAGGTTCTGAAGCTGATAAGCAAAGGTGCATCATCGGTGCTGACCTTGACATGAAAAAACGACTTGGCGCGCCTCCGATCACACTGGCTCTCGCAGCATCTTCGTATGGGAGCCTGAAATGAGCGACCCGTCGTTGTTGAAGACAAGACCGTGCTCTGAATGTAAAGAATCTGAGGAATGGTTGAGGGGATCGCCGGTGGGCTTTTATTATCATACCTATCCAAAGATAGAAGACGAACAGCATTCGAATCCAATCGTACGTGAAGTATTGCTAAAAGTCTTTCGTGATATGCCTCGAACTGCAACTGATGAATTGCACACAAAGCAAGGGCACACATGCCAGTATATGAGCGGCGAACCTCGCGACTAAAACAACGAAATGGTCAGTGACTGCTGGCATCATGCCGATCGCTTACACGTAACCGAAGAGGTATCTAGCTCCATACTCTGAGAGCAAATATATGCGCATACATCCACCACTGCCTCATTCCTTACGGTCTTGATTGAACGGTCCGGCAGGGAGTCTGGTGGCGAGTGTTCAGGTGAAAGAACCTTGTTCGTTTGCACTGGCGTAATGTCTGCTTTCACTGTCCAATAGCCATGAAGCAGGTAATAGAACTTCTTCCTCGACATTCTCGAGATGCAGCTACAAACAACGTAAGCCACTTCGACCGACAGTCAAGTTCCACACTCTACTATTCACTCCTAAAGCATATCTTATCGAGCGTCCCCCGATATGAACATCCTAATTGTAGTCCGAGCAATCGCTCTCGCTACCCTCATCTTTACAACCACCACGCCCGCGCAACTCCTCCAACCAACAGACTTCTCCACTAATATTTCCTTGGGCGACACCTCCCCACCACCGAGCCCCTCCCCCGACGACGCTATCTGGCACAAAGCAGTTTGCCGCGGCGCTGCCCTCCTCCGTGCCATGACGCTCTCAGAATCCGAGTCCTCCCTCTACCTCTCATGGCCATACACGCAGTCCCCCCTGGATGGCCCGCTCTACACAGAGCTGACACAGTGGGGCTATCTCGACGACGCAGACGTGCACATGCAGAACGACGCGCACTGCGACTTTGACAACTGGCACCGTGTGAAGACAGCGTTCGGAGCGCTGGGTATTGATACACGAAGTAAAGGCATGGGTGGCCCGAATGAGTGCTGGTTCGTGCAACATGCGAATGGGTTTGGTGTCAAGGCTGGAGCGAGGGGAGAAATGCCTGTGCCAGCAGAGCAGCGATATGTGGTTGCCGGGCGAGAGTATAAGGTTAGTCGTCTCTCTTCACAGTCTGTGCATCGCATACGCATACTACCTATGCTTCGACGGCCATTTACGACTACCAATACGGGTCACGTCGACGCACATTGACACCACGCATAGGTCACAGAAGGATATAGCCGCATCGGCATCAACCGCGCATCCGGCATCGTATATTTCCTGCACCGCAAGTCGCCCGCCAAGTCCGCAGCGGAGCTCTGGAACGTCCCGGAGGAAAGCATCCGGCAGGACGATCTACCCAAGATCCAAAAGAGCTCTGATCTCGCGTGGGCGTTCTGGAACCGCGCCAAGGGAGGGGACATCAAGCACATCACCAAGTTCATGGTCATGGGCGTTGTCAACGACGAAGCGGCCCACGTGATCATCCCGCGGGCGTTGAGCGCAGTTGGCGTGCATGACGTGCTACCGTGGCCGGGGACAGACATTATTGTCGGGCTCGACGGCCAGGAGGGCGCCGCAATGGCGCTTATTGGTACCTGCCTCCCTACTTGATTCCCTCCCCCACACTACCTGTCTTCTTCCTTCACACACGCACCCTCAACATCCCTCATATCCACCAACTGACACCCCGATACAGGTTCCCCCAACGGCCTCGGCGCAGGCTACTTCCTGCTCCAGCACAAGCGGCAACTCGGAGGCGCAAAGTTCATCTGGAAGATCAAGATATTCAAGGGTGAGGATGAGTTTGAAAGTGATCCAAATCTCATCTTCTATGTTGACCCGAATGCGCCGCCTGTGACGCCAAAGGATGGTGCGCCGGAGACGCTGACGAAGAACAAGTTGCCTAATGTGGTGAAGCGGAGTCGGGATGGGCGAAGTGTGGTCCGAGAGCATGTGCTGGGGGTCAAGGTCTGAGGATTGGGACTGGTGAATTGGGCATGCGGTGGATCTGGGATTTGAAATTGAATCAAATTTGCAACTTGGATAATAGTTGGGCAAAAGCGGATCGTGGCGAGGTATGTGGCTGCATGTGTTGAGTCGACATGCCTGTCATGCTCGAAATACATCAAATACACTCAGTCCTATCGATTATCCTTTATGTGTCTTATGATGACATGATCTCGAGACTGGCAGAAGTTTTCATCACATTCTCCACCATCGTCTTGTCTTTTCTTCTTCAATAGCTCGAGTCCTGGGATAGTAGTCCAGAGAAACTGCGTCCATTGTTCTCTTTGTCCGTGGCGCTGCCGCTTTCCTGGGCCCTCACAGATGATGAGCAAGATTCCACGGTAAAAGAGCTGCTAAAATGTTCGAGACAGGAGACCGCTCAGCTGTGAGACGATCGTGAGCATTGGGAGGCGTTCTACTATCACTACAATATAGCATGTGCCGGATTTCGACCGCCAAATTTTGAGAGGCAAATTCAGTAGACTGCTACTGTAGGGGATATATATCAGTCGTCATAGCAAGCTCACGGTGCACTCGTAGTGATACCAGGCTTCTAAGTAAAACGGACTCATCTTGAACTCTGCACAGTATGAAATCCTGTATTCATAGGCTGTTGCTCGCAATCTCATTGATGAACCCCGTCGGCGGCAATGGCAATCCGCAACTCCTGCCGTCAGAAGACCAATGGTGGCACAACATCTGCCGGGGCGCCCGCCTCACTCAAGCAATGGCACTGCCTGAACAGCTTGCAGTACCTTACATCAACCCCGTCAACAGCCAGTGGGATGGTAAACTGACCAGTGAACTCTCAAAATGGGGGTATGTCGAATCTGAGAGAGCCCAACTATGCGACTTTGACACGTTTTGGGGCATGGGTCGCGCGTTCCACGCACTGGGTCTTGACGCAGCATCGAGCTGGCGGGGAGGCTCTAACCAGTGCTTGTATGTCGGACATGGCGATGCGCTGAAAAAGGACGCGAATGGTAGGGTGATCCCAATCCCCAAGCAGAGATACAACGTCGACGGCCAGTGGTATCGAGTGCGTCGTCTCATCCCCGACCTGATAACATGCACTCCAAACCTCTGACATCCTTGCCAGTCCACCGGCGCCTACTCCACCCTCGGCATCAATCCACTCGCAGGCCACATCTTCTTCATCTCGCGCAAATCCGCCACCGAGGCCGCAGTCCACCACGGCATCAAGAACCTTCCCCGCCTTCGCGCCAACAGCGATTTCGCCTGGGGACTTTGGAGCCGCGTTGCCAAAGCCTCCAACAACATCAACGCGTTCTGGAGCATCGCCATCACGAACCTGGACACTCAGCGTACTATCAATCGCGCACTCCGCGCCAGGGGGATAAATGCCGTGCAAGAATGGCCTGGGACGCACTTTGACATCGGGAGTCTCGAGGGTTTAGCGATTCTCGGTACGTAAGCAGTTGTCCACTAGGTTTTTGTTTTCAGCTCTCTCTCCGGGAGGGAGCGAGGTAGGAAGTTTTCTGACAAGCGGACCAGGATCGCCTAATGCTATTGCAGCGGGCTTCTTCCTGGCGCAGCATAAGCGGCAGCTCGGTGGGGAGAAGATGCTTCATCAAATCACTGTGTTCAAGGCTACGCAGCCTGTGACGAGAGATGATTTCCCGAATTTGATACTTTGGGTCAGGGACGTGCCGCCTGGTGGTGGTGTCGATGTGTCTGGTAGCGGGGAATTGGAAAGCGGGCTCAATGATTCCAAGATATCAAGGCTGCGTGCGGACTTTGAAGAGGCCATTGCTCTCCGGAAGTTGAGGCTGCTTGGCGGAGGCGAGGAGCGTT
Organism: Coniothyrium glycines; assembly: GCA_025742365.1. NCBI lineage: Eukaryota > Fungi > Ascomycota > Dothideomycetes > Pleosporales > Coniothyriaceae > Coniothyrium > Coniothyrium glycines. The sequence continues at coordinate 291,768 of JAMXIJ010000028.1, forward strand.
CATCTGTCGTGAGACACCATGTCCTTTGACATCTTCCAGCTTGTGGACGAAGCAGCCATGCGCATATGAAACGAGATTACGAGAATTCCAATGGAAACAGATTATACACGATGACATGGTGGTAATTGCACTCTTCAAACGACCGTCGTCTTCACTTGGGGAGGAGAAAGGTTTGCCGAGGCGTGGAGCCAAACCGGGAAGGTCTGCCGAACACCCCGCGTGTATCGGTATATGCTTGTAGCTCCGTACTCCACTCTACGTCGTGTCGGCTTGGCCCAGAACTTGTACTACCGTTGTATATAATGACACAAGATCTCACAATGTTCTTAATTCTCGTTCTGGAACATTTGCAGCATGGCAGGCACCGCCGCATCTGGGGTAACATCAAAGCATAGACGACCTGATGTGCCTAAGAAAATGAGAGCACTGCAGTAAGCTCTTCCTATCATCTCGTCCCACGCATAGCTTGATAATGCAAGATACTCAGGTCCCGAGAAGTTCGCTGTGGTCGATGTTGATGTCCCTGCGATCAGTGATGAAGATGTCCTTGTATGCAGTTCGAGTGCTGCCATGAACTGCAGGGTACACTAACCTCAATCAGGTCAAAATAGAAGCTTGCGGTGTCTGTGGAACAGTGTGCTATTCATCCTTCATCAAGACACATCGTTTTCTAACCCTAAAAACAGGATCTCCATTATCACAAAGGCGAGTTCCTTGCTAAGGTATAGAGCCTTTCACTGAACAAGTAGCATCGCTGACCTATGTCGATACAGTGGCCCCTGATACCAGGTATGTTGGGAGCAAGGCTATCGGCACTCCTCCGAACGCTTCTCACTGACTATACAGGCCATGAAGCAGTCGGCACTATCGCAGCCATTGGCACGAACGTCAAAAACGTCGTAATTGGCGATCGCGTTGCCACTGATCCCATGCAACCATGTCTCACGTGCTTTCACTGCACGCGAAGAAAACCACTGCTTTGCGATAGCCTGACTGCATACGGCGGCAACGTACCAGGAGGCTTTGCAGAATACTGCAGATACCCGGCGCGACTCGTGCATTTGATTGGCGATCTTCCGGCCCTCGAAGCAGTACTCATTGAGCCTGCAGCATGTGCTGCACACGGAATCGAACGAATGCAACTTGAAGTTGGGAGCAGAGTGCTGCTGTTCGGGTGTGGACCAACGGGCATGCTTCTAGCTCAATTGATCAAGATGAACGGCGCTGCTCACGTAAGTGCTGGGTCAACAATCCTCTACAAAGCTAACGTACTACAGCTCACCATTGCATCGAAAGGCGGGCCGAAACTGGAACTCGCTCGAGAACTTCAGATCGCAGACGAGTATGTTGAAATCTCTGATGACCAGCCCAATGTCGATATGCAACGCCTCAAAGACGCCAATCCCTACGGTTTCGACATCGTCGTTGAAGCCACGGGAGCGCCGAGCGTGCTCGAGAAAAGCATCGAGTTTGTGCGCAAAGGCGGTAAGCTCGTAGTATATGGCGTGTATGACGAGCAGGTTAAGATCGAGTGGGCGCCGTTCCGCATCTGGGAGAATGAAATCACGATTCTCGCAAGCTTTTGCAGCATGGGGCACATTCCGCATGTCATCGAGTATGTCAATGCTGGGAGGTTGAAGTTAGCAGGGATAGTGAATAAGGCGTATAGGATAGATGATTGGGTAGAGGTCCTTGAGGTGGTAAGGAAGCAGGAGGTTGTCAAAGCTGCTATTGTGTTCGACTGAGGTGCGCTGAAAGTATATATTGAATACCAATGAAACTACGCATAAGTTTTCAATAAGATTTACCGCTAATGATTTTTGTGCTAATTAGTAAAGTCCCAACATAGTGTTATCCTCCTTGTACAATTACGTCGAGCACATGACTATTTCTCAAAAAGGCAGCACAACCTTGCGAACTTCCTGCAAATTCCTTTTTGCAAGGGTCGCGTTGCTTGTACTGTTCAAAAGTGGCTCCAGCACCAAATCTATGAATACTTGGTACGCTGACGTGTCAGTCTGACACACGGTTCCCGCCTCCGGCATTGTACCCTCGGTGAAATATTCAGAAATTACCTTGGTGGTACACGCCGAGGGATGATTCATGATTCCATGCCCATGCCCGTTCTGAACAACAAGGCGGCTCTCCGGAAAGTTTGCAGATGCTTCATACGCAGCGCTGAGCGGTGTGATCGGGTCGTGGTTCCCATTTACGAACAGAATAGGATAGCTGGTGTTGATAGCCGTGAAAGGACCAGTATAGCGCTCTTTAGCCGCAGTCTTCCATTGTGCGCAGGGCCAGATTTGTGGTGAGAAGCCATCGGAGAAGGAGCCCGCTGCGGCTTGCGCTCTGACCAAGGAATAAAGATCCTCTGGCTTGTTGGCGCGAAAAACTGCATCTGAGCAGGTGATTCCGTGGAAGGCGTCTGTACCCAGATTCCAAAGTCGCTCAGCAGGCGTGGAGGAATTCGTTGTTTGTGCTGTTGAAAGCTCAATGTATTCAGGCCAGGCGCGGCGTAGTGCGATGTCGACGAAGACGTAGAGTGCGCCAAATTGAATGGGACGGTATGCAAGTGCAAGCAATATGTACTTCAGGGACTGGAGAACAGTCAAGTTGCCAGGTTGCAACCAACGAAGAGGCGTGTAGTTGTCAGGCATATACACCGGATCATCAAGCAACTCCTGGAACACCTTGGCAAGCTCCTGATGAAGGCCTTCCGCAGTCGTTTCAGGGCCCGTGAAGTTCGCAACTGGGCATTCGGTAGGCCCAGCATTGACACATTCATTCAGGAAGTTGACCAAAGCGCGCTCAGTGTCGCGCGTGACTGTGATCCAGTGACCAGCATAGTAGTCGTCGAAGCGGAGAGCACTGTCGAGCACAATACGCTTCACACGATCTGGAAACATGCCCGCAAAGGTTTGACCAAGCACTGTACCGTATGAAATACCCCAGTACTGCAACTGATCCTCTCCCAGCGCAGTGATGATCTCAATCATATCGCGAGCCACAAAGGTGGTACCAAGGTACGGCGCTATTTCTGAATTGGCGCTCTCGCAAGTTTCTGACCAGACACTACTATCATGCCAGGATTTCTTGAGAAGAAATGCATAGGCATCTGACTGAGGAATGGTAAAGTTGTACTCGGCGCGCTTCATTTTCGAAGCCGAGGCAGTGGCTGGCAAACAGGCATAGGGCAGTGTACGTCCCGTACCACTGTGAACATTAGCATTCATCGAACGCCAGACGCGTGCTTGAGTCATACCGTGGGTCGAAACCAATGACATCGTGGTAGCCTCCAATTTTGTCGCGAATGCCTGGCCCATCCGTAGCGATCCAGTCCACACCGCTCCCTCCAGGACCACCAGGATTGGTAAGGACACTTCCCTTGAATGGCTCTTTGGTTGCTTTAATCTTGATCAGCTGTAAATCTACAGTCTTTCCACTGTCGGTATTGGTGTAGTCCAAAGGCACCGGCAGAGTCGCACAGTAGATAGGTTCACCATGGGCAGCGATTGCACGCTTCTCAGCTGTATTGAAGTCGAGATCACATATCGTCCACTGCAACGGGACAGGTTCAGGCTTAGAAGTATCGACGGTAGGGAAGGTAAAGCCCAGCCGCACAAGCAAAGAACTTGCAAGGACTGTGCGAAACATGATTTAAGAAGAAGTATCCGATTGTAGGGCAGGATGCGATGGAGCATATTCATCGCTATGCTGCTCTCTCCTATAAGTACTTTTAATGGTTCGCACAGCCGCCGATTTCCAGGCTGCCAACATTCGTATATGACCATACTTGCTTACAAGATTTAAAGAAGGCGCATGTTGCTTGGCCTTTTGTATGCCCATATTAGGGATAGTGTTAGGCGGGCACTGGTGTGGCAGTACGCCTCATGGCTCGGCCCCGCACAACCTACGCGGCCTGCGACTCTGATTGGTCGACCACAGTCTTGTGCACGTTTTCTACCCGATGAGGTATTATCTGGGATGGTTTGCAATTTCTGATCCGTCGTGTTTTCTCGCTTGCTCTCGTGCCGTGGATACGCGAGTTCACCATCAATACAGCAGAAAACTTTCTTGGTGGTTAGGTACGTCATACTGTCCCAAAAGTCCCAACATTAGTTCACCGAATGCTGAGCTATTCAATGACTCCAACACAAACATATTGTCGGTTGAGGAATACGATCCCTGTACCCAGAATGTCGCAAGCCTTCCCACATTGGCGAATTTACTTATTTGCGCTGTACCAGGCCCAATTGTCGCTGTTGCTCAAAGCCACAGCGGCTTTCGTGGCCTCATCTACAACTTCCAATGGGAGATCCAGCTTTTCGTCTCAAGTCCATGGCTCTTCTCAAAAAGTCCTGCATCCTCTCCCCGGAAAGAAAAAGAGTTCATATAGAGCTGCCCCAAACCATGTACAATCCCCTTTTCTCATGCGCTTCTTGCCATCCTCATAGTGCTGACGTGAGGGCTTTGAGCTTACGCTCAAGCCGGAGTCCGTCGTTTCCGTCATAAGTTTGAGTACACCGAACATATCCTGTTGATTGAGCGCGAATGAAGATACATAGACCATTTGATTTTTGTGGTTGCTCAGGTCTGGATGAGCAAGAAGTGGAGCGACTGCCCTACCAATTCGAGGTCACCTAGATGTATTGAGCTTCTGCTTCCCGTCGTTGAAGAAGACCACTTCTAGTTCGGAGATGTCGAAGCAGTAGAGGCTTGGTCCGCCGAGGGAATGTCCTTGAGATGTTTCAAACACAGCCACGAGAAGAGATATCCTCTATCTCCACAGAAAATCAATGCGCCGCCCTCACGGTATCCTCTGAGATTTCCGGCATTGTCTTTGCTGCACTTGGCTTTGCTACCCCGTGCATCTGGACATCTGCCTTCGCTACAGTATTCTTCTTCGTTTTGACCGTAGCCTTTGGTGCTCCGGGTCTTCTCTTCACATGGCTTTGTTCAAATCTCGCTGCCAGCCGGTCTCTTGGTTCCGCCATGCCTGGTATGAAATTAAGGTACAACTTTTTCCTTCGCGCAACCATGAAAATGACGATAAGCAAGGTGAATCCGCTTACAACGCCGACAGCAATTGCAGCGGTCTTGCCTTCTGCCATGGAGAAGACGAGAACGAAGGGAAAGGACGTGAGAGTTGGTGACAAATGCGAGGAAGTCTGTGTTTTTTGACGGATCAATTACATGTGCGCTCCATGCAGAATATATCGGAAGGATACGTCCTGCGCAATTACTATCCAATTGAGAGAACCAGGTCTTGCGAAGCATGAGTCAGGAGTTTGCGCAATGATTGGATGGTGTGAAGGCACCAGCTTGACGCTCATTGGACACTTCCACAGCAGGTCAGCAATGACATCACGGCACGCCTTGTCCTCCCGTGGCTGTTTCCTCTACCCACCTTGGGGTTCATGCATTGAGAATAGCCAATCAAAACATAGTATATCATGTTGCCTTCCTGTGGTTCGCTACTTCTACAGCCATCAATGAACATGTCAAACGTGAAGAAAAGCTGAAACTAGAAAGACAGGATGATATAAGTTCATGTGGTGTATGTAGGAGACCGTTCTTGTGCTCACATACAAATCACTAAGATTATCCACGAAAAGGCTATAAGCATGACAGCCGGAGACATCATAGCTTTGACAGAGAGCTTCCAATATGCATCCTCTACTCATAGCTACACCATAAAATGGACCTCGCTCGGCTCTCGCACGTCCCCACCCCTAATCTTCATCCACGGTACACCTTGGTCCTCCCAGGTATGGATGCCCTTCGCAATCGCTCTCTCGCGTCAATTCCACGTGTACATATTCGATAATCCCGGCTTCGGCTCCTCACCAGTTGAGATCGCTCTTCCCTCCTCGACATTTGCTCCGAAATCAGAAGTTGAGAGGCTAGACTCAGACCTTGCCCGCCAGACCGCAGTCTTCGCGGCATTATTTAAATCCTGGAAAGCTAGCTGGGAAGGTGTCAATCCACATTTAATTGCGCATGATCATGGCGGGCTGATGATTCTGCGTGCGAATGTGTTGCACGAATGTGCCTACGCCAGTCTGTGTTTGATCGATGTGGTCGCAATGGGACCATTTGGGCAGCCGCTGTTCAAGAGCGTTGCTGAGAATTCGGAGGCGTTTGAAAATTTACCAGATATGGCATTTGAGGGAATCCTTGAATCATACATCCGGAACGCAGCACACACAAGTCTTAGGTTTGATGTTATGGATATGCTGAAAGAGCCATGGTTGAGAGCGAGAGGCAAGAAGGAGTTTGTAAGACAGTTGGTGTCAGGCGAATGTGAGGTGTACGGAGGAGGTAGAAAAACGTTATGAAGAAGTCGGGATTCGTATGCCTGTCAAGATTATCTGGGGACGGGAGGATCAATGGATTGGACATCAGACTGCAGATCGGCTAGGAGAAGCACTTAAAGTCATTAAAGTGGATGGGGCAGGACATCTCATTATGTACGACCAACCCGCACAGTTGGGCGTGGAAATTGCGAGCTGGCTTACTTCTATATAACAAGGATAAGCAAACAGCTTAACGTGGGCATACGCGTCGTAGGGGACATGCACAAAGTTGATTCCCGAAATTCTCACTTCTCAGCTTCGGGTGTCCAAACGTCCTTGCGCCGTCGGACTTCGATGGGTGCGGGCAGTGGGACTTGGTATCTAACCACCCAGAGCTTCTTCGCTCGTTCTGCAAGCGGTTTGAAGTCATAGTTGAGCAGAAGGAATGAGAACAGTATCTTGAGTTCGTGTGAAACGAAGAAGCGCCCAGGACTAGACTGAATCAGTGCTGATCGGAAACACATCGCGTCAATCTTACCATGCATGTCTACCATGGCCGAATGGAAGGTGGTGGAAGCCTGTCGTTACCAGTCCGGTTTGCTTGAGCTTCAACGCGTTCACATTTGCCTTTTCTGTGGCACTCATCGCCTCGTATTCTTCTCGTGGTCGCGAGTATCGAAATGCGTCAAACTCCAAGGCTGATTCGTTGATACCGTCATCTAAGGCTATTGGTGTCCAGGGACACGCGAGGATTGTTCCATAGTTTACATGAACACCTTCCGGAGTAACAATACCTTCCTTTGCGATCACCTTGCGATGTATAAAAGTAAGCGCAATAGGTCCTACTCGTTGGGATTCTCGAATAACGGAGTCAATGCGATGCATCTTAGTCAAGTTCTGTCTCGTCCAGCCCCCGCCTTCTTTCATTACATTGTACGCTTCCTCACGGAGAGCCCGTAAAACACTAGGATCAGCACTGAGAATATTGTTTATCGTCTCGTACGCCGTAATAGAGGTAGTATGTATGCTAGCGAAATTGATGGGCATAATACGTTGTGCGATCCGGTACGCTTTCGCCTCCTCAGGTCGACCTTCTGCCTGCGCTGTGCGGTAGCTCCATGTAATAAAGTCGCTAGGTTCCTCCCACTCCCTGAACTCGGGATCTCCAGAGTCCTTTCTTTGGATGTCCGCAATGCGCTGTTCAATCAAGGGCAGTGTGTACTTGGATGCCTGCCAGAAATGGTAGTAGCTGGTGAGACCAAGAAGCGTACCAAAAATGCTGTGAAAAGCAACTGGAATTAAATGAAGCAAAGACTGGTTGCGAATCACATCTGTGGTGAACCCAATCACAGCATCCAGAAATTTGCGCTCGCGACACAGTGACTTGCCAACGAGCATGCGGTTGGTGAGCACAGGAAAAATCTCCATGAATGATTGCAGGCTCTCCAGCTTCTTCCAGTTTTCAGTATCTGTACCAAATACTTCGGTCACGGCGAAAGGAACCTCCTCCTCAGTCTCGGGAATGATTGCGTTCAGATTACGCACTATGTTTTTGTGAATCACGTGTTCGTGATACGGATCTTTCAGGATTGCAGGACTTGTAAAGGAATAGTCCCCCATGAGAAAATCGTAGTGCGCTTCAGAAGCGCTCAAAACTCCATCGGGCTGGTCGAACATCCAGGACATTTGGGACTGCGGCATGATAACCTCAGGTAGCATTCCTAGCGTGGCTGGCAGCACAAAGACCTTATTCTTTTTGCTGTAGCTCTCGTATCCTCCTACGAGCCAATCTTTGCCTTTTGTCAAGGACAAAAAGTTGCGAAGACCTGCAATCCATCCTTTTCCGTAGCCTACCCACGGGATTGATGTTGGAGGAGTTGGTGCGCAAACGAAGTTGTAGATGGTCGCCACGATCCAGTACGTTAGTATGACGCTGCTGATCGTAGACAAGGAAAGCAACGGTTCTCCCTCGGAATTCAACATAACTTTGATGCGTGAGAGTGGTCTCGGAAACAGTTCAACAAGAAGGATGGAAGTCTAAAGCTCAACAATGCGGCGGGGTCAAATCGAGGTTCTGCGCCATGTCGCAGATGTGATCTGCGCGGCTTCGTGTCAGGTTGCTCCGCAGCTGGCACAATCCGATGTAATCCTATCGGTGCGATCTCCGCCCCGTGTACGCAGATCTTGCTTATCCATATTTTGGCCGATGATCGTGGCGCCAGCTATTTCAGTAGACAAGCTGCAGAATCTTGAGTAATCGTCTGGTTAATTACGGTATTAGACCGGTAATTTCAAGGCTGAATCTGGGTTGACTACCTCCGCTTTAGCATCTCAGGTAAGAATGCACAATCACAACATTTGGATGTGCACTTTGCGGATGGACAACACCACACAGGTGCAGGCGTCGTCTTGAGGTTTCTGAAAGAGTCAAGGTACCAAATGCCACTTTTCTCATGTGGCAACAGGTGTTGCATCATCACCCTGCAAGCTCGAGCCATACTCCTTCGTTTGATTCAAACGCTCGAGAATGTATTCTCCAGCTCTAATCGGCTTCCATTTGCTTTGTTCTCCTTCTTCAAGACACGTCGGCAAAGTTTCAATCACCGTATCGTAGTTGACTGAAAAGAAGAACGGTACACTGTAACGAGCTTCGGTACTCCTGTTAACTACTCTGTGAACAGTACTCTTGTACAGTCCATTAGTCCATCGCATCAAAAAATCAGCCACGTTTACGATGAAAGCATCATGGACGTGGGATGCGATATGCCAGTTCCCAGACGGTTTGAGGATTTCCAAACCTGGCGTCTTTGACGGTAGAAGCAGCGTGAAGCATTCGTAGTCAGAATGTGCTCCGAGACCGATCTGCTCCTCTTGGGCGGAAGTCACATTAGGTAGTGGGTTCTTGGGTGCCGGGTAGTATAGTAAACGTACAATACCGCCAGGATGTGTGGTCATGTCGTCGAAATAGTCCTCAGGCAAATACAGAGATAGCGCGAAGAGTCGGAAGAGATGTCTTGCGAGCTCAAGGACCTGGTCTTGCATAAGTGTTGGATTAGCGTACTAAAAGTCCCGTGCTTACAGCGCCATAGTAGTTCTTCACCGTGGCATAGAAGCCCGGGAGATCTTCTTCTTTTGGCCACATATTGCTCTTCCCTCTCGACCCATCAAGGTTGCGATATAGCCCGTTTCCCCCGGTCCTGTCAAAGTCTTCCTCGTATGCGAAATTGAACACTTCTTTTTGCTCCCTGTCGCCCGCAATCGACGTATACTCACTCGGCTCCCAGCCTAGACCGAACTTGTTGAGTTTCAAATGCAGGCGTTCTTTTTTTTCAATTGGTAAGTCATGCATGAAGCGCTCAGCTTGGGATAAAATTTCCTCGCGCGCCGAGCTAGATACCCCATGTCCAGTGATGTAAAAGAATCCGGACGTTGTGCATGCCCGACGGATCTGATCAGCAACGGTCTGACGTTCTTCAAGACGAGACGAAAACGAGGGCGATAGATCGATTATGGGAATCTCAAAATCCTTATCTTCAACCATGTGGTCTTTCGCAGCTAGCCTCGTCTGAAGATAAGCTGCTGCTCCGATCCGGGCTTCGTCATAAGTCGTTCGATCAGACATGGTCAAGAGCTCGCAAGAGTTCGCCCTTGTCGCTGACGTTTGGTATGAATGCTTTTCTTTTATGAGTCTGTGTACTTGAAAACGCTTCGTCGGTACGATCGGGAAGGAAAGATAGATAAGGAGACCGGCCGATATCATGTGAAGCGGCGCGGGGTAGTTTGCATTCCCGAGCAGAGATTGGCAGAACAAGCGACAAGTAGATAACATAGCAAACAGCATGGTTCATTGTAAGTTGAACACTGCTCGGGTCTTCGAAAGCATGTTATCAGTGGGATATCAGTCGATCTCGAGCGTCGCAGAGGAAGGGTCGGACGTATGACTTTCATGCACATTGGTTGAATCAAGTTTTCTCAAGCTCGAGAGACGTCCTTGTTCCTTAATTCAAAGTATCATTGATGATTGTTCAATTCGGATATCCCGATCATGGTCCATTCCGTCCTCTATTGTGCGCCACAGCGGTGCTGCCCGACCACTACATGCATTAAAGGATGACCTTGAAGCCACCAAATTCTCGTCAAAAGATGATGGAGATGAATACCTCACTCTGTAATTGGAAAACGACGCTGCCGACCAGGATGTCGGAGGTCGCCTGTATCCATTTCTCCACGCCACTGATCACTGCCTGCTCTTGATGCATGATAGTATGCCTGCCTTGCCATGACTTCGTCGATAGCTTGCTATCTTGCTATCTTGAGAATCAATGATGATGGATCATGAGGGGCACAATCAAGCCTAATTAGCTGTCCTTGATCTCCTTCGGGAGACTGATGATATCGTTTGAAAGCACTGCTGTCATAAAGGCCTCACGAATGGCACGCTTGAGAGCCTAGATCGTGTCTCAAATCTGAATTTAGTATGCCCAGAAAATACTGTAGCACATGTACTTAACCCCAATAGTCTTAGACCTGCGCTCAGGCTCTTCTTCACCACGAAGGTGTTGCAATTGTGGTAACGTCCCGCCGCTGCGACAACTACTTCGTTCTCGGGTGCAAGTGCAACTTGTATGATGTTGACACTATTGTCATAGTATGCGTTCATTCTGTCGTGGTGAATTGTATAAACTCCGCAATCAATTCCATCGTCCCAAGAAAGAGCCATGCGAGAAGACCGCACAGAATTTCGAAAAATTCGAGAGATGCTCTGATGTTAAAATGAGATGCATACACGGCAAGGCTGATACGGCACTGTTTCAAGCGCTCCATCTGCTTAGAATATACTTCGTGTTCTGGTCCTCGGGGCAAATTTCAAGCGGTATGATGCTGTCACTGTTGTTACCACGGACAGTATGATCCGTGTGTATGAGACGCACGGAGGAAGTCCGCCTTGTTGCTTACCCCAACCCCAGGGTGAAATAAGTACCAGATCACATACTCATAGGCACATCTTACACGATCAAAATACCGAACAAATGTATAGCGGGGGTTTGACAAGCGAATCAGACTTATGCGTTTCGTGCTGATGCATGCTAACCATCGAGGTGCTCATTGGGAGACGCGCACAACAACGACACTGAAAATATAAGTAGCCAACATGGTACATGATAAGTATAGAAGGTCTTTTCACATTGAAGGCAATTCATCTTGTCCATTATTCTGTTGTATAATGTCTCGAGCGAAGCGAAGAAAGACAGACAGCATGGTCTCCAAGAGCAAGACCAAGAACATGGAGCGCAAACCACTGCCCGTAACAATTCTGTCTGGCTTCTTAGTAACTATAGCATTGGCAGGCGTCCAGCTGAATCACTGACAAAGCCAGGGCAGCGGGAAGACCACTCTGCTACGACACATTCTGCAGTCGCCGGACCATGGATTGCGCATCGCCGTCATTGTAAACGACATGGCGTCTGTAAACGTCGACGCCAACTTCATCCGCAGATCAAGCGCGCAGCAAACCCGCTCCGGCGAGGTCCGCGTCCAGGAAAAGCTCATACAGATGGAAAATGGCTGCATCTGCTGCACGCTGCGCAGCGACCTCCTCGTCGAGCTAGCGCGCCTGGCGTGGAGCGACCAGGCATTCGACCATGTCATCATCGAGAGCTCTGGGATCAGTGAGCCACAGCAAGTCGCTGAGACGTTTACGACGGAACTCACAGAAGCGATGATCGACGCAGAAGGCATGGAGGACGACGAGAAGGACGTCTTCGCCAAGGTGTAAGTCCCCCATTGCGCGCTCGTCAATTTTCGCCCGTTAACCTCCATGTAAGAGCCAAGCTCGGGGGCTTGAAAGCGCTCGCGACAATCGACACAATGGTCACTGTCGTGGACGCCTTCCGCTTCTTCGCCGAGTTCGACACGGCTGAGTTCCTGCAAGACCGCTTCGGGCGAGACGCAGTGCCCGACGAGGATCAACGGACGATTTCAGATCTCTTCGCTGACCAGATCGAGTTTGCCAACGTCATCATTGTGAACAAGATTGATCGCGCAGATGCGAGAACTCTAGGGCGGGTAAAGGCTTACATCAAGACTTTGAACCCCGTTGCGAAGATCGTGGAGGCTAAGTATTCCAAGGTGGATGTGCGGGATATGCTGAATACGGGAGTGTTTGATTTCGCTGAGGCGGTCACGAGTCCAGGCTGGCTGAGAAGCATACACGAGATGACGGTCATGGACGTGTCGGGCAGGAAGAGAGTCGCGCCGAAGCCAGAGACTCTAGAGTATGCATCTTCCCATGGGACACTCCAAGCCGCTAACAAACAACAGATATGGCATTGGAAGTTTCGTGTATCGCGCACGTCGTCCCTTTGACCCGATGAAGCTGTACAACCTGGTCCAAGGCAAGTTCATCTTATTGCAGGATGAACTACAAGAAGACGATGAAGACGACGACGAGAGTAGCGATGAAGAAGACGACGACAATTCGAGTCAATCACAGTCACAATCACCTCAGCCCACTCCATCAACCGACGCCTCAGACAAAGCGACCCCAGACAATGACCTCGAACCCCCGCCAGACGACGCAACAATACTAGCAAACAAGAAATCCAGTCCGCTCTTCGGCCGCCTCCACCGCAGCAAGGGCATCTTCTGGCTCGCGACGCGGCCCCGTCACATGGGCGCCTGGAGCACCGCCGGCGCCATGTTGACCCTCGGCTCAGAAATGCAATGGTTCTGCTGCACCGACCAGGACGCCTGGGCTGCCTCGGACGAAACTACAGCAGCCATCATGAACGACTTCCACGGCGCGTGGGGCGATCGCAGGCAGGAAATTGTCTTCATCGGTGAGAAGCTGGATGTCGATGGTCTGACCGGGCAGCTCGATGGTTGCTTGTTGACGAGAGCGGAAATGCGGCGCTGGGAACGGGTTATGAATGAGTCTGGACTTGATGACGAAGCAAAGGAGGAAGAGTTGAAGAGCTGCTGGGATGATGGGTGTTGGGCGGAGTGGCCTCGCGTGCAGGATCCGTATGGAGAGGAACATGGCCATGCGCATCATGGGCAGAGTCATGTATGATAGGTATGGGGCACGTCAATCCCAGTCCGATCGCTGCAGTATCTCATGTTCTAACACTGGATTTCTTTCCGTCGCTGAGTCATTGTTGATCACGTTTTTCTTGTGTAGGCATGAAGACTGTCAATATGTATTCAATGTTTGAGTTATATTTTCGCCCGCTTCGACATCGACGGGTCATGGAATATATACAAGCAAAATCTCTGAGAGAAGTTATGAACTTCTAGTAGTGTTTATACCGACCCGATCCTGACCTCCTCGAGAAGCAGCTTGGGCCCTTGCACTTCAAGTCGAAGAAATCAACCGTCACACCAGCCGTGCGGCTGTCTGTGGGGATGTTGTGGTCTACACCAGCAGCCGAGTACGCCTCGAACTTGTCGGTGTATCTGTACCTGGTCCAGCCCGAGATTGGCGTGTTGGGCGTAGTGGATGTGGGTGTCTGGCTGACGTTGAAAACGCTGGTCCACTGCTTGATTTCCTCCTGGAAGTTCTGGGGATAGAGCACATTGTCCGCGGTGCCGTGGAGGACTTGCATCTTGGGTCGGAAGCCAGTGTAGCCGGGGTATGCGGCCCGGACGAGTGCAGCCCATTCTGGGCCGGTCTTGACAATCTTGCCGGTTGCGCAGGCGTCGCTCCATACTCCATAGCCATTGCCAGCATAGCAGCCGAAGGCGACGCCGGCCCAGGCGCTTCCAGCAGCGAAGACATCTGGGTAACTGCCAAGTAGAACGTTGGTCATCATGGCTCCTGAGCTGGTGCCGGTCACGAAAACGCGGTCCTTGTCGGCCTTGTACTTGTTGATTGTCCAGCGAACCATGGAGACAATACCCTGGGCATCACCTCCACCTTCGTGGGTGAGCGACTGCTTGCTGCTAACATCCCAGCACTGGTCCGAGTTCGCGGTGTTAGGGTAGATGCTGATGAATCCGTACTGGTCGCCCAGCGAAGCCCAAGGACGTCCATTGAAGACGTCCTGCGCAGTTCCGTGGCACCAATGAGGGGCGACTACGATCGGCGGGTTGGCAGGCAGATTGGCGGGCACATAGATGTAGAAGCCGACATTTCGAGGATTTGTGCCAAAGTTGTCGATCTTGGTGAGTTGCGAGCTGAGCGCCTGGACAGACGCAGCAGCAGCGAGGACCAGAGTGATAGCCGAACCGAACATGATGAACAATGTCGAAGAGTTGCTGCCGGCCCTTCAAGCTTCTGTCAAAACATTCTTATATCCCAAGATCGGCTCTACCTTGCAGTATTTGGCACGGCGATCTCTTGTTGACGCCGGTGTGGAGATGGGAAAGCGCCGGGTTGATGGGTGTATAGTGGAATGCCCCCGCGTTGTTTGCAGCACGGTGGGCGCAGACATGGTCAAGCTACGCCATTCTCAGCACGGAGGCATATGTAGATTAATCCGTCATTAAACCTGCGATTTTTCTCCGCAAAGTCTCGCCACTAGCTTTCTAGAATAGTTCTTCGAGCTGGGGTTTACTCCAACGACCCCAAAGTAGGGTCAGATGGGGTCCCGAGATTTGACATTATGCAGGGGCATGACAATGCCGTGACTCGTTGTCCGTTAGCAAATTATTCCATGTTATGGACAAACGAGGACGCTTCCATCTTCGCATGGCATAGATGATTGTGTTATGAACCACGATGCTGGATGTTCTCTGGGTTTATATTGTACAAGCATACCTCATCTGAATTGTCCCAAAAGGACACCACCCCTGCCTAGGTCCGCACAGCGTACACTGTCCCCACCTCTGCACCGTTGCCACGTTCAACGCATGCTCATCCGCGGCGCTAGCCCCGATTGTCGGAATCTTGTTTATTCTTGATCAGTCGATCGTTTCTCCATCACGGTGGCAGGTGGCGTGGTACAAACCGCATACCCATGTGTTTTGACATTTCTTGTCAACCATCGTCGTGGGCCGTTGACGTCCACGGTCCACGAGCATTCAGTCCACACATCCCGACTGATGCTCAACCAACCCATCGCGCAACATGATTGCGCAGGACACGCCGTTCCAATCACAAACACCATATCCCGTGCTTCTACTCGGAGAGATGTCTGGAACATGCGGCTTGGGCGATTGATGACCTACGAGTCTAGAACACTGTCTGTTGCATGCTAGGTAGTTACCTAGGTATGGCAAATTTGCCGCAGTTCAAGACGGGTGGTACACGGGGGCCATGCACAAATATAGTCATCATCGAATTCGGACGCCACGTTCTGCACGTACAGCAAGTGACCAGTTTGAATTTCGTGGTGGCATTGTGATGGATGGATGCTTCCTCGGGACCTGGATGATGTTTTTGGGGTCTGATTTCGACGACTCTGTCTATCAGAGATCATCTGAATCATGATTAATAAAAAGTCGTTTGCCTGATGAGCAAGCTGGTATACTATCTGCCTATGATAAGAGCAATAACAACGGCTGCAGAGATCACGTGAACCTTATGGCTTGATAGTATTGCCTACGCGCCTTGCGTCAAGTCTGTCGTTGACGTGAGAACTAAGATGTCACTTTCACCGCCTGTCTATTGTATGTTTACTGTTAACCAGAAAGTTCACTGTCGCTGCACAAGGGATAGCATTGCGAAAGGTTGTGCTTTCCAAGCTGGTAGAGCATACCTAACGCACCTTTGTTTTCAAAAATAAGTTTGCGCGACCCGTCCGAAAGGTTTGCACGATGACACGAATAAAATTTGTCAATCGAACCCGCGCTCACCCATGATCGCGGCAAAGTCGCAATCATTCTAGCATATTTATCTCTACTCCGTCCGATTCCTCACTCAGTGCACTGACTTCCTCTGCCCAGTCTCCCTGATCGCTCGACTCGAGTAAGAATCTTTCTAAGAACCGACCCTCCTCGACGTCCAATGATTTTCCCTTGCACCGTCGCTCAAACTCGCGATAATTTCTCTGTATCTGATGCTGAAACGTATCTGGAGACGGCGTGGACAAGGTACGCTGGGTTTCCACGCTCATTGACTCGAGGCTGGGCACGTCATCGATTGAACCATTGCATGGCGGTGAGGGCGTCCCGCGGCGAAGGTCGAGGTACTCACGCGAGCTTGCGTCGATCAGAGCGCTTGGGGCTGATCTATCGAAGGGGAAAAGCTGAGGACCAATTATCGAATCTGCGCGGTCAAGAAGCCGAGGGCGCTTTGCGGATGATTGTGGCACGTAGTAGTCATGAGCGGATGATGACCTGGGGTAGTCCAATGATAGTGGGGAAGAGAGCTGTGTGGAAAATACCAGTCGCTTCTTAGGTGATGCACAGACGATGTCATATGTTGCGTCTCCCCATGGCAGCTGCGCCGCATCGCCCTCGGTCTCCAGTGATTGAGCTGAGGTCTTTTCCAATGAGAACGAAGGAGCATCATTCACCAAGACGAGCTGTTTTGAGTTTGGGGAATGAGCGGTGCACGAGGAGTTCTTCTTTGATTCGTCGAACAGCAACTTCTTCAGATTCACGGCATACATCAATGTGCGCTCAAATGAGACACCCGCAGAGATGTCGGTAGCGATGTGGGCTACCATGATGCATTCCGTGAGCTTACCAGAGCTAGGCAGCTGTAAACGTGTTAGATGACGATAGCAGGACACGATGTGGTGACTTACTTCACAACGACTACCTCTGACCGTAATTTCCATGCATCGCATGTCAGTATTCCAACAAATCAGGTCAGTGCTTTCGGGGATGCTGTATTGAACTCGCTCATGGATCGACCCAAAAGTGCAACACCAAGGCGGAACTTCCTCATATTGTGGTTTAATCAGAAATTTCTCGTACTGTTGGCAATTGCAAGAAAACGAGGTGAACTTGAAGTTAGGAGGTTGTGAGTCAATAAGACCGGTAACCGCAAGAGTGGGTGTGAGACTCGTCCATTTGATATCGCGAACGACAAGAGTTGGCCCAGAAGAGGTAGTCCAGAGGCAATCTTGCATGCGCACGATTTTGTACATGAGCTTGGGTAGATCCCGAGAGCCGAGTGACCACGCGAATCTCTCTGGATTGACTACGATTGAATATTCTTTGTAAAGCTTATCTAGCATACTTCGGATGAGACGCGGAAGGTCAATCGGTATGACACATTCAGGAAGTCTCTGCAATTGATCCACAAGAGATGACAGCATGTCCTCTTGGTGTGAGTCGCTGACTGGCAAGGAGACCCGGTTCATGACTCCAAGTACGAGGGAGTGAAAATGCTCCTCAATCTGTCGAACCAGACATTGCCGAAATATATTAATATGAATCGAGATTTCGGATGTTTGGGCGGGGGTAAGACCATGCCAGTGGGACTCGGTGCCAAGATGAACAACCGCTGAAGTTTTCGTCAACTTGGTCAAGAATGACGGCGCGTGAAATCTCCATGCAGAGCAGGAACATACCGGAATGTTCTTGCGAGGGGCTCAGAAGTTGTGGTACAGATGATGTCTGTTTGCTGGGAGCATGCATCGTCTTCTGTACAGAGAATCCTCTGAGCTTGACTTGTAGCTTGATACCTCGGTCAAGGCTGAGAAGAGATGGGTGGTTCATTTGACCGTTGTCGGCTGGCTCTTGGATCGGCTCGTCGAGCACGAAAATTGGCTGTTCTGTACGATCAATGTCGGGCAACCTCGATGAGTGTTCCATCTTGATCACACATTAGCTGGTGTTTTGAGATTAGAAATGGCGCTTACGGAAGTCATGGTTGTTGTTGCTGTGAATAGTACTACACCCACATATGCCCGTAAAGAATACAGGTAGTGTGGGTATGGAGCGGCTGGAGTGGATGACCCACGGGCATGCGCCATATCCCAGGCTGGCAATGAGACGGCGACTCAGCCCACGTGGCATGTGCGGCAGTCACGCCCAGATGCGAAGAACGCAGTCACTATATGGCATCCATGGAAGCTCTTGTCGTCACTCGTTCGTTCTTGTTGCCAAGTTTGGAGATCTGCAGGAACGCATCCACTCCGTACCCTTCTAAGCTGTGGACTTCGAGGCTACCAGCCCAGTATTCTAACCATGCGTGTTAGCATCTCTCGAATGCATTTCTCCTTGGCTATTCACCTGAGTACAACCGGGACATGGGCAAGCCAATACCAAGCCGAAGATCGGGCGCGCGTCCAGTCAGTGAGGATAATGAGCCTTGATGTGCTCCCACGTCACCACGTTTCGATTTCATGTCAAGTTCCTGTTGTAGCTGTGCCGCGGATTTGTCGCCTGGCACGCGTAGCTCCTGAAGTGTGCCCAACAGCTTGGGGACCCTTGCCAAGTTCTTGAGTCTCTTCTCGCGTCGTGGTCCTTTGCTAAAGCTCCACAAGTATGGCAGTACTTCGTTGGAGATGCCGCCGCCTTGATCAGAAATCCGAATGATGACGTGCTGTGCGGTCTCGCAAATGAGGACTTCGATTGGCGGGAGCTCGGCATCTTTGGTTTTCCGCTGCTCAATGACGGCCTGGATCGAGTTTCGCAAGAGCTCGCCGATGATATACTCGAGATGGCTGAGGATGTATGGAAAGGTAGCATCGACGTGGCCGTACACCTTGATCTCGGGAATGGCGACATGTGATCCGTACGTGCGCTTGATCAGCTCTTGCATTGTCTTGCCACAATCTTGGACGATGTCTTTGGCGTTGCAGTGGAGGAAGATCTCGCCGACAGTCTCCTGGTCTTGGAGCGGCTGTTGAGCCTGGGGGAAGTGCCAGGGGGAGTTGAAGGTGTCGGTGAGCGCAAGGTGCTGCTCGGCAATGACGCGTCTTGATATGCGCTGGAATGGTCAGCGTGTTTGACCAAGGAGGTATGTCGCGTCAACGCACTGATCTCAACATGGTGGTCATGAACTTGTCTGTCTCTTCGGCCTTCATGAGGCCGCGGACCTCGAGCACGCCAATGGCCAGACGCGGTATGACAGTGGCATGCTCGGTCAGAGTCTGCTGCAGCACCTTGCAGTATGCGTCGTTGTCCTCGAGCGTGCGGATCTCGGGCACGCGACGAAAGCGCTCGAAGGCTCGCAGGTATGACTCGTAGACGTGTGCGAGGTGCGGATTGGCGACGACGACATAGGGCAGGGTCTGGATGTCTCGAAGGCGGTGGGCGAGTCTGTCGACGTCAGTGACGAAGCGCGAGTCGTGGTGGACGGCGCCCTGGCTCGCACCTGGTGGGCAGCTCCAGGCGACAGTAGTTGGCCGAGTCGATCAGGCGGGCCTCGGTCAAGGTTCTGCCAAAGAAGGTCAGTTGTCGCAGGCTGATGGGCCTGGCTTCGCGCTGGACCCATCTGGTGTCGTCTGTCAGTGAAGGGCGTCGTTGTGTCCATGCTGCAGCCTTACTCATCGAGCGCCGAGGACGGCCGCCAGGTTGGAGCAACAGCAGCCGCCTGCGCATACTTCCTCGATGGGAGAGCGGTGTTTCGGGGTATGGGTATAGAGGGTCGGGCTGGGGCTCCCACGCGCCTCACGCACCCCGTACATAGTGTACGGACTGGCCTCATAGCTCTGCGGGCTCGAGAAGGCCGAGTCAGGGGTGGGAAGGGAGGGGAAGGGGGGGAAGCTCTCGCAGCAAATGTGTCGATGCAGCAGCAATTTACAGCCGCTGGCCGGGGCAGCATGTGACGAGCCAGCTCCACCTCCGAGTGCGGCCTCGACGATCCATGCAACCACGGCAGCACGCTTATGGACGCAGTGTTGGTGCAGAGCCGCCGCGACAGAGACTGGAGACAACGGTGTGTATATGTAAGTACGTCCCTGCAGCCACGACGATGAGTGTTGCGCTGTGGTGCCTGGCCAATCACGTGGTAGGCCTGAGGAACAATTCAGAATCACAGGTGGTTGATGATCTGCCCCCACAAAGCACCAATGACGTCGTGGGCCGCGGCTTTACAACGGCATTCCTACTATGTAGTGTCTACTGGGACTGCTCCCTGCCTGACCAAAGTGCTGTTCCGCATATCTGGCGCCAAGACCACGCGCTGTCCGACCCAGGCTGCAGCCCAGATACATATGCTGTACGTATATGTATGTATGTGTACATGTACATAGGCATCGAGTAGTCAGTACTGCCAGCTGCACACACAGCGACCGTGTCAGTGTGTTCCGGAAGACTTTGCCTGGCCAGTGCTGTGCAGCAGCGAGAGGCTGAGAGGGAGAGCGTCACCGTGGTTCCGCCGCCACCTTTTAGCGAAGGGCCAATCCTTGCCCGCATCCTGCTCGCTGAGCTGCGACTGCCCTCTCGTACTCCAAAGTACCTTCCCTCCGCAACGGCGACCGGCGCGCACCTTCCCTCTGCCCTCCCTCTGCCCGCCGAGCGCCTGCTGTCCGCCCCGCGCCCCCGGCCAGTGCAGCCCGCGGCCCCCCTTCGCTCCTGCCCTGCTGCTGCTGCTGCTGCCGCTGCTGCAGCTGCCTGTCCCGCCACCACCCGTTCCCGCCTGGCACGACAGCCACCATGGACCAGGTAAGCCTTGCGCCCACGCTCCGCCGCGCTGCCTCCACCGCGCTGCCTCCACCGCCGCCCGACCATGCTGACCCCGCCGACCTCGCCGCAGATTGGCAGCGACATGCTCGTCGACCACGACCACGACCACGACTACGACGAGAAGGCCGCCCATGTCGCCATCATCACCCCCGACGCCGACGCCGACGACCACATGGACGACGTCGACGTCGACGTGGACGTGGACGTGGACGTGGACGCGGATCTGGACGCCGAGCCCGAGCCGCGTGCCGACGACTACGACGCCTTCGTCAAGAAGCACATGCCCGAGCAGGTCGACTACGAGACCGCCGCCGAGACACACCACACATGGGAGATCAGGGACTGGCGGACGCTGACCCGCAAGGAACACGGGCCCGTCTTCGAATGCGGCGGCCATCCCTGGCGCATCCTCTTCTTTCCCTACGGCAACAACGTCGACTTTGCCTCCTTCTACCTGGAGCAGGCCTACGAGGAGAACAAGATCCCCGACGAATGGTACGCCTGCGTCCAATTCATGCTGGTCCTGTGGAACCCCAAGGATCCTTCCATGTACATCACCCACACGGCCCACCACCGCTTCACCCAGGAGGAAGGAGACTGGGGCTTCACCCGCTTCGCAGAGCTGAGGCGCCTCTTCAGCAACTCCTGGGACGAGCGGGGCCGCCCCATGGTCGAGGACAACGCCGCCAACGTCACCGCATACATCAGAGTCCTGAAGGACCCCACCGGTGTCCTGTGGCACAATTTCATAAAGTGAGTTGTCACCACAATAAAACCTCCTTACCAGGTAGCAAGCACTGCTAACAGCGCCAGTTACGACTCCAAGAAGGAGACCGGCATGGTTGGTCTCAAGAATCAAGGCGCGACCTGTTACCTCAATTCCCTCCTCCAATCGCTGTTCTTCACAAACGCCTTCCGCCAGGCTGTCTACCAAATCCCCACCGCCGAAGAATCAGACCGATCGAATAGTGCATATGCCTTGCAGCGCTTGTTCTACCTGCTACAATCATCCAATTCCGCCGTCGGCACTACAGATTTGACCCTGTCGTTTGGCTGGGATTCAAAGCAGATTTTCGAACAGCAGGATGTGCAGGAGCTGTCGCGCGTCCTCATGGACAAACTTGATGAGCGTATGAAGGGCACTGAAGCCGAAGGTGCTTTGACAAAGATGTTTGTGGGCAAAATGAAGACGTACATCTCCTGCATCAATGTCGACTACGAATCCTCGAGGATCGAAGACTTTTGGGATATTCAGTTGAACGTCAGCGGCAACAAAAACCTCGATGACAGCTTCAAGGACTACATCCAGGTGGAGACTATGGATGGCGAGAACAAGTACTTTGCCGAAGGCTTTGGTCTACAGGATGCCAAGAAAGGCGTCATCTTTGAGAGTTTCCCCCCTGTCTTACACTTACAGCTCAAGCGCTTCGAGTACGATTTCCAGAGAGACGCCATGATGAAGGTCAACGATCGCTACGAGTTTCCTGAAATTTGGGACGCCGCACCATACCTGTCCGCCGGCGCCGATCGATCCGAGTCTTGGGTGTACCACCTCCATGGTGTTCTGGTCCACAGTGGCGACCTCAATGCAGGACACTACTACGCCTTTCTCAAACCTACCAAAGATGGGCATTATTACAAGTTCGACGACGATCGCGTCACGCGTGCCACGCTCCGCGAAGCCCTGGAGGAGAACTTTGGAGGAGACTATGCGCAAGCAAACGGAAACGCAGGTCAGCGCAACCCATATACACGAGCTTGGTCCGCGAAGCGTTCAATGAGCGCGTACATGTTGGTCTACATCAGGGAAACCAGGCTTGATCAAGTCCTCTTGGACGGCAAGAACGTGGAACCACCCAAGCATCTTGCTGAAAGACTTGCTGAGGAGAGGGCTGCTATGGAGCGGCGGAAAAAGGAACGGGAAGAAGCACATCTGTACATGGACGTAGCGGTCGCCTCCGAGGATAACTTCAAAGTATATCAAGGATTCGACATTGTCCCCTGGAAAGGCGATACCGAGACGGCTGCGAATCCAAAAGTTTACCGGACACTCCGCGCAACTACGATGGCTGAGTTTGCAAAAACCGTGGCCTTGGATCTCGGCGTTGATGCAGATATGTTGCGACCGTGGTCCATGGTGAATCGTCAGAATGGCACGGTACGCCCGGACACCGCGCTTGAGTTCCCGGAGATGACAGTGGAAGAGGCGGCAAGCAAGCATGGCACAAAGCAAGCCCAGTTCAGGCTATGGATCGAAAAGGCCGAGTCCCGCGATGAGACTGGAGCGCCAGTCTTTGGTGACAGGCTTCTTGACCTGAAGTCTCAACCGAACAATCGACCATTGATGATTTTTTTGAAGCACTTTGACGTCAAGTCACAAAGCCTTTTCGGCATCGGGACCTTCTACGCCGCAACCCAAGACAAGGTGTCCGACCTCAGCCCCACGATCAATAAAATGATGGGTTGGCCCGCCGGCACGCAGATCAAGCTGTCGGAAGAAATCAAGCAAAACATGATTGACGCCATGAAGCCCAAGGTCACCCTGGCAGCATCTGAGATTCAGGATGGCGATATCATCACGGTGCAGCGGGTGTTGAGTGATAAGGACGCCAGCCAGATTAGTGCCACAGGGGGTTCTTTGGAAGCAAAGGACTTTTATGACTATTTGCTTAACAAGATCATGGTCGAGTTCGTGCCTAAATTTGCAGAACCAGCCGACTTGCCAACATTTTCGCTTGCGCTCAGCAAGAAGATGACTTACGAACAATTCTCCAGCAAAGTGGCCGAACAACTAAAAACAGATCCCAGCCACTTACGCTTCACCACCGTCAGCACTGCCGGCAAGCCAAAGCTTGCAGTCAAGTACAATGCCAACTCGACACTTAACAACATTCTTTTTCCCGGTCCATACACATACTCCAACAGCGCCACTCAAAGACCGGATGCCATGTTTTACGAAGTCCTCGAAATGAGCTTGAAAGAGCTTGAGCAAAGAAAGGCCATCAAAGTAACTTGGCTTCCAGACGGGCTGAGTAAAGAGGTATGAGCTACCGGGCTGACCTGTTCAACACCAGACTGACATGTATACAGGAGGAGTACACTCTGATGATACCCAAAAACGCGCAGGTCTCGGACCTTCTCGAGGCTCTTCAGAAAAAGGCCAATATTCCCGATGAGACGATGCAAAATGTCAAAGCATACGAATCGCATATGCACAAGTTCAACAAGACCTTGCCCGGCGAGTATCCGATAACGAGCCTATACGATTACACACAGATATACGTCGCACCTTTTCCTGAAGATGATTCGGCCAAGAAGATTCTGGTGTTCCACTATGACAAGGAACCTTCGAAAGCTCATGGCATTCCCTTTCAATTTTCGCTCAAAGAGGTATGGAACAACACGGCACGATGAAAAAACTTTTGTACTTACCAGGAAAAAAGGGCGAGCCGTTAAGTGAATTGAAGCTGCGCCTCTCTGATTTCACAAAAATCAAGGGCAAGCAGCTAGATAAGATCAAGTTCACTCTGATGAGCAGGCCACAGTATTCGCGTCCGGAAACGCTAAGCGACGGTGAGACTTGATGTCGTCCTACTATGGAGATATATTTGTACTAATTTGGATGCAGAGGATGTCTTGTGGGATATAGTAGGCACTCGCGACGACATCACGCTTGGTTTGGATCACCCCAACAAAAGCCGGAGCTTCTGGGGCAAGACGGACTCCATCTTCATTCGATAAGCACGAGGTGGAGAGTGTAGGATACATACAGCGATATTAACAGCCATTCTTGAGCATGTCGGCATATTGTTACAGCATTATAACAGCCTTGTTGCTAAGCGCACAGGCCCGCGCAGGTTTGGTAGCCCCGATTGATTGGAAGTACGGCGCAAGAGGAGCTCAATGTATTGCATGGGCAGGCGTGACGTTCAGGACGGCGCGTGTCTGGATCTGCTTGAGACGGCGAAATGATGTCATGGTCCAGGCGTGGTGGTGTATGGATGCAAGAATAGTGTAGACCAGCATGTGGAAAATATTTGATACACGCGCAAATGGCACCACCTCTCCTTTCACCTTGTTGAGCTGAAGTCGGTGGTCGCCCAGATTGTGGTTGCACGGCCATCTCGGAGTGTCTGCACTCCCATTGGTCAGTGTCATCCCCCACGTCTCGCATGATCCCTGCATCTCGGTGAAACGTAGCGCCGACGTTGTCGACAGCTGTACCTTTAGCATAGTAAGCATACCGTACCACGAGCACGCATCAACAACCGCGGGCTGTGCGCGCCAGATTCCACGATGCGGACGCCTCTTGCAATACTCAGTGTCTGGCTGGCATACTGCACAGCCGTCTACGCCACCGCACTCACCTACCGGCTGGAGGCCCACGAGAAAGCCTGCTTCTTCGCAACCACCGAGCACAAGGGCACCAAACTGGCCTTCTACTTTGCTGTACGTCGAGGATTGGGCCTATGATGCAAACCCCGCACCAGCGCTGGAGCAGACGACCTGCTCTATGAATAGCGACACGCCTCTTCAACAAACACAGGCTGACAGGTGCGTCTACCAGGTTCAATCAGGAGGCTCCTTTGATGTCGATTACTCGGTGATAGGGCCGACCGACAAGGTCATCCTCGACGGCACCAAGGAGCGACAGGGCGATTTTGTCTTCACGGCGAATGATGTCGGCGACTACCGCTTCTGCTTCAACAATGAAATGAGCACCTTTGCCGAAAAGCTGGTCGACTTTGAGATTGCTGTACGTACTTGACACTTGATGAGCAGCTTGCGCTGTCGATTGGTTCCCGAAAACTGCAGTACGCAGTGCAAGAACCCTCGAGTCACCGCTGACAGCGCCTCCCCGAATAGGTCGAAAACGAGGCCGCCCGTGCCAAGATCCCGTCCAAGCAAGGCTCATCGCCTGAGCAGACATCCGTCCTCGAAGAGTCTATCCTCAAGCTATCGGCACAGTTGTCCACCGTGTCCCGTAATCAAAAGTACTTCCGCACTCGCGAGAACCGCAACTTCAGCACGGTAAAGAGCACCGAGAAGCGCATCTTCAACTTCAGCCTGATGGAGAGCGCACTCATCATGACGATGGCGGGTCTACAGGTCTTCATTGTGAAGTTTTTCTTTCAGGGAGCGAGGAAAGGTATAATATAGCCCTGATCCGTGGCGAACGGTATGGATAGTGGATGGCATGTCAGTGCTGACTTCGGTTGAAAGGTTACGTATAAATACTGGTAGAATCAACATGCCAGAACAATTTGCTTCTCCATTATTGATCAGCAAGAGGAGGATAGCGAAATACACGTGCAGAGTTTTTCTTGGATTGTGGCGGCGGCGCTTTGGACAAGCATGTGCAACAGTATAGGACATTACTGACGGTTCGTGAAGAGCAAAAGCTAGGAGTCGAATTGAAATAAAGCTTAAATCAATCAAAGCGATGGAAGGCATACATGGAAACATGCTATTGCTGGTTGAAGCTGCGATCCGTCATGGCTACATTGACTTGATTCCGACCTGTGCAAGTCGCTGCAGGATAGTACGACATTCGATACTCCTCTCCTCATTCTTCTTGGACCAAATAGCTGACCACAAGCGGGGCTGTCAAGGTGCAACGGCCGGTTTGATTTTCGGACTGTCACAGCCCCAGAGGTTGGCCGCGCATGCATGATCAGTGTACCGGCTTTCACCTCGACTTCTCCCTTGGCGTTTGCAGAAGATTTTTACTTCTACTGATCTCTTATCTACTCTGTACTCGGCAACATCGTGATGAACACAGCAGTAGCAGCAATGTCATTTGTGCCTGATTTCTGGGATAGTTCTCCTGCTAACAAAACTACCAAGCAGGCGGACATGCACAAGACCAGTGCACAAATGCCCGCCGTCGACCAAGTCGATTACCAAGGAGATCAGCCATACCGAGCCACCATTTCAAGGACTGACATGCGAGAACCTCGAACTCCAACACGTCTGGAAGTTTCTCGCGACGCTCAAACCACGCCCACAACTCCTTTGAGCCCCTACTGGGAGCCTCCTCCACCGCATGCCGCCCACCAGCGCGCTATCCTCCACGGCGTCCGCCAAAGCGATGTCGAAATCGGCACCACCATCCGAGACGGCATGCTGCTATGGGTAGACCACCACCAAGTCACCGCGGGCGCGCACTTCCTCCTCGACCCCCCGCCTGATGAACTCCAACGCATACGCCGTGCTAACGCATCTGCTACGTCCATCCAAGCTCATACCATGACGGTCGAGCATGCAAAGGAACTTGATATTCCCGTCGGTATTGACGTCCAGACCATGCTGAACAAGGTCCACGCCCCGGGCTTTGAGTTCGGATACTCGAATGGAGACGCGGAGCTGCTGACGCCGGTGGACAGGGAGGTGGCGCGCTTGCGTGCGCGTGGATTGGATGTGTTCTTGTATGTACCCGAGGCAAGCGGAGTGTGGGAGGAGGAGGATGGTGGAATGAAGTGGTGAAGATCCGGGGTTTTGGAAACGCGGGAGGGTGTTGGTGGTTTGGATTGAAAGATGGAATGAGAATGATAGAGTGGCATGGAAGGCATGTGTTGGCGTTAGGGTAACTCGGGTTTGCCGTTGGACAGCTTGTGGGTATGGACACATGGGACTGTTGCGTTTGGTGCGATAATGCTGTGCGGTACGCTGGATGTGCATTTTTGGCATGCGGTGACTGGTGACGCTTTATACAACCTGTCATCTGCCATGAATGTTGCGCCAGCTTTGCCACGAACAGTAACAGCCATGTCACTGTGTGCACTCAAATGTCAAGATGAGCTGATGCATCACACATTGATTTGACTTGCGCTGGACGACACGGCCCCGCAAATCAAGAGAGGTAGCGAACAACACATTGTCAACTCAACAACTCAACACACTTCCGCGTCCCTATCCCACGTATCTCATGTCCGGGCACCCGCTCCACGTGACTGACTCAGAGAAGTATATAAATCCACCCATCCACATCCAACCTCCCATCCAGTCATCCAATCCATCCTCTTAAACTGACTTGTCTCTTCCTCGACGAACATACGCGCATCATGCAAAACAACCCAGACACCCACCACGCAATCCCCTTGTCCAAGCTCAACGCCCTCTTGTACGAAATCGACCATCTCCGCCACCGCGTGGCGCTCATCATAGTAGAGAGCGCGCCGACAAAGAGCGCCCGGTATCCCGACGCAACCTGCCATGCAAACGGCGAGACCAGCTTCCATGCAGGACGCGCAGAACTCGCAGGCCCAGCCCAGCGTCCTCTGCGAGCACCGCATAACCGCAAAGCCAACATGCAGACAAACCCGCGCGCGCCCTCCACACCGCAGCCCCCGCGCTTCCACAACCCAGCGTCCCTACTCTCCACCCCGTTCCCACATGCCTCCCACCCGCTCCACACGTCCACTGCACCCATACGGCACACCGCCTTCCCGTCATCACCCCCGCACACGCTTCCCCGCGCTGTGTTGAGAAACGGTGCCCACAACGCCGTGTGCTACCGTCCTAAACAGCAACAACAACACCATGCTGCGTATCGCGTGCCGAGACACAGTGGCTTGGACACACCCCCTGTGACGCGTAGTCCCGAGGTCAGGGATGCGAGGCTGGAGGTTCAGAGGGAGAGGAGGACGGATGGGCATGTCGGGGGTAGGAGGAGGAGGGTTAGGCCGATAAGGAGGGAGGAGGGGGAGGAGGAGAAGGAGGAGGAGAAGGAGGAGGAGGAGGAGGAGGAGGAAGGGGGGTTGGAAGGGGAGGGCAGTGAGGTTGAGGGAAGTGAGGGTGGGGAGGATGTGGAGTGGGAGGGTGTGGGTGGTAGGAAGGACCGGGCGGAGAGCGAGATGTCGTGAGCGTGTGGGCGCGGAGGTAGGATGGGGTAGGGACGTATGTTTGAGGCGTTATGGTATTGAAATAAAGTGTAATGATGAGTGTGTTGGGTGCTTTGGCGCGATAGAGGTGAGGAGTCTCCTAGGATCAAAGAGCAAATTACACGTTGCACCACTTCTTCTATGGCTCTAATGTATGTTCCGTGATCTTTCTGGTTCGATTCCCCATGCGGGACCGATATTTCCCTTTGTATATGTGCTGTAGAGACATTGCGATTGAGACGGTCGGAGTTTGGTCCGTGCAAGATTCGCGATCATGGCACTGATCCATCAAGAGGTGCAAAAGTCGATCGCGATAGACTGCCAAGTGACGTACTAAATGGTCTTAGATTAGTTTCAGCGGTAGGCAGCCCCGGGTCATGGGGGAGACATGGGGAAACATCAGTGCTTTGGCTGGAAGGACTTGCGCTGACTCGGTGGTCCGATGTGGCTCTTTTCTGTAATCAAGTTATAGATGTGCTCTAGCGTGCAAACAGAATGGAAAGTGTTCGTGCAGCTGCCACACTGTATGACGTAATAGTCTAAGGAGATGAAAGTAGGTCACCAATCTCATGATGGTGGAGTAGGCGCCTTATTAGACGTTAGCCTGTACGTGCAGCATTCTCTGTCAATAGAAGAAGAGGGAAAATACCACCAGTCCAGGTGCAGGACGTAATTGACAATGTTATACTACGCTCATGACCTTGAAGGTATGCAGAGATCAGAGGAGGTTTTCTTGCGGCAAGCACGTGTCAATTCTTCGGCACGCCGAAAGCCTTGCGGGAATGCCGGTCATGCCAAGAGTAGATGAGTCCCAAGAAGCTCTCCACATGGAGTTGATTGTGATTGTGCTGATGTTGAGGGCTGATGTCCCAAGCAAAGCCGGGCATTATGGTGCTGGTCATCTTGCCCCTTGGCCAGAGCATCCTCGGCCCTCGCAGCATAGACCCCTGGACCCTGAGCTTTTGCCGATCACGTGCCTGGTCCAGTGTGCAGGCGAAGTGTAAGCGAAGTGCTACTGTGGCCCCCACACACTAAACCCCCGCCCCGACAACGGTGGGAAAAACGTTGACCGACCTGCAGAGCCTAGTATCTGCTCTGCCCTTGCCGAGGCGAAGTGACATGTGCATGTAGACTGTCAGTTCACACACATGTTATGCATCGGGGATCACGCGCGAACTACACGGGAACGAAGACGATAATAAGCCGCGAGTTCGCACCGAACATCTATCTAATCAATCCGCTCGGCGGCAACCCCTGAACGTGCTCCCTGGGCTGCGCCTGGACTTCTCTCGAAACCGCTGAGCCCCATGGAAGATCCGGAAGACCCACGGGGCGTTGCTGGCGCCGCCCGATGAGGCTACTCTGCGGCTCATCTTTGGGACCCTGATATGCGGTGGATGGAGCTTCACCTTATCTGCAAGCCTGTCACCGCAGGCCTGCGATGGCTCTCAACATGGCGACAGCATGAGAAAGAGGACGATTCACGCTCGAGATTGAATCCAGCATCTTCACCACATGCCCCTTCGTCTCGGCACACCGCATCGGACATGTTGAGCAGAGCCAAGGCGGATCTCGCACCAGCGTTGAAAGCTCGGTTCCACGATCCACTCTTCCCGTTTTCGACACCGCACAATGAAGGCGGTGTCCCTTGCGCTTCACTACTTTCGCAATGTCGAGACGTAGTCCGGCTCATGTGTGGCTAGGCCACGTTGTGATTTGCGGTGCCATTCTCGCCAATGAAAATTTCGCGCGCCCAAGGGCAGCTACATAAGAACCACATTCTTCGCAATCAGGCGAGCAGGATTTGATCATTTCGTTCCTCTCATCAGCCATGGCCACCACCACGCAGGTCCAGCTCGCCCCTACGATTCGCGTCGTCGGGGACGCGCCTGCTCCTATGCCCGACATCAAAACTTTGCGAGATGCAATCCCTGCGAAGTGCTTCGAGCGATCTATGATCCGCTCATTTTCCTACGTGGTCCGGGATCTGGTCATAGTCAGCACGCTGTTCTATCTTGCCCGCCAGCTGAGCACTCTTGACGCACCGTGGTTCGTCGCAGCCCCGCTTTGGATCCTTTACAGTTTTGTCCAAGGCTGCTTCTTCACTGGACTTTGGATTCTTGCGCACGACTGTGGACATGACTCTTTCTCTGACAATGGCACCGTCAATGCTGTCACTGGCTGGTTTCTGCACAGCATGTTGCTTGTTCCCTTCTTTAGCTGGAAGTTTAGCCACGCGCGTCATCACCGATACCACAACCACATGGAGAAAGACACTGTTTTCGTCCCCCACCGCAAGTCAGACGTCGACGCCAGAACGACGATCCCTTCTTTCCTAGAAAAAATCAAAGACCACACTGCTGCCGATACGCCAATCGTCACCATCTGTGCTCTTCTCTTCCACCAATTGGTTGGCTGGCCCGCCTACATTTTGACGAACGCTGGGGCCGGAATCAAGAGTCTGACACGGAGCAATCGTCTTGAATCCCCGGGTTACAAGCAGACACATTTGAACCCACTGGCAGACGTCTTCACCGCGGGGGAGGCGCCCTTTGTCGCATTGAGCAATATTGGCATTCTCGCCACCATGACCGCCGTTTATTATGCTTCGACATACTTGGGAGCTTGGAACACATTCCTTGCGTATGGGCTGCCGTACCTGTGGATGAACCATTGGATTGGTAAGTAATCCATGGCTTGACTCCCTTGTTGTCGGGCTAATTCGAGACAGTTGCAATCACATATCTGCATCACACACATCCAGAGGCACCTCACTACGAAGCGGACCAATGGACCTTCGTCAAGGGCGCAGCCTCGACAGTTGACCGGGAATTCGGCTTTATTGGGCGACACATCTTCCACGGCATCATCGAGTACCATGTCGTGCATCACATGTTCCCGTAAGCAATCCATCTGTCATCGCAGTGCAATAGCTGACATCAATTAGGCGCATTCCTTTCTACCATGCAGAGGAAGCCACGTGGGCAATTGCACCCATCCTTGGCGACAAGTACATTGAACAGAGGACAAACTTTTTTGCAGACCTTTGGGAGAGCTTCACCACGTGCAAAACCGTTGAAGCTGGATCTGGAGCGCATCGTGGAGGACTTGTGTGGTCCAAGCCCAAGTCACAATAGAAATCACATATCAAGGTTGCGCATTTCAATTCAACATACCCATAGACCGTGCGATCAAACGCAGCTTTCGCGCAGAGACGTAGAAATTTAGAAGTCAACACTGTCCCAAGACATGGCTAGGCCAGTTCTCAGGTATTTAATGATACTACAAACATTTTCATCAAACTATACACAAGCTGCCTGCCTACGACTGCGTCACCTATCATCTATCTAGCCTAGGACGCGTAATATGCGATGTGCTAATATCTCGCTGCCTGATGATCTGTTGTCTACTTAAGCATAAAGTTTGCCCCACCACTCACACACACACATGCCCTCCCAAGCATTCGGCACCACTGACTCGTCTAAGAACCTCTCCACACACATCGCTTCACAGGTTTGCAGTCATGTCAATCATCGAAATCGGCTGCATGGGTGTGAAACCAGATCATCACGTCATGGATTCAATGTCTGCCGAAGGGCAGATTCTTGACAAGGCATGGAGCGCCGTTGTAGCCGCTGGCGGCGGTCCGCGGTGGGCGTACGGTGGAGTGGAGACACTGAATCCGCTACGCCTCTGGGGCTTCTTCGCCTTCGACAGTGTTGCGCAGCATAAGACATTTGCTGAATCGTACGTTGCGTGATATATTTAATACATGTCGTACCGAGTCACGGTCAAGTGCGCAACCAGCTACTAATAGAAATGTGGATCAGGTTCGGTGGCGAGGCTGTCAAAGATCTTCTAAAGATACTGAGCTACCCCGTTTTCTAGAAACACGTCGGTATAGAGCCAGTATCTAAGCCTTTGGATGCAGTACTTAGTGTAGGGATAATACATGTCCTACTCGCGTACTTTCCTTTACAGATATTAAGCAAAGAGTCCAATACTGTTATATAGCTTGTCTAGTAGGAATTGGCAAGATACGAAGAGCAGATACTAGTAAGTTATAGTTGGGGAGTTGAACGTGACTTCCCTATGGCTGGAAAGGAGGATAGGAGTGTTAGTGCTGCTTTTGCTGTGTTTCTTACGCAGAGAAACAAAGAGAGGTCGGTGGATAAGTATACTAAGTCGACGTACAATTGTCTAGAACGAATACGAATAGTCCTTAACGGCGTAAGGAATACCCTTGGCTTTATAGAGGTTTTAGTAGAAGTATATAGATTTAGAGAGTAGTAGTACTTATAAAAGCCTTTAGTTTAGAATATTTTAATATAAAAATATTAGAATACGTTAAAAAGATTATTCTATATAACCTAGCTTATATACTATTATTAGATATAGCCCGATTGCGTAGGTAGCTATATCTCGGATTATTAAAGATCTAGGGCCGTACTAGCGTGGCCCTAAAACTATAATAAGGGGGTCTGCTTATAGACTTAAACTATATATAATATAATTAAAAAAGCCCTATCTCTATTAAGACTAATAATCTAATAATTAAAAGTCTTATTTATACTACGTATAAAATATATTAACTATATCTTATAACTAAAGAGATATAATAGTAATCCTTACTAATAGTAATAGCTAGATCTTATAGTATAGATAATTTAAACTTAAATGCAATTTACTAAATATATAGGAACTAGTTAATCTAGGGGGCCTACTAAAACTAAGACCTAAGCTAATAGCTTTCTAACTACTAAACCTTATAAACTACCTTATTATACTATAGGTTATACTATTAAATAATATATTAAGCTCTTAATATACTTAAAGTAGTATAATCTAGATACTAAGTAAGAAAGCTATTAAAATAGTTATACCTATATATATATCTAACCTAACTCTAAAAGGTTAAAAATAATATAAGAAAGATAGAGATAACTATAAGATATATTTTAAAGTATATAAATATCTTAAAAAGAAATATTAGAAAGAAAGAGTAAACTATAGAAAACTAGTTAATTATATCCTAATAATAGTCTCCTCTTATCTATAGCTAAGTTACTGTATAGAAGGTAAGATAATCTACTAATAGGTATTACTCTTTTAAGAAATAATAGGTATAGATAATAAAAAAAATAGAGAATATATATAAGAAAGATACTATATATTTCTAAAACTTATAAGAACCTTTATATAATAGAAAACCTAGCTAGGTAAATATAACTAAGTAGCTATAAAGGCTAAGATACTATAAGTATTAGAAATAATATATAATATTAATATAATAAATAACTTTCTATATACTATTACTAAGGTTACTCTAATTTAGGTAGTAACCTTCTTAGGCCTACCAACTTATCTAGGAGACTTTCTAACCCCTTTGGCTTTTCTAACCCCTTTTTTTTAACCCTCTTTTTTAGGCTTCTTAACCCTAAAAAAAATCCTATTTTTTTTTTAAAAAATTTCCTTATTAGAAAATTTTTTTTTCTTACTTTTTTTTCTACTTTTTTCTTCTTTTCTTCTACTAAAAAAAAAAAAAAAAAAAACTAGAATTTTCTAGACCTTTTTTTTTTCTATAGTAGTAGGGATTCTTTAAACTCTTTTTCTACTTTTTTTTTTATAGTAGAATTTATAACTAGAATATAACTTTATATAGTTTAAAATTTCTAGCTAAAAAAAAAGTTTTAAAAAGTAGGATTATCTAGACCCTTTTTTTTAGTAAGATTATCTAAACCTTTTTTTTTAGTAGGATTATCTAACCCCTTTTTATATTTTTAGTTAGAACTTTTTTAATAACTTTATTTTAGATTTTTAACTAGAATATAACTTTATATAGTATAGAATTTCTAGCTAAAAAAAAAGTTATAAAAAGTAGGATTATCTAGACCCTTTTTTTTAGTAGGATTATCTAACCCCTTTTTTTTAGTAGGATTATCTAACCCCTTTTTTTTAGTAGGATTATCTAACCCCTTTTTTTATTTTTTATTCTAAGTCTATTTTATTAGTTTATAATAAGTATTTTACTATAACTTTAGCTTTTATAATTTAATATTTAAGTTCTAAAAAAAAAGTTCTAAAATAGAGGATTATCTAGACCCCTTTTTTTAAAGTAGGATTATCTAACCCCTTTTTTTATTTTTAGTTAAAATCTTTTTTTATAAGTTTATTTTATATTTTTAATAGTAATACTACTTAATATAGTAAAAAATCTTTTTTTAAAAAAAAGGTTAAAAAGGTAGGGTTATCTAGACCTATAGGTGGACTACTAGTAACTATAGTAATTTTAAATTTTAATTACTATAATAGGCCTAGTACCTATAGTACTAGAATTTATTTAAAATTTAAAAAAAAGTTTATTTACAATCGATTAGTTATTAACTTTTTAACTATTTACTAAATAATCTAGTTTTTGTAGATCTAGTTAATCTATAATACTAGGCTATAACTAAAATAGCTTAATTACGTAGATTTACTTAATAACTAGTATATTCTAACTCTAAACCTTTATACTATCTATTATAGTTAGATAGTAATACTTTTGTCTATATATACTAGTAATTCCTTACTTTTACTTTATTATAACTATATAACTTTTATCTTTACTATCTAGGAATATAATAGCTCCTTAAGTTTACTTTACTAAGGAAGATCTTTTATCTCCTAATTTAGAAGTATTTTCTAGAACTAAACTAGTAAGTATATTTAAATATAGAAAATTTAATTTAGAACTACTACCTTATAAAGAAGGTAAACCTAAAAAGTTTAGGGCTTCTTATTTTACTTATAACTATAGTATAAACTCTAAATAGCCTAATAATACTAGTAACTTAACTCTATATTTTAGAAATAAATATTTTAACTTAAATTTTACTAATATAGAAGAGGACTCTATTATAGAATCTAGCTCTTTAGGAGAAAGTAGTAGTTTAAATACTAGTAAATCTAATACTTTAAACTTCTATCTTACTACTTCTAGAATTAAAAAAAGACCTAGTTTTATACTATTTAGTAAAGAGGAATATAAAAGTTATCTTATTAATTTTATTATTTCTAATAATCTACCTTTTAGTATTATAGAAAGTACTACTTTTTATAACTTACTTAAATATCTAAAAAATAATCTACCTAGTATAGGTTATACTACTATAAGAAAAGAGTTAGAACCTTTTTTTAATTTAGAAATTAATAAGCTTAAGTAAGAGTTAAGTAATAATACTAGTTTATTTATACTATCCTTAGATAAGTAGAGATCTAGTAATAATATAGACTTTTTAGCTATAACTCTATATTATAGAGATAGTAATTTTAAATTTAAAAGTTATTTAATTAGCTTTAAGTATTTAAATAACTTTAGTAGTTATACTAGTACTAATTTATATATAATTATTAATAAAGTTTAAAAAGATTATAATATATAATAAAGTATTTTAAGTATTACTAGAGATAATGTATCTGCTATTAATAGTACTATAGAACTAATAGTTAATAAATATAATACTAAATTTAATAATACTATAATAGATATTAAGTATACTATATATATTTTAAATTTAGTAAGTAATAGTTTCTTAGACTATACTTTCTTTACTATTAATAATACTAAAAAGTTTAAAAATAATATTAATACTATAGTTTTA